>JAOXJJ010000195.1:6288956-6307953 GCA_025769935.1 Phoenix roebelenii
TGTTTCGAACGAAACAAAGTCTCGGATGGGGGGAGGGGGAGGGGGAGAGGGAGGGGGAGAGAGAGATACCGGGAGAGCAAGGGGGAGGGAGATACCGGGAGAGAGAGAGGGAAAGGGAAGCCCTCCTCTCCTCCGATCATCCGCAGACTCTATTGGACAAAGCCGAGCATTGTTTCGAACGGAATAGGGGCTCAACCCTTTTTTTTAATTTTTTTCTCTTCTTTAAGTGAGAGAGGGGGCCCTGTCCTATGCCACTTCACTTAAAGAAGTGAAAAAAAAAATTGAAAAAATGAGTCAAGCTCTTATTTTGTTCAAAATGGGACTCGGCTCTGCAGCATAGAACCTGTGGACGACTGGAGGAGAGGAGGGCTTCCAAGCCCCCTCTATCCCTCTCTCGGCATTTCTCTCTCTCCCCATCCCTTTCCCTCTTTCTTCCCCCCTCCCTCTCTCTCTTTATCTCTTTCCCTCTCTCTCTTCCGCTCCGTGACTGGTTTCTTGTTTTGCTTGCCGGAACCGTCCTGGTCCGCTACCGGTACAAGCGCGGCATGCCCCGTGCCGGATGGTTCGGGATGGTTCCTCCGTCCTTGCTTCTATCCTTAGTAGCAGTGCGGTGATTGAAGAAAATTCAAGTGATAATTCATCTCCCTAGCCTCCGCTTCCTGCACAAATCCTAAACATATGCTTACTGCAGGGACACAAGTAAGAATATCTAACCTGGCCATGTGGAAGATACTTAATTGTCTGTTGCCACCACCTGTTTTTCTCTGTGTGCTTTTACAGATGGTGCAGAGAATGTCTTGTAAGTCGCTGCAGCCATGTAAAACCTTGGTAAAACATTACTAGAATATTCATTACATGGTGAATTATATGAGACATGATATCTTGTTTAAAATATAAATCTTCCTTGTTAGAACCAGAACAATTTCTTCGTAGCTACCTTGCTCTGATTTTTCTTTAATAAATCAACAAACAATTCTTGTTGCTAAGAGTAGATTGTATTATTCCTTTTTCCTTCTCATCTACATCCTCTGCGTGGTCTAAGTGGATTTTTTATTGAATTTTGGCACCTTGGTCAGCCAATAAGAAGACAACTGAACTGTGCAATAAGTCAATAAGACATTCATTTTATTTTATTTTTTTTCTAAATTTCCTTCCTAGGTAGGATATCTCATTGTTGTTCAATATTTTTTTCATTTGACTTATATTACTGGTTTCTGAGTTTCAAATTACTGTGCACTAAGTTCCTTAAACTTTCATACTCTGCTGCTAAAGTGTGTATTCCGTGTTGAATTTGTGAATCTGGATTTTAATGTTAAATTTTATAATATTTGCTATTCTAAACTGGAATGCTGAACATAAATTATGGTTTAGAATTACCTTTGCTATAATTGTTTATCATTTTCAGTACATCATTTGAGGCACCAAAGTTTAGTCGTGCCTTTTTATCCCAATTATCTATTTATGATGTTGCTTTTATATGTATTATTAGTATGAGCACATTTTAATCTTATTTTATATTTTGTGTAATAGTGAGACTGTCAAGTTTGGTCATGTCACCTTTTTCTGGAATGGAAACCGGTCAGGATACTTCAATCCAAACATGGAAGAATATGTAGAAATTCCAAGTGATTGTGGGATCACATTCAATGTTCAACCAAAGATGAAGGCCTTTGAAATTGCTGAAAAGGCTAGGGATGCTATCCGAAGCTGCAAGTTCCACCAGGTAATGCGTTGGCTGTTAAAAGAAAAAGGATTTCAATGATATGGCCATTATTTAGTAATCCATAAATATATGTAGGTCCGTGTCAACCTACCTAATGGAGATATGGTGGGTCATACTGGTGACATTGAAGCCACCATTGTTGGTTGCAAGGCTGCTGATGAAGCTGTGAAGGTAATGTTTGATATTGCAACTCACTTCTAATACTTTTGTTCAAGTTGCAATGGTTGTATTTCAGACTTTTAAGGCCGTATACCTCGAACTGATCCTGCATTCAGTTTTTATTTCTCTGGCTTTTCAAAGGTATATAAGATGGGAGAAGGAGAAAGCAATCGATGTGTCTATTTATCAACTTGACCTGGTTTTACTATTGATTTTACGTGTGGTCCTTATTTCAATTTTATCTCTTGCGGCATTTCACAAAATTTCAAGTGAACATTGATAAGATTAACCTGTTTGGGTAGTGTTTGGGCTTCTAGTTACATTAATCGATGAGCTTCTGCAACCAAGAAGTGATAGGATTTTCTGGATTTGTTCCAGTGATGTATGTCAGCAAACTGACCAACCAAGGCAAGCTTTATGACACAGCTCAGGATACTAATGGAAACAAAAGAAAATGTGAAATCTTCGGAGCAAAAAAAAGAAGGAAAAAGAAAAGGATATCTCCCAAAAAATTAAATTGGAGCAAGTTTTGGCCTGAAAAGAATTTAGTGGTTTAGGAGTCACTGAAATAATAATACAAAATCTCATTCAAAATTTAAGAAATCCAAATCAGATTAAGAAATCTGTAATATTATCCTCCCATGGGAGAACTTTCCGTGGAGTAGGGAAGTTCATCTTCCAACCTGTCTGTCCATTTGAATGGAGAGAGTTATGGTTTTGGGTGGATGAATAGTGTCATTAGGATCGAACTTTAAGTATTGATTATCTGTCTTCCTGGTACATGCCATTTTGGTAAGTGCTGCTTAATATTTTTTGGTATTCTTTTCCATATAATAATCTGATTGATGCTTATAAGAAAGAGGCTGTCTTTTGCAGTTATATCAATGTAATTTAGACAGGTCACCCCTGAATGAATACCTGACTCTTCCATCATATTGTCAGAAAGAGTCTCATTGTGTTTATTCTGGTGGATCTTTTTTGGCAAAATACCCATTTTTGAGTATGACAATCCAGATTCCTTTCAGGTGATACTGGATGCTGTAGAGCAAGTGGGTGGAATCTATGTTGTCACTGCTGATCATGGGAATGCTGAAGACATGGTGAAAAGGAACAAATCTGGCCAACCGCTGCTCGACAAAAATGGAAATATTCAAATCCTCACTTCCCATACAGTTCAACCAGTATGCATACTGACGTCTTAATTTTATTCTTCCTTGCATCATCGCCATGATCATCTGAATGAATAAACTATAATTGTTAGAGGTTGTTTTTATCTGATCATGGCTGTCATCATTGTCTGCATGTCTAGATTAAACTTTTGGATATATGTTTCACTTGTGTCAACATCACTTCCAATATTTATACCAATGGACGTGTTTCATTTATGAAAATGTCCAAGGTGCATGGCATAAAATTGCACAGGCCGCTTATGTTTTTAGGATGTCCATATGTTCTAGGAAAAGGTCTACTTTTTGTTGCTTCATGATTGTAGCCTGCAAAAATGCCAACTACACTTCAGTTGTTATGGTTATTATGAATTGAATTATTTGACCATTAATGAGGAGGCCATTAGCTAGTTGCCCGGTTCACCTTGAATCTTTGACTTACGATATCTTTACCTGTTCTATTAGTTCTAGTTTTGATATTGTTTACCTCATGTATGTTATGATTCTGTTAAAAGAGTTTTCAATGGATGTTTGAGCATCCTGTCTTCTAGCTACAGATTTTAATTTCTGTTGGAAACTTGTTAAGGATTGTCTGCATAATATGTTGACCTAATCACCAGTTTGAGGAGCAAGTATATGAAGAGATGTCTCTTTTGCTATATCCAGCATATGTAATATTTTATATTATTAAATGAGTCATCTGTCAATCTGTTATCACATGTAACTTGTAAGTTCAGTTAACCTGCTATTTCAGTTTACGATTGTGACTAGATAGAAATATGAATGTGGAAATTTTATTTGCTCTAAATTACTGGTACTTCATTACTTTGGCTACCTTGGGGGAGGTTCAATGATTGATTGCTTTCATCTTGTTGTTATGTTTCCTTAAAAGCTTTATATATTTTTCATATGTAAATTAACTGTTTGCACCTTTTCTTATGGACGCATGCATTTACTGTATGAAATGTCTGGTCGATCCATTTGACAGTCCAGGAGATTAAAAAAAAAAAAATTATCTTACCAATGCTTATTAGAATGCTTGTAGTATTTTTCTTCTTATGCTCCGACTTGTGGTAGCTCTGATTTATATAGCAGTGCTCATATATTATTCTGCTATGCGCGGAAGAGCTGGCCATTTTAGTACCAGTTTAAATCGGTCCGAACCGGAATCGTACCGTTCCAGTAGGCGACCCGTACGCTTACCGGTACCAGCATGGCGAACCTTGCTTGATACATTGATTCTATTATGAGTAACACCATCCGTCATCTCCCAACTCCCTCAACCCTCTCCCTCCCCCCCAATCCCCCACCCCAAAAAGAATCTTGTCCTACATGACATTTCTGACCATAATTTCTCGAGTATTGTTCTTCTCATCACACAACTGTCATGCGGATAGCATACGGTTTTGAGTGTCAAGAGCTTCAACTGTCAGTTAATTCTGATAATTGCTGAGAATCCCCTAGTCCAATATTGTCACCTACTTTTTATGTAGGTGGGACCTCTTAGGTGAGTGGCTTTGGCGATCTGGCCACTTCCAAAAAAGAAGCGGATCCAGTATGAATGGTTGGAAACCTCAAGACACATTTACCCATTGATTAAATAAGAATTCAACTCTGAGAAACACACAGACACACACACACACAGAGAGAGAGAGAGGGGAGCGCACTGAATGGGAGCATCTCTTCTTTGTTTCTCCCCATGGAACCAGCATAAGTCGAGGTGAATGGGAGCAACCAAAGACGATAATTGTTTAAACTGCTATTGTTTGTATTACTCTCAAAAGATGTTAGGGAAGTGCAGTTCAGCCTTCTACGTTCTGCTGATTGAGATGGCAAAGACTCGTTACTGGAGAATGAAAAAAGTGCTTTTTCTAATCTATTATTTGCCCAGTGGTTCACATAAAGCCGTAACCATCTAATGTTGCCACCATCAACAGAAACCTTGTCGTGGGTTTCATGTTTTGCAATTATTTATTATTATCTTTTGAACTTTTCAATTTTTTTCGCTGTCATTGTTTTGGGAAACTTGTATTTGTTAGGTTTATCTAGTATCACTGATATATTTAAATAATCTTTTCCTTTTAGAACCGTTAAGCCCTTTGTCTTTGTTTCAGGCAACGGTTATTAATCTTTTTCTTAGTTAATCTGAGGTACTTGAGGCTTGTTATTGCCTCTCTATTTCAAAACCTTTCTCATAAACTCATCATCTGTCGAAATTTTGCAGGTTCCAATTGCCATTGGAGGCCCCGGGCTTGCTCCAGGAGTCAGATTCCGCAAGGATTTGCCCACTGCTGGCCTTGCTAATGTTGCTGCCACCGTGATGAATCTCCACGGTTTCGAGGCCCCCAGTGACTACGAGCCTACTCTCATGGAAGTTGACTGATCCAAGATCCGGTGCCTCATTGTGTCGAGGAGAGGTTAAATAATTTTTGTAATTGGGATCTGCGAATTACTTAGAATTAAGAGGCTGGTGTAGAAGATACTTGATGTTGCCGTCAAGTTTGCCTGATGCTTGCTTTATTATCATCGTCGTCTTTCAGGAATATCATGACGACTCTCATGTCTCAACATGCATGCTTGCATGCATAAATGCATGGAAATGTTTTGAGAACCCTGAAGTGTTGTGAAAATTCAGACATTTTAAAACCATTAAAACGGAAAAATCATGCTTAAGAAACAACAACAATAATAATAATGAAGGGATACTTATCGTTTTCCTTCCATTTTATAACCCTACCAAATACTTTCATGCTATACTTAAAGGTCCGGTCGCTCCTGAGAGGAGATTGCAAGAACGCAACACCACCGGAGATCCACATGATTAAAGACATGGTTTCTGGATGGCAGTACAGGTCGCTAAAAGATGGTTGCAGCAGTTAGGAACCTTGTAAGCGTAACAAACCATGTTTTATACCAAATGTGGGTTCGCTTTATCAACCCTCATTTGACAAAGATTTCTATCAACAGCAACCTTCGACAAGTTATGATATCCCACGAACAAAAAAAAAAAAAATAGTGCACACCATTAATGGTGGGACATAAGGTTAACCTGCATTGATGGATCCATTTACAAAGACATGCGATACGATTCTTCCGAGTGCTGCCCCAAAACCAGAAATGCGAAAGCTGGAGATCACCTGAAACCCTCACATTGTAAACCCCGGTGTAACAAGACTGGCTTTCTAATTTCTCATGCCATCTAAAGATTAAACAACATATTTAGGATGGTTGGCATCCAGTGAGATCAAACAAATCGCAAACAGAGTTGAAACCGTTCTACTGTAGAACATGTCAAACATAAATTTGAATAAAATAAGCTAACAGCTACTCCAGACATGCATTCTCTCTAGACGTGTTAAACTGCGCTTACAAGAAACACGTTCATGTTCTCAAGGAAATCGTTGAGACTTGAGATAGTTATTACATTTACAGGTGAAACATGAGAATATAAGCTGGGATTACCGAAAAACAATGACACGGCCCACAAGAAAAACTGGATGTGGAAATAAAGTTTTCCTCAAACCAGACCCGGCTTCTACACCTGGTTGAGGGGAATAGTTGATGGCAACCTATCTCCACCATGACCTGGAACAGTGCTCGGCATTATCTAGGCTTCGTCTCACTTGATTTGCTGCTCCTAAACGTTGAGAGAGAGAAGAATGACCTAGAAGCTGGAAGTAAAGAAAGTGGGGAAATTACCTACAAGAATGAAAAGCTGCGCCCAATATTAATATAAATAAGAATACTTATACTGGTCCATTGCAACACAACTTACCCTTAGTTGAGGTGGCCGTCACTGGAACATGCCCTTCGCGCGACTTGTCGGATCTAAGAGATGTAAAACTTCTTGCACTTGATTGAGCTGGTCGAACCATTATCCAAGCATTAAAAGCAATAAATGCACCAGCAAATAGTTAGCATATAATTGATTCAACATGGTTTTTGATTTATGGTTCACATGAATGAAATTAATCCGCTCAACCCTGTTTTAGCTCAAGGCGCCACCTAAAGTAGGACGCAGATTGATGGTTGGCAACAAATTGCTCTACTGCAAGTTGAGCTAACTAGGCGACTTTGGTAGATCAGGATTATCAATTTAGAACACCAAAAACATGTAAATGTTTATATTATTCATCTGCTATAGGTACGGGATATGGGGAATGTAGCTAATACTTTGAGGAAATCTCTACCATCATAACATAAATTACTTTGGCCGCCTGTCCATGAGCCCCTGAGCCACCTATCCATGAGTTTTATGGTACAATTCAACCTTAAACAAATACACCCCTTGCTTCAGTGCTTAATCTTCAAGAAAAATTAAGGCTGTAAGCAAAACAAGGGAACACTTAAGAAAAAAAAGGAAACGGAAGTGTGCGATACAAAAATAGGAGGATACTTTTCAATATAGTTCAATGAAACATAATGACTCAGATTAGATGTGATCATGGCCATCCGTTTTTCTTGTTAGGTGGATCACAAGTGCTCAACACTATTGTAAGCATGGAAAATCTGACGTAAGTGCATTATAACTAGTAAGTAGATAATTGTTTTAAAGAAAAGAATATTGCATTATCTGGTTTTTCTAAGAGTATGTACCGTAATTAAAATCCTTTAAAACGTCTACCAGTAAGGAGAATAGGATAACACCATTGGGTCTCAGTATCTTACTCTGTTTAGGGACAAGTCTATATTTGGTACTTTATAATATTAAAATAAAGTGGTCATATTTTTAATGGAAATCAAGTATACCCGATAAGATGTCATGCATCCCAAGGAAGTCCGCAGTCCTTCTGCTAGAATTCCCATCATCAAGACTTTCACCTAACATGGTCTTCAGCTGGCCATAGCCCTTGCCAAGGCCAGCTTTCCTTGACAAGGAATCCAAATTCTTCTTGTTTGCAGCTTTAGGTTCTTCTGGATCATCCTCTCCTTCAGAGAAAACTGACGGGCTTGCCCAACCAGTCACATTTGCTTCTTTACTCTTTCGAGCAAATTTTAAGAGCCTTTTCAACCCCTTGGGAGCATCCTTTTGATAGATGAAGGCAGGAGGGTTCTCAGCATTTCCCCATTCAATGATCTCTGGTTCACTGCTGTCAGCTTGCAGCATTTGTGATAGCGAATGATGTACCCGGGGGCTTGATGATGTCACTGGAGCAAGCCCAGGTGACTCGCTGATTTCTGACATGTCATTGTCACATTTAGCAGACACTTCCTGATGCTCTACTTCCACCCATGCAGCTGATGAGATGCCCATATCCTCATCAGGTTCAATCTCAGGAGCAGGAGGTTCTACCGGGCTCTGGAAGCCATTGTCTAATACAGCTAATATCTGTTTTGAGTTTTCTGTTTTTTCAAGAATCAAATCACTATCTAGTGAATTTTCTAGACTTGCATCAACATCATTTGCTGGTTGGGCAAGATCAAGCTCTAGTACCCTAGTGGTTGACTCATCTGTCAGAGGAGCAGACTCCTTTTCTTCAGTTTGAGTAAGATTTCCACTGTTTTTTGCAGAATCATCCGATAGAGAAACTTTAGTTTTGATTGTCGCCGAGCCAGTACCAGGGCCAATCCCAGTTCCTTTTCTCAAGAAGGGTTTCGACTCCAGTGGTACTACACTGCTCTTCTTTGTGACCTTGTTGTAGAAACTTGGTTTGACTGATATACAATGAGAGACATCTCCAGTAGCTGCTGGACTTCGGGCTTTCGCAACTTTGGTAGTTTTTGTCATTGCTTTCTTCTTCTCTTCTTGACTTTTCATAATTGGTTTGGCATCAGCTGGGGATCCCTTCCTGCCTTTCCGTACCAGTCTTTCTGTTTTGGGGCTTGGTTGAGTCTGTAAAGGTGTTGACTGGGGCTTTCTGCGGTTTGGTGTGGTATTGCTTGGAATCGTCCTAGGAGAGGTTTTAGTTGGTTGTGATGCATTAGCTTTCAGGGAAGATCCAGACGACCGCAAGTTACGTGAAGTTGGCAAGGGTGATGATTTTGGTGAAGCTTTTCTTGGACCTGCTGGTTTTGAAACTTCCTTCTTGACTAACACAGGCGAAGAAGACAAATTTCTTCGTGGTCTTTGAGAATTACTTGAATCATGTTTCCCTATGACGCCTCCAGCTTTTGAGGCCATCACTGCTTTGCTCTGTTCAAGAGTTTCCTGCATCACTTTAAATTGGCCTTCCTTTGCTGCACTCTTTCCAGCATTCTCAGCTCGACGTTTTTCATCTCTTTTCTCCTTGTACTGACTACACAAGCCCTCTCTCTGCTCACAGGCAACATCCTGGTATCCAACTGTACAAGTAGTAGTCTCTTGGTATCTTCCAGGTTTGCTTTCCATCATTTTCATCAACATCTGATTAAGCTCTGCTTCTTTATGTTGATTCCATTCAGCAGAGGCTGCTGCTCGGTCACTAATTTCCTCAGGTTGGGATTTTACTAAATCAGAAGGATTATTCTTTGGAGGGGATGCCATCTTCACCACTTCCGATGGTTCCCTATCCTGAGGGTTTTCATCTGGATTCAAGCTTTCTGAGAAATTGGATTCCACCTTCACTTCAGTCAATTTCTTTTCCTCTGCCTCAGTAGCTAAATCAATGGAAGTGTTTTGGGATCCAGTGTTTGTGGCACTTTGCTGCGAGCTATGGTTAAAAGAATTGCCCATGCCTGCACTCCATCTTCTTAATACAGACTTATTGGTACTAATAGAAACTCCTGAAGCTCTCCTTTGAATATCCAAATTCTGATCTTTTTGTCTGCTCTCAAAGAGATTGATAGCATCCTGAACACTCATCCTTCCTACCGTGTTGTCAGATTTCCTCTGTGGTTGGTCAGATTCATCTTCACTGTTGTTCCTATCAGCATCCCTGTTAAATGGAATTCTTTCCCTGACAGGAAAGTAACTAAGACTCTTAATGGTAAGTGCAGTAGACCTTCGAGATCCAGATCTTCCTATTTGGATTCGTCGCATGGGGGAAGCAGACCTCCTAGGTGATGCAGATCTTATAAGAGGCCTGCTTCTTTCAACACAAGTCCGATCTTCATCACTAGAGTCAGATGATTCCTCACTTTCTGTTGAGCCTTGACGCTCAGCTTGGGCAATTTTTGCTGGGGAGGCACTGTCGCCGAAAGGTTTTGTTATATCGATTTGTTGGCTTGGCTGACAAATCGCTCCAGTAATATCTTCACAGTTATTTGTTGTATCTTCTGAATGTGTTGTCTGTTCAACTGTAGGCTCTGACAGTTGGTCCTTCGGAATGATAGCCAAATACTTCAACAATGAATTCCTGATTACCATTAAACAAAAAGGATCAACTTGGTAAACCACCAAAAAATAAGTTTAAGAACAATAAGGAAAAGTTACAAGCAACAAAATATGATATTATGCACCCAAAAATGGGTGCAATGTTTTAAAATTAGATGAGAGGTCAAAAGATTAAAAATATTTTTGTCAAACTTTGAAACTGTAAGCAAGAGAGTTAAAAAAAAAAAAAAAGAAACTTGAGGAATAGACAGCCTGGTCATCAGCTATATGCCCAATAGGTTAAACCTTTATTAACAGACTACAGGTAAAATTATGCACCAACTTTATGACAACATACCTCAAATCTACTGCTTGAAAATGGCGAGCAAATGCCTCTAGATCAGATATCTGTTTAATGGACAAAGTGGTGCCTGCAGCTCGGTCAAAAGAGGCTGCCAGCTCTTCTCTTAGTACTGTGAACCTTAAGTTGATTGCTCGCAACAACTCATTCCTGGCAGTATGCATCTTAGTAGCTGAGTTACAATTAAGCCAAGAACAGCATCCAACAGAAAATAGGAAAAACTAGAGATCTTACTTTGTAGCATCTGATGACATTGTTTCAACATTTATCTGCGGATGGAGACAAAAATAAGCTTTGAGCAACCATATGCTAATTTTCTGTGTGAAATTCTGGAATAGCGCAAACAGTAACTAAACCAAAAAAGGCAATATGGAGAAAGGTGATTACTTTCTGTGTTAGTCCCACCTCATCCAAGCAGCCATCTGTCAGGACAGAAGAAAATGGCATTTTGAGAAACAAAATGAAAAAACTAGTAAAAATGACCAGTAAATATGACCTAAAGCACTAGAAATGGGAATGTAGAAGGAAGAAACATAACAAACAAGGTATGTCATCATGCTAAAATTATGCAGCAAATTAACTCATTAAATATTTTTATAATATGTAGCAGTATGCAGATAGCTCTTATGTAAGCAGCATCGTACAGTTTATGCAGTTCAACCATTAACCAAAGAAAGAGCATGAACATAAAATAAAGGCAGGGAAGGCAAATATGTAAAATTTTGGATAATCATGGGGGGAAAAAAAAGAAGCATGCAGTTACCCACTCAATGTTGGTGACAACTACAGGAATATTTTCTGCTTTTAAAAAAAAAAAAAAACAGAAAAATGGGAGTTTGAAATGCATTAAATGTTTTAAAGAGAAGGTAAAAAGACAACTTGGATTTAATCTGTAAACAATTTTGACAAAGTTTTCTGTGCAAAGGGAAATGAAGATTAAATAGGATCAAAATTAAATGAGATGGCTCAAGCTTAATCGAGCTGAGCTCAAGGAAGCCAAGCCTAGCTCTAGTTCAGCTCATTTGCTAATCAAGCAAGCCACAAACCAAATGAAAGCAGGGTCATGAAAAGCTTGCTCTGATCATCCAGTAAGACACATTGATATGTATTTTTTTAATTCTCAGTCAAATGTATCCTATTGGTTGCCTCAATAATTGTCGTCCTTTTATATATTTTTTTCTCAAAGCATCCTTCTCCTTCTCTTTTTTCGATTTTTCGCTCTGAAACAAACAAGGCATGCAAAAGAAAACCAACACACACACACACAGAGTTCCAAATATAAAATAGCTTGTGGAAACCAGTGCCTATGGTGGGCTAAATTGATCAAGCCATGCATAGTCATACAGTGTCACGATGTTATGTATGTCGATGGTGTAACCAAAATTAGTTCAAAGAGGCCCTTCAGAAGATACCTGCTGTTTGGCTTCCAGGATGATCCTGATAAAGGGGCATATGTTAGAGCTTCGCCGATTGATATTTGGAAAAAAGGAACAGAAAAATGACATTACCTTAACATATAGAGAAAGATGAAATCTTCTGGTATCCTCCAACTGTGACATCTCATTTTCAATTGCATTGACAGATTTTAACATCTCAGGCAAATTGACAATATGTAAGAATCTGAAAAACAAAAATGATGATAATTAGCATGACTACAAAGAAGAATATATATATTATATACTATATATAAATACATATAACATCTCTATCAATATAAATACCTTCCTAGAGTGGACTTGGTGAACCACGATGAACCCTTGAGGCTTTCGACTGGTTGTAGTTGGAAGCTTTGACTGGATGACTTAGATTGACATCCTTTTGCTTCTGGCAAATGCAATGCTAGCTGATCCAAAGGACCAGAAGCTAGTTTTTCTGTATTGCCCTTGCTGCAAACAAGTGCCTCATATCTGCAGCTTGGAGTTAAAAAGAAAAAAGAATTAAATATTACATAAGGAAACTCTTAATCCATGTAAATATAAGGTGATAGTGAGACCTAAGGTACATTTTTAAAATGGCAGTCATTCTTAATATAATCTTGGGTTTAGCCACATTTTCTTGGTGATAGTCATCAAAAACTTGCATGCAACAAAACTCAAACTCTTCTTCATGCAGTGTGTGTATACATGCCTGTTTCTGCTAATTGGTTAAATTCAATTAAGAAATGGAAGAAAGGTAAATATGATAATAAAATAAAAGCATTTAACCAGGAAAAATATGGGAAATGTAGTTGGCCATGTATCACCTGTTTTGGTTTGATGATATCCGGAAGACAGCGTAATCCAGCACTGTGTTCGCAGTTATCTCTCCCTCCATCTTGTTATGTCACTCTAAGAACAATTAATTCTTCTGGCACTCTTCCCTTGGTGTCCTAAAGGGTTTCCATTTCAGAGGATGACTTCATGAGCACCAGATATGTGCATATCTCCAGCAAGCTTCCAGTAAGGCGGCCCCAGCAAAACTGTGAGCATCAACAGCATAAGCTGCAATAAATCTGCAGTGACTTGCCAGTAGTAAGGAGCATTTGTCAGATCCCATATAGAGAAAGAAAACTTCAGATAGATGCAAGGAGGTTTGAAGATAAAAATGCTTCTAAAAAACAAGTAATTTTATCCTGATATATTTAAATCATCCTAAAATATAATATGCTGCCCCCAGTTTATTCAATGTCTGAACAGAACTAGCACAGCCAAATAAAAAGCAAATCCCTCCTACACTTACCATCGATGTGAATACTTTCAAAAAAACTGTGTACAAAACAAGACTTTCACCATAAACGGTTAAATAATGTTATAACCCATTATCAGAGAGAGAGAGAGATTGGGGCCGCGGCGGAGGGGGGGGTGTTTAAAACACATTGCCTTAAATGTTGTAATTTAAAACAAGCATTAACGCCCTCAAATATGCCTTAAGTTAGATTAATCTTCTTCAAGAACTGAAATTTGGAAGGAAAGATTATATACGTAAACACGCACATACAGACATATTATTATTTTAAGCACCCTAGCAAAAGTGAAGCTTGCTACCATCATTTCTAGCTCAAGTTTATCATCCAAGAAAAAAAAAGGAAAGAAATTCAGTTCCACAAAAACCGCAAATCAGGCTCATTTGGAGAAAAAGGAAGAAGAAGAAGAAGATTCTTCATTAGCACCGCAAGCAAAATCTCTCCTTTCAGTTCAAACCAATCACAAAATAAAAGTGCTCCGGAACATCTTCATTAGCTCCAATAAATCAAGAACCCCAAAGCAAACTACTTCACGAAGATTTCTCTAAATTATAAAGAAAAGACATAACCGATCTTAAGTCTAGCAAATGAAACATCATTTCAAAACAACACGGTTAAATAAAAGTTGAAGAATTGGTCCCTAACAAACAAACCAAACGATGGAACCTTCAATTCCAAGCCAAGCGAAGCTTCAGATCTCCCACATTTCGAGCCATATGAAGTCATTACCACGGCACACAATCTGAGGAGCAAACAGCTAAAATCATCAAACCACACATCTCAAGCCCCCGCAACACGAAAAACCTTCGAAGCACCATTATTCAAACCCAAATCCACAACCAGAACCCACGGTAAAATAAGTACAATTTCAAACTTCTATCCCAAAAAACAACGTACAAGTCGAAGCTCGGAAAAAGCTCCAAAGAAACCTATCCATCAAAATCCCCAGACATCAAGCTAACAGCTCCTATCCAGAGCAAAACAACCCACCAATCTCCAACTTCTGGAACCATTTGCACTCGAATCTCCCCCCAAGATCGCACTCAAAACAAGCATATTATCCAAAAGAACCCGACAAAAGCAAAGACAAACCCCAGATCCAGCATACATTGCCCGATTAGGACCCGCACTCAGAACCATGATCAAATCTTTACTCAGAAAGCGAGCCTCTTTGTGCTCCAATCAACTTCCCACACGCTCCCGAATAAAAGAAAAAACAAGCAAACGAGATCACAAAACCCCAGAAGACGAGCAACGCGAAGATTACCAGATCTAATCCGGGACGAAACCCTAGCAACAGCTCCTCATCCGCTCTTCCTAAGGAATAAAATAAGCCACTGTCAGGCGAAAAAGCAAAGCGAGAGAACGAGAGAGAGAGAAAGGAGGTGAGGAAATAGAGGAGTACGGGCGACAGTACATGGGGAGCGAGTTCCGGATGACGCTTTTGCCACGGCATCTTGTGACATTTGCGGGGATGCCATCGAGCGTAGCGCGAACGCTTGTTGAATCTCTAGCGCCACGTCGGTGGGTCTTCTCTTTTGGTTGACGAAAATGCCCTCCGTTTTTGTTTTTTTAACCGAAACGTCGTTTTTACGTGGTGGCCCGCGGCTGCTGGAGAAAACGACCGAAGAGCGTTTGCCTACGCAAAGGTCAGCCAACGAAGCAAGAGGAATATCAGGGAGATCATCAAATATCACCAAATTATTGATTGAAGAATAATATCATAGTTTTGGCTGCTGAATATGGGCGTTATGAAGCCCAAATTCTCTTTTTCCCTTAAAGATAGGGAGAGAGACTACATACTAACCTATACTATAATCATCCATGTTTAGATTTTTGCAAGGAATCCATGTATCCTTTTGGAATATGTAGATTGAGTTCTTTGAATTTTAATCTTCTTTTGCCTTGGGAATCCATGTATTTAGGTAAGATGCATATTTAAATTTGTCAATATCAATCTTTGAATCGGCATACTGGATTATTCCTTAAGAGAAGGTAAATAAACAAGCTAAGTTCATGGATCATCACAAGGGTGCTTAGTAACTAATATTGCATGAAAAATATTAGTTGTAAATATAATTTCAACATTTTGCTTATTTATCATATAAATTCCCAAATGTTCGTCCATGCTAATTAAATTTAGTACATATATTTGGTGTACTTATGTACGTAACCAGACAAATGGGAATGAGTCCTTGTATCAATATTTTATTGAGCATGGTTAGTTAAACTAGTCAATAAAGCAAAGAATCATCTCAATTATTTGGGATATATTTTATGCTCCATTCTCACAGTTGCTTCTATCATAGATACATCATCTAGCAATGCTATCATTTTCAAACCCAATTCATAGATTATGTTACATCACTTTATTTACCTACCCTTGGGTATTTTTCAACTCTTTCCTATTTTTTTTATAAAAAATTGTTGCTCTCGTTGTAGAACAAAAATATGGTCAAGGAGGAAAAATGAATTTGATTTGTGATATTGAATGAAACTCGCACTTTTTTGTTTGATCTATACATAGCATCTTTTTTGGTGAAATATCATATTTTTTATTGATATTTACTTTGCTAAACTTGTTGTGCAAACATGCCTTATTCACACCTTAGACCTATAAGTGTGTGTGCATGTATGCGCGCGCGTGCATATATATATATATATATATAAAGATGAATCACCTTAAAGTAAAACTATCTAAAATAAAGGGAATTATGATCAATTTTTGAAATATATATCTTAGAAGTCTAGAGATCAACGACCTAGAAGCTTAAATGTTCGATCTTTTTCCTTTTGCCCTCAAAATATTAATGAAATGAATTTTTTTATCCTCGGCTACAATTCATTTCTTTACGACCTTATTGCACCCTAAAGATATAAGTTTTAATAAACACATAAAAATTGCTTGCAAAAGTGAGTTGGACCACAAATCTCTATTTCCTCAAAGAATGTTTGCATTTGATATTGGTAAATTCACAAGGGATAAATTATAATTTGATAATGCACAATTTCAGAGCTTATGTTATATTAAATTAAGAACTACTATAAAACTCAATCCCTGATGCATAATAAATTTTACTCCTATCTGTCAATCATGCCATTCTCAACCACAACCATAAGCACAAATATAAATATAGCAAATGGGGAGGGGGTTACTCTAAGGAGAAAAAAGATTGAAATACAACATTTCAATGACTATGCAATAGCTATGGTCATAATAATTTTAATTCATTATAATATTATTGTGTATAAAAAAGATTAAGAAATAAAATTATAGCAAGCACCAAAACATATTCTTTTGGTCCAATATTATATTGTCAATCTAACAAATATAGGCACTCATAGGTCCCATTTAATGTTCTATAATATACTATCAAGTATAGGCATGATATTGATATGTCCTAAAGTTCACAAGAAGAAAGTTTATAAAACCTTTGTATGAGTTGAAAAATGTTTCCGGAAAAAAAAATAATTAAGAAAGAGCATTTTTTCTCTTGCTAGTTGAAACAGAAAGTCTTTAGAGTTAAAATAAGATAGAAAATGTTGACAAGCTAGCTATGAGAAATTTTAATCCATCATCGCCCATCCAAACATGGGTAAACACGTAAGACAATGTAAAATAACAGAAAACTCAATGGCAAAAGCTAGGAGACCATTAGATGAAAAAATATTGGAGTCACATCGCTGACAATTGGATAGTTGGACGGACAACTAAACATAAACAAAAATCATATATTGCTGAACTCTTATTTTGCCATATTTTCTTCAACACCCATCTTACAAGGAAAACTCAAAAAACAAACAAAAATAAAACTCCTGCTACTAAAGAAGTCTGTCAATCTTATAACTTAAAAAAAAATAAATGTGAGATCATTAATTACTTAGTATGTATCTAATTAAAAAGTATATTCTGAAAATTATGTATTGATTTATCTGAAAGTATGTATTATATTACTACTAGATGTGTATCAGATAATTTCACAGTATGTATCAAAAAGTCGACGAGTGTGCATCATCGGCCATACAGTGTGTATTGATGAATATGATATTCTAAAAATATATATATTAATTTATTTAAATATATATATTAAATTGCTATATGATTAATTTATTAATATATATTATTTAATTATATAATATTTATTATAATTTTCTGATGCCACCGTCTCTCTCTCACCTCTACGACGGGCGTGATCTCTGGATGATGGAACGCCACGCATGCTGTCCAAAGTGTCAGCGTTGCTTTTACCGGGGGGCATTTTGGTCATTACAACTGGACCAGATAAGACGCCTCGCCGGAGGGGCATTTTTGGGATGACGGAACGAATTGGGGTATGTTCCCGGAATCGGCGTTGCCTCGACTTCCCAGAATACACGGCCATCAATTCTGGATACTCTTCCCATAATGACCCTGACGTGGGGAAGTCCATGTGCTTTTCTTAAAAGTTCGTTTGGAGATCAGGCTGGGTATTGGTTGTTGGCACGTGGTTGCACGGCAAGTGGCCGCACGGTCATCTGACGCTTGGCATGTGAAATACACGTTTAGATTTCTTCCGTTTTAGGGGAGAGGGGCATTCTAGAAAAAGATCGAATAGGAAAGCATCTTTAAAGATTCTATTTTTTAAAAAAAAAAATAAATAATATATGCAGTTTTTTTTATAAATGCATCTAAATAAGATTGGAGAACAGTATGTTCTGCGCTCTAAACAACTCTTCTCCAATCCATAAGGTGCCTCTGAAGTAACTTGCCACATATTAAATCACCCAGTCCGCAGCTCGTTTCTCTCTCTAAACACATTTTCTCCTATTTAATATTATTTTATATTTAGCCTTGCGATGTATAAAAAATATTTTAATCATGTGCTCACGTAATATTTCCATTTTGTATATTTACATTCGATTTTTTTTTTTGCATATAATTACTTTCATTTTGTTCACAGTTATAATATGGTTTTGCATGGTATATATTTTGTATAGAAGTTTGAAGCCTAAATGCTAACCTAATCATCAAAATCAAGAGGTAAAGAATAAAATTTTAATGATAAAGACCATCCATAAGCAAAAAAAAAAAAAAAAACTGTGAATCTAGAGGCTGGTTGCCATGGATCTTTATTATCTTTTTTTTTTGGTACCTTGACTGTTCACATTAGTCTCGCATGAGTATTACCATCTGAATCAAAAAATAAAATACAGATGGAGAAACAGATATAAAACGGATCAATATAATATTTTCAGAATAATGAGCAACAAAGAAGACGACCCAATCAACAGCAAAATAAGAAAATTAACGATGATGTGAGAGCAGTACCCGTGGGGCACGGGGCATTCGTGGCGTACCGAAGGCGGCGACCCATATATGTGTTGGTTAGTAGGAGAAAGATAGGAAGGGAGGCTTGGCTTTCAAGGGTGGGAGGGGTTGGAAAAGGACAACAAACGCATACAAAAACCCAAAGAATAAGCTTCTCCCCCTGAATAGTGTCTGTACCCATGGATACGTGCCGCCGCCTCAGCAGCAAAGATGGGGTCGGTATACCTAACAAAATCATTTTCTTTGCCTCGACATGTGGTTTTGTTCTCGATCGCTGCTGCTCCACCGAATATGTCCGAAAGGTTAAAAAAAAAGTTTTTATCTGCA
>JAOXJJ010000195.1:6308053-6328996 GCA_025769935.1 Phoenix roebelenii
GTAGGAGAAAGATAGGAAGGGAGGCTTGGCTTTCAAGGGTGGGAGGGGTTGGAAAAGGACAACAAACGCATACAAAACCATTATGATGATTCCTTCTCGCTACTGTAATATTGTTCTTTTGAGACTACGACGGATACCCAAAGAATAAGCTTCTCCCCCTGAATAGTGTCTGTACCCATGGATACGTGCCGCCGCCTCAGCCGCAAAGATGGGGTCGGTATACCTAACAAAATCATTTTCTTTGCCTAGACATGTGGTTTTGTTCTCGATCGCTGCTGCTCCACCGAATATGTCCGAAAGGTTAAAAAAAAAGTTTTTATCTGCATTCAAAGATCGGGGAAGGTAACCCCCAAAAAGTTTAGCTTTCCTGTTCAGGTGCCATGGAAGAAGGAACTGGTGGACCGCTAAAAGGCAAGGTTCGAGCTGGCATGGCTCGAATCTTAGGTCTCTGGGCTATATCCCTTTGGTTGGTCCTGGACTGCCTCTAAAGTGAGCATGATCTTCGAAGGTAGGGCAACCTTCGAAGGTACCTCATTCTCCATCTATGATCTTCGAAGGTACATTGGATGGCCAAATGCTTATCAGTTTCAGTGCTGCAAAGTATCCGTTGCGATGCGAAAGGAGCTGCGAGACAAGGAAAAAGACCGAAGAAATTGGATGGACTCTGGAGTAATACTTTGTTGGCAACTCCCACTCATCTTTTCCTCCCTTTACAGCCCAGACGACTACAAATCAGCAGAAGAGTGTCTCATTTATGGCATCCTTGATCGTAAGGCACTAACGCTACAAAATTACAGGTAAGAAGAGTTATAGCTAAGAAGGCAGGGCAGTAGATGGAAGGACCTAGATGGCCATGCAGCTATGTGGATGCCCATCCTTGTATGACATGCACCGAGAATGATGACCTGAAACCTCTTACCTGGTTAAGCAGGGATAGGTAAAGCAAGCAAGCAACCAGTGAGGGATCAAAAAGGCCGCGGATCCTGCAGTCCCAAATAGAATGTAGCTCTCTCTCTCTCTCTCTCTCTGTGCTGTTTCTGAAGTAACGTGCAGAAGATCATGTTCCAAGATGAACAAGCCAATGAAGACTACGGCTCTTGGAACCACCTGATTATACCAGTACTGCTAAATGCCAATGGATCAACCACCTGATCCCTCATTGCTTCGGCTACTCCGACTCTCCGAGCTGCAATGCAGCATCAACAAGCCTCACACCATGCACATAAAAAATAATTAGTCCATCATGCAACTGATTTAAAAACTGGAATCAGCATTACGCAATCTGACTCGAATAAACTTTGGGTTCTTTACCAAAAGAGTCCTACATTGCCTTCCTACTAGCTTGGACATATAAAATGCAAAGAACCCACCATGCCACTACCGCATCAAATATATACCAAACTAGGCTCCTATATTGACCACAAGACTAAAGCTCCAATCTGGAGTTGTCCATAAATCCCCTGTAGAGAAAAGAACCTATGAGCTCTTTGGTATAGCAAAATTGGATTCATATGTTTCTGCCATGGTCATATGCTGTTGGAGTTTCATCCAGGCAGCTGCCAGACCAGGTTGGAACTTATGCACAGCAGTTTGGTCTGAAGCGAGGCCATGAATGGACCAAGCAGCCTACAAAAAAGATTCACAATCAGATGCGCTAGGTGTGACTGCAAACCATTCTAGCATCATCAAAAGAGAGATCACAACACAGACTCCACCAATGCATCCATGGCTGCAGGCCCCCCTCGCTCAAGGAGCGAGAGGGCCAAATCATACTCATGCCAACCCCTCAACCCACTGGCCAATTTATGCAGCGTTCCCTGCTTCACCTCTGGCACCCATGTTGGCACAAAGCTTACCAGCAAGCCCACGAAGCAGGATACATATGCTTTCCACGTTGCTGGGTCACACCCCACCGATATGTTCCCCTCCATAACACCAGCCACAAAATCCATATGGATCCCAATCACTCGGGCCCGCCTTGATGAATACACAGATGTGTAGGCCGGAGAAGTATGTCCAATTCCCCATACAAAGGCCCCGGACAAGATCAGCATATATGCCATCACATAGCCCTCCAGGATACCGGTCGCTGGCCCAGCACCAACCAGCTTCTCTTCTCCTGCGGACAGCAACAATGTGGGCAAGGACTCTTCATACAGCACCTGGACTAGCAGGACTCCACCTGCAATACACAGCAGGGTTGCCCCCAGCATTGCCACCTCTTGAACTCTAGAAACAGCAGCAGCAAGTGACAACCGGCCAGATCTCAGGCGAACAGGTCCACTACATGCCCATTCATTCCCTAGTTTGTTCGCCAATTCAAGGACCAGCTTGAGGATCACTTCAGTGACAAAATTAGTGTCATGGAATGTCCGACATGTGCGGAGGTAGAGAAAACCTGGGGCAATAGGCAGTCGTAGCCCCTGATCGGCCATAGCCTGTCCCAGCAGCCCATGTATTCCTCGATTGGCAGAAAAGTGAGATCCTTCAGTTATAGAGGGTCCAAGGAAGGACGAGAAGCAGCTTCTGATCAGCTGGGCGACAGCATCCTTGTCTCGTGTGAAGGGAGAGCGGGAACATGACAGGACAATGAAGTCATGCCACCGCCGAACCTTCTGGGTCCACAGGGCTCCTATGATGGGCATACTTGGCCATGACGAGCCTGTCGCACAATTTTCCAATGCCTGACCCAGAATACTATGGGTGTATTCCAGGCTCTTGTCGAGTTTAAATGTGATTGTCAAGCTCACAAGGGCCGCCATTGGTAATGGAAGCATCGGTGGCATCCCACCTGCAAAAAACATCAAAATTATGAGAATCACCAATGCTGCAGAAATGTGTCACATATAGTAATGTTAGCAATAATCATTAAGTTGTTTAAATCTGTGTTTAAAAGATATACTTGTTCAAGAAATTTGATGTAGCACAATCAAATGGCTGTATCTTTAAGAATCGTTGCATTAAATGTTTATCATATCAAGAAATATTTAACGACAATTTATGATCCTGGCTGGCTGACATTCAGAATTAGGAATTCTTAACAAGTTTTGACCTAGTTAACCAGTAGTTTTCTCATTAAAGCAATGGAATGGAACATCCAAAAGGTGCCAGGTTCAAATAGACGACCTTTTTCCTCAGCTTGAGACTCAACATGAAACTGTTGCAATCCACGAAATGAACCTTTTGACTTGTGATAGCACGTTCCTTCAGATGGCAGGGACCAATACAGAAAGAGAACATGTTTGGGATGATTAAATGGATATATTGGATAGGTAAGTTAATACAGGTATATGTTCAGAACTGTCCTATCATATGAAAGCATCTCCAACTTCCAAGCAGCACATCCTTTTTTTATATATTTGTCCAAACAAGTCCAAGCTGACATTTTTTGAACGATAAATATCACCACAGAATTCAACTCAAAATTACAAGAAAAAATAATGTAATTCAACTAACTCATTGAATGTATAGAGATATCAGATAATAGGGATGCAAATGAAGCCATTCATAAGCAGCTACGGTTTGGCTCACCAAGTGGCTTGTATAGGAAACAAACAAGCACAACCAACACACTGAAGCTCGGCTAACAGATAGGCCAAGACTAACTGCTAGGCAGCTTGCAGAGACAAGTATAGATAGGCTCAGGCCGCCCAACTTGGAAATTGGCTCACTCAAATGACTCTAGAGACTGAACAAGACAACAAATAGATCTGATTTTGCTTCAAGATGAAGCTGAGCCTGAACAGCTCAGATCACTTATAGCAGTCCTAGTCATATATATAGAAGTTGACTTGGTGTCTTTGGTGTCGACAATCTTCTGCCTCTCAGAATTTGGCAGGTTGATTATAACTGTCAAGCCAATTAAAAGCATGCTCAATGTGAAATAAGTTTGCGTGATTATGTCCATAATCTTCTGTAGGTTTATTATCCTATGCCAGGTATGTAATTTCTGAAGGAGCCTTAACATTGACTTGTATTTCAGAAAGTAGTCACAGAGATCTACCAAGTTGAGCACATCAGGGTCTGGGCACAGATGCCTGCACACCAGTTTATTTTTGAAAAACAAAGATCATACTGCAAAGCATATGTTAGCTTGTTGGACAAATTCATTAAATTATCTTGAAATCTAGAGAAAGTTCTTTCCCATCAGTTGGTTTTAGGCCAAAAATAGTGTTGACCCAGAATTCAAACTAGTCATTTGCCAGTAATATCCTTTTTTCTTTTCTTTTTCAAGTAGGTGGTCAGTTATATCTCTTGCAATGTTCCAACTTGGTTTTTGAAGTTTAATTTTCAAGTCCAAACTCAAAGTAGCCAAGCAATTTTAGTGAAGCAAGATTTCCACCACATATTGGCAGATTAGAGCTAAAGCAAAACTGTAACAACCAAGAGCTTAAACAACTGATATGAATAACAGCTGCAAACAGGAACAAAAATAGACTCGCAAAACGAAGTGGCAAACAAGGGATACATTATCATACGTGGATAACAGCTGGCAATATGAATCCCTGCAGATGCAAGAATTTCCTTTATTTCTGATTCAACCGAGAGAAGATTTCCAGCAGGACTTGGCCAGTCAGTCCCATTCATTTGAACTGGTTTCCAGATTCCACGAGTAATTTCTGCTGAAAAGTAGCTGATAATAGTCGCAAGAGAAGCTGGCAAAAAATCCACGAGGTCCCTCAGACCTACAGCAGATTTGAGGTTGTCAAATTAAGAAAGACATATTATCCAAGCCTCAATGCAAAATTGAAAATTACACATGACTGCTTATATTTTGAACAATTATCCTAGATATGGAAAGACTAATTCCTGGTACTAATTTATTTTCATAATTTGACCATACTTGTCGCGCTTGTGTGTGTGTGTACACAGGGTAAGACTTGGAATCATCACATAGTTTTCACTGAGGCAAAGGTCAATGTTATGACCTAGAACTATCATTGATCACGTCTATAGGTATATGCTCAATACAAGGATCTACTTACCCATGTAGTTGATACTGGTCTGACTCACCCAGTATATTCTCTCGTGGACTTGATAGGTAATGGGTATTGAAGAAAGAAATACAAAAACATACATTTGAGCTGGTACAATGGAGCGATGAGTAACAAGTCACTCGCAATGACCATGAGTACTTTTTAAAGCAAAACCACATTCGCTCATCTCCACCTTGCTCAGGTTAGTAATCCCTAAAAGGGCCACCATTAGCATTTATGGCCTCATAATACATATTTTACCTACATCCAAAATAAAGGAGCTGGCTTACCAAAAGGTTCCTATTAAATTTTGGTATGGGTGCTCAAAGATTCCTGCTCTTGCACCTGACCATCCTGCTTGCCAGACTTCAAAACCGACCCTGCTCTAGATACCACTCTTGAGCTCGTTACTAAAATTTTGGACTTGGTTTGTGCTTCCACACAAGGAAGCCACATATACTGCTAGCACTATTGATATGAAAGAATGACACCTTCCCTAGATGGCATATAAAAGATGATAAGTTAGGTAAGGGATTAGTACTGCCTCACATACTATGTAGATTGCTTTAGGTAGCAATCAAAGTGGCAAAACTCAAAGGGCTGATCCCTCTTCAACAACTACCAACAAAATGAGTAGTTGAGTACCTAATATTTAAAATCAAAACTAATAAAAATTAAGAATCAGGTAGTTCTACAGCTTGTTTATATTAAGCAATGACAAACGAGATACCTCATTACCTCCCACCTTCTGATATTCTTGAGCATCCCTTATCTTATTGATTTTCTTATCCACCACCATGAAAAAGGCAGCACTAGAATATCAAATTAGAGATGTCGGATCATCAAACACAGGTGCAGAGGCTGTACAAAGGAAATTCACTAAAATAAGCATATTATCATGAACTAGGACCAGATCATATCACCAATGATCCCCCAGGGATGTAAAATATGTGATCTGCTTATTTAAAATTCCTCTGAACCCAAGGGTTGCACCATAAAAAGTTCTTGTTTGTCCAGAAAAAGCCTACCACAAGAACACCTTAATTTACTTCTAAAGTACTAGTCAAAGGAAGCAGGATCTACCAATAATATCACCAAAAAAGATCTTCCAAAATTTAATTTTACGCATGTAGCCCACACTGATTACAACCAAATCTCTCCCTCACACACTTCTGAATCACACAGCTTGTCAATGACCATACCAAACTTCACGTTACCTACTCACTCCAAAAAAAAATTCAAAGTTGTGTTGAAAGAAACAAAAAAGAAATAGAAGGAACAGCTGAATTTATCTTGCACCTGATATCCCCACGACTTTCTTTAAGAAGCCCTTCAGCATCATCCAATGCCTTCCTGCTTTCCGCACCATTTAGGCATGTCGCTTGGTGAGTTATAAGCAAACATGAAATGGAGCAAGTTCCTTTTTCTTAATCGACAGGCCCCAAAAGGATTGGCGCATGATCCAGCATAGGTCATAAAAGTTGCAGCAGCCATCTTCCAATTAGCATAAATGAGAAAGCATCTAGTCTTTGAAGGCTGCTTTTTAGTGGATATTACAAAACAAAATTTCCCGCATTGAGGGTCAAATTAACAAGATCAAAATGTCACATAAAAGTAGCCTCTCATAAACTTAGTCACTTCAAATTAACCTATTCTTTCAGACAAGAATCTAGAGACATCACGACACTGCAATGACACCAGAAGTTGTTTCATACTTTCTTTTACCTATGACATCCTTGAGATCTCCCCAGAAAAAGAGGCTTTCACTCCAGATACGAGGGGATTCGCGCTAGGAAGAATGTTCACAAACGCATCGCTGTCAGATATGAAATAAGGGAGATCATAAACTGTCAAAACCACTTTCCTATATATGCACTTTGTCAACATTTCTAGTTGAAACCATCAGCCTGTCCTATGGCATCCTTACAGCTCCTACAACAAAGAGATTCCAACACTAACTGCACTATGTGGTCTATATATTCTTTAAGCATAATCAGAAAGTCTTACTCAAAGAACAGGCATTCCTTAATGACCTTTTACAATCATTTCGTCGCATACTTTGAACTATTCAAATAAATAGGACAGCTATAATGTGTTTTTTAGGTTTTTCTTCAATCCTGTTTAATGATCAGTAAATATATAACATCCGAGGAAAGCTGTGGCTTAAAATTGCATCCAACCTGTAGTCAAGTCCCGGGATGAAAGCCTTCCATGGGCACATGCAGTCAATACAGCTTCAAGAACAAAGGGAACAGCTTCCAGAAACTCCCATGCAGGAAATGTGGGCCTTTGATGAGCATCTTCTGTTGTATTTACAGGTGATCCACTTATAGTGTTACTGGAAGTTGACGAAGGATTACCAGAAACAGTTCCAGCTTTAGTCATTTTTCGGTAAATCATCTTCAAAATCTTATTGGCAACTTGATGAACTGGATTTTTATTACATAGGCCAGAAAGAGTTGAGGCTATGCAAGCTTGATTTTGAAAGTACCAAGCTCGTAGCTTTGGAAATGAGTCGATATACACAGGCTGACTTGGTGTTGAATGACGTGGATCTGTGATACCGTCCATCCTACCCACAGCACTAGAATTTTGCAAAGCAATGCGACTGTTGCGCATCAACAAGAGACAGTCCAGAGTCAATTCTGACCTAACAGGGCCTCCACGACCAGCCATACAGTGTTCCTGAGGAGGTTTATAAAATTTCCATAAGCGAAGGAGAAAGAGAAATGCACATGAGAAGACCGCATAAACGGAAGTCTCATCAGACATGCTTGATCTATGATTGGGTGGGGGTGGTAGCGACCCAAAGGCCTCACAAAGTGGCATCAAAGCAGCTGCAACTTCTGGAATCTGCAGATAGCATCGATCCATGTCACTGAAGAAGAAGAAGAAGAAGAAGAAATTGCAAGTTCACAGTTGAACGAGAAGTTGTCATTCTTCTTTTGGGTATAAATCACTTGACACGAGAGTATGAAATAAAAAAGGTGGATGACATAATCAGGAGTAAAATATACTTATAAAGGAATGCCTTGTTAAGTTTGTCTTACAATAAACTTGGAGGTAATTGATTTATATTGTCCTAACCTAGAGCTAACTCAAATAATCCAATTACATTTGTGGAAAGACGGTATCCAGAACCAATACATGAACTTCTCACATGTTAAAAAAAATTGCATGAAATATTTGTAACTAGATCATATACGAGAATACAAACGAACAACTCATTAACTAAATACAGCAAAAGTTGCATGCATTTTTATGTAAATTTAAATAATGAGAGAAGCATATGCATAATAAAGCAAAACTAACCGGAAACGATGAAGAATTATGAGAGTGGCATATATTGCATAAGAGTGCTCTACTTACCATGCCAAATAAAGAGAGGATATGAACAATATCTCCACAAGATACTCCAAATAAAATAGCACTGAGCATGGGCATGTGACCAATTAAATGACTCCCACTTCCCGATACTGAAGGATTAGGAGGCACAGACAGAGACAGTAACTTGATCACAATGTGCACCACATGCTCCTGAAACATAAAAGAGATTGAGTTAATAGAAAATAACAAGTTAATAGCTAACGACTAAAACTGCCAAAGAAAAATGGACGACATAACTTAGTGCAGGTTATACTGCATCAATACTATAAGAGGCTCCAAACTGTAATAATGCCTCAGATTTCGAGGATAGATCAAGATGTTGAAAGATGAAATCACCAGAAGACGTTCACAACTAGAAGGCATCTTAAGGTGTAACCATCAAGTCCTGATTCGGATGATTTGGAGTTCAATACTAAGGGAAAAAACTAGAAACTATAATGTTTACCATGCAATTTCTAGAGTTCAATTTGGAAGGTCATATTTCATCAAAACAATACATAGTGTTCTACCTGAATATTCCAGCCACGAACAAGGGATGCACCACATAGAATCTTTGCAGCAGCTGATTTTTCTTCTTCTGATCCATTTAGTGCTATATTGTACAGTTTCTCCAGTTCCACCACACTAAAGCAGAAAAAAAAATCATACATCCAAGTAAAGGTCACAACCATAAGATCCATTAAACAAACCGTGTGCATAGTTAAAATCCAATAATAGAAGTATGCATGCCTATTCTGTACCAAATCTATCTTGTTAGGATTCCTTTGAAATACCTTGTAGCAGGAGTTACCATAAGAGCATTTTTAAGCGAACCATTTAGTGGAGCTCCCTCCATAAAGGTTGTCCAAGGGGACTCTTGAACTAACAGTGAATCCTTTGATGGGGCAGAAGGAACCACATAGCCAGGCCAAAAATAAGCAGATGTATCGATCAAATTTCTTGCAATGCAGGCTTCAACTATAAGATGCAGCATGTTTCCAACTGAAAAAGCAATAAATTGTTGGTTACAAGCAAATATTTAGAACCTGTCCAAGGAGTATTTAGGAGATAATAGGTAGCATAAAAGATTTTAACCAAAGTACTCTAAGGAAAAGCAGAGCTATTATTCTGATATATAGCTCTATGCAAGGTCCATATTACCGGTGTGTAGCACCGCGCATCAGACGCACCATACCATACCGGTGCCAAACCAATACTCAATACTAAGGGTGCACCGAGTGTCGGTACACCAAACCGATCCCTATACCGGCCGTACAAAAAGCTAATCAAGAAACAGAATCAGGTGCTTCATGGCATACAAGAATTTCCTTACCTAGAGGAAACACAATTCTCTATTCTCATAAAAAAGTTCTACCTATTCCCAAGCTCTCATGTTTGCCAAATTGACCATTACAAACAGAGATTAAAGAGAGTTTTGCTTCTCACTAAAATGTTGGTTGATCAATTGATGAACTTCACTGGCATGACTAGACTCTTTTCTGCAACCTTGTCATTTATATTTGAATGTGTAAGTTCATATATGGATCTACTTATATGGAGAAAATTTGATGATACAAAAATGTTGTATTAATCAGAACCAAGCAAGATTCCTGCAAGATTTATCTAGCGAGGAAAAGAATAGGCATAAAGAAAGTCTTCAAGTTTCATCAAGGCAACCAACTCATTCATGATTTTCTAGATATATGAATCATGTTTCCCTTTCTTTCCTTTATTTATTATTTTCCGGTCTAGTAAAAGCCTACTCACTGACACAAAGCAATTCAACTCCATGACCAAAAGAATTGTCACTTCTACTCAGACATTTGTCCTTCTTTCAACTACAATTTTCAACAAAGAAAGATGCAAATAAGTCAACCTTACAAAACAAGCTAACTTGCTTTTACAAGAATTTTTGTAATTGGGAATGCCAAGATTACCACTTCCTGTCTTTAAATTAGAAACGAAAGTTGCTGCTTTTGAAGCTGCACTGTTAGCTGCAATGACCACTGATGGAGGCGGCAATAGAAGCCCAGAAAACAGCCCTAATACCTGAAGAGAGGATACTAATCCATGTTTTCTAGAAGCAAAATTATTTTCTTCAGCTCCATTTCCATAGCTTCTGGTTATGCCTTTGCTTATAAGAGATGGCATTTCATATTCCTCCTTCACAAGAGGAACAATTGACAAAGGGACAATAGACAATAGCATGCATAGTCGTGCATCAAGATGAGGTATAGGTCCTTCCAAAGGCTCGCGATCCTGCTTGTGAACAAGAAAGATAACAAATATTGACAAATGGATTAATACATTATTTAAACAAATCACTTTGCCATGAAGGAAAACGAGCATAAAGAAAGAATCATCTCAACTCGTTGTATAAGTCGAAGAGATGAAATCCAGAGAGCTTGAAATGTCTCTTGCCAGCTTGCTTGATTAATTACTTTGAGTGACTTGGTCAGCTCTGATCAAAAGAAGAGTACAGGTCACTTCTGCTATAGAATAACTTAAAAATCCTTCAAGTAGGAACACTAGAAAAGAAATAGCACAGAACAAATGTTAAACAGAAAACACCTGTAAGTATTTCAATGGCAGAAACAGTATGGAGTTGCCTCCCATCCATTGCATTCTCCATAAACATATCAAAAGAAATCCAACAAGCAGCCCTACTGGCTCCAGAACTGTTGCATGAAAGGTAGCTACTGGGCCCAGCATCAACCATAACTCCAAGAAGCTGATGCTTATTTAACTGGTATTCCCAATCCATAGCCTTCTGTACATTTGCAGACAAGCTATCTAACATATGATTTGCAGATAGTAAAGCCTGTGAGGCCGATTTATGTGATTCAATAAACTGCAGTCTCTCCAGTAGACCATTGAACTTTTCAGGCCTAGGCTTGCAGGAAAATATTTATTAGTAACTTCTCTTAAAAATTCATCATATAGAATCAAGTTGAAACAAGTTAAATGGGTTAAACAGGTTTTGAACAAGTTAAACAGTTCTTAAACAGATTAAACTGGTTTAACGGTTTAGGTCATGACCCGACCCAACTATTAAATGGGTCAAAATGCATTAAATGAGTCAAGACTCTAAACCTAAACCCAAATTGTTTAATAGATGGGTTTGGTCAGGTCACCCGTTTAAACAAAAACTATTAATGCCAAACTTGAACTTGCTTAAAACGGGTTGATTGTGGTTCAGGCATAAATTACCACCCCTAAGATACCGGTACAGAGTCTGTTACCAAGAGTTAGAACATTGGTAGATAGCACATATATAGCCCTGAATTTTGATAAGTATGCAAGCGATAGTATTACATATCGCCCACAATACAATAAATTAAAAGGCAAAAGTATAGTATGCAAGAAATTCAGTCAAGTTACACACACACACACACACACACACACCCAGCTATAATTTAGGTGTTCTAGGATTTTTAATCGTTGTTTCAATGGCATACATATGGTTTATTCCATATGCTTAATTTCATGGAGGTAATGATTCCATCTCAGTCATCCAAAACAATGTTTCAATCTCCCTTCCCGTTTTATCAATAGTGCAAGACATATATGCAGCTACTTTACCAATTACTATTATGAACTAAAATGTAATAAAACTAATACCTAAAGAGATATAAAAGTTTCAAATCATCATAATGAACAGAGATACTATGGGAAGAAAAAAGGCACGCGCATGCACAAGAGCGAGAGAGAGAGAGAGAGAGAGAGAGAGAGAGAGAGAGAGAGAGAGAGAGAGAGAGAGCATACATATTGAAATAGATGAGACGAAGAAAAAGTTTGGCCCTTTTATTTGAAGTAATTTTTTCAACCACCTCTATAGCCAAAAGAACATTAGTTCTACGTAGCTGTTCACGATGCTTGTTCCGCTTCTCATCTGAACTTCCTCTAACATCTAAGTCCATAACTTGATGTCCTTCATTAGCATAAAAGTCGCCATGTTTATATCTGAACGTCAATTGCAAACCACAATCTTCTAGCATGCAGTCAATCAAACTTGTTATGACACTCAAGATGGACAAAACCACCATATGTCCAAAATCCATTTGGTGAACCCCATATGCATGCGAAAGCTGTAGAGCATCATCAACAGATTTAATTATCCTGCAAAAGAGATAATTATTGCATAGGATCAATCTGTCACAGGATGCAGCCACACCAGCTATGGAAACCATTTAAATAGAATGCTAAGCATTTCTGGATCAAACAAATATGGAGAGTAAGATATATGGTAGCCAGGAGCTGAACAATTCATGAACATGAAATATTACGTTTCGAGTGAAAATGCGTAGTATTAGTTCCATCACAGGCCTACTCCTCGGACAAATCAAGTACTAAGGGTACTTCATCCTGATTGGGTTGGAAGCAGGTTTTGAAAATCCCTTGTTTTATGACTGATTGCGAGTTTTCACAAGGATAACTATGATATGCAGGGGACTTCATATTTATCAAGTACAGCATCTAAGCAAACTTTGACATCTCCACCTATGACTAGCGATCAAATGATTCAAAATTTATTACTGCAAGAGGCAATGGGGTGTTTGACCATAAATATAGAAAATGTCTTCTTGAAGCGATTATGCAGTTCCATGAAAACCAATTATATGCTAGATCTTAACCATGTTGAAAGAAGAGAGTGGATATGGTCTTTTGAAAATCTGTCCTATTGCCAAATACAACTCGCATAGATGAATACTTATCGGAAGATAGCATCTTCCACCACAACTAGTCCAGAGGTACATCCTTCTACGCTGATTTGTTTTGCAAATTTGAAATTTTGCCTCAGATGTTATATTCTTGACAATTATGGGCCCTGGTTTCAAGCCTTCTATCCCCATGAGTAACAGTTAAACCCCAACAATGCCTAAGAGCACTTCTTGGAAAGGTTTACAAACACTAGAAAAAGCATGAACTATTGGCTCAGATTATTTTTTTTTAACGATTCTTCTTTGTTGAAGCATCACCCAATAAGTAGACTGAGTAAATTTAACAAAGCAGAATGTCCTGCAAAGCTTATGAGACATGATTGACTTCGATGCAGCCATATCCTAACTGCACTTTCAAACACCACGACATCAATCATTACACAACTTGAGGTAGCAATTGGAAAAAAGAAAATGAAAATTTGGGCAAAAAAATATCAGTAATAAAAAGCATCATAGGGAAACATCAAGCACAGATGGTGGTGGCTGCTACGTGTATCCACTAAGTCAAATCATCTCACTAGAACTTACTCGATGTAGTGTGGAACAAGTGGTCAAGTTACAAACACTGGTAGTTAGTTAAAAGCCTCCATCACTGAGGATATGCCTCATTTCTTAGATATAAGCAAGATTTTCCTTTTCGACTACCTTAGGACAATGCTTCAAATTAGAGGAGTGACTAAGGTAAAATTGTAGCAACAAATAGATTTTTAAAGCAATCAATTATTATGAACCCAAACCTTAGATCCCCGAGTTCTGAGAAACCAGTGACTTGCTACATTTGTGAAAAAGCAAGGACTCGCGATCAATAAATACTACAGCATCAAGAACATACACCAAAAGCACAAAATTATCAAAGGATAGAGTGGTGCACCAAATCCCCACAATGACCAAGCCAGCCTCTGATAACGTGTTTGAAGGGTAACTAAACTCTATTTATATTAGAATACTGTGATTGTTGACCAACTGGTGCAAAAATAGCAGTGCCCCATCCACATCAACTCTAAGTGGTCCACCTTTTTCAGGTTTAACTCAGGAAGGAGAATGAAAACAAGAACATCGCAACCACAGCAGTCAATGGCAGAATACAAGTTGACTTCAAGAAGAGGGTCTTGAAGGTACAATGACCCATAACTAAAGCAGTGATCATGAAAAAAATATTGAAAATATCTTTTTCCTCTATTTTTGTACAGTGAACAATCATGTACCTAAGACACACTGCTCATTTAGAACCCTCCTTCCTTGTACCTGAAAAAAAAAAAAAAAGAACCCTCCTTCCCTGCACAAAGTTTCTTTGCTTTATTCATTTTCCTTAAGTTCCTAAGACATCTAAAGACATGTCTTGTCAGTTTCTTCCATTTCGGTTGGCACTTTTCTTCGAGTCTCCTAGCAATCTAAAAACACCGATGGTTGGATTCATGCTTCTTTCCTAGCAATCTAGGCCCCGCTTTGTCTTGCTTCTTGATATGTTGCTAGCCCTATTTTACTTCTCCCGAAGGGGCGTCTTCTGACAGACCTTAACTAAAGCCAAGATGGGTATAACTCGCCCCAAACCTACTTTTATTTCCAAAAATAGCTTATCCACAAGAAAATATCATTTTTTCCAGACAAAAAATTTCGTTCCCATCTATGACGAATTAATCAAGGGGGCAGATCACTATGTGAACCAAAATCCATCCAGAAGAGGCCAAGAACTTACTTGTCTCTGCAAGAGCCAGCCTCGATCGAAAGAGGCGAAAGCGCGTATCGACTCAAGAGCTCCAGGTACAGCCTGTACGCCTCTGGCTGTGCCCGGCGGTTTGGAATAACCCTGAATCCAACACCGGGAGTCAAGTAGAGCAAAGGAAATCGAGAACTAAGAATAAAAAAACAAAAAAAGAGATTTGAGGAGAAGTAAAAGGGGTAACCGGCGTACCTGGGGGTGAGGAGGGCGAGGGCGTGGAGGGGGGCGATGAGGCGAGAGGCCATGGCCTGGTCGAGAAGCTTCCAGAGGGAAGGCATGTTGTGGGAGAAGCAAAGATTGGAGACGAGGACGTGCCCTAGCTCCGGGCTGGGGAATCCTAGCCCCTTCTCCTGGACGCACCGGCCCACCTCCACCGCCCGCGCCAGCGGCGGGTCCCCCCGCTCCTCCGACGCCTTCACCGCCTCCATCACCCGCCTCTCCAGGTCCCCTCCGCCTCCCTCCGCCGCCTCCTCCGCCACTGCCATCTCCGCCGCCGCCGGCGCTCGCTGGTTCGCTCCGCCCGTCGCAGACGCGCTGCCCTGTTAAATTAACGCTAGAGGGGCAGCAGAGAAAAAACCGACACAGGGGGTAAAGAGAGAGGCATCCCACGGATGTCACAAATTAGCAGGCTGCGGGGCCTACCGCCCGCCTCCTGACGATCTTGACCGTTGGATCAGATCTTCGTTTTCGTTCCGAGAATCTGGGTCGTTCCTTCTTGTCTTTCAATGTAAGTACGTCGTTTTGATACCAAAAAAATTACAAAAAAAACCGATACCAACACCGGAATTATACAGAGGACAATGCGTGGCTGCGGGGGAGGACTTTGCTAATTTACACTCGTGTGGTTCAGAACAAATCTTTTTCTCATTAAAATATTTTTTAAAATCTATAATATCTTTAAAACTAATTTTTATATATTTGATTAATTATAAAAATTGACACAATTCAGAATAGATGTTCTTTTAAAAAAGTAATACAAAATATTTGTTATATTTTTTATTAAGAAAAAAAATCTTATTTATTCTATCCAGTATATTTAAAAATTATTTTTAATTTTCAGTTGATGAAAATTAAATCTTTTATATTTATCTAATTTTTTTATAAAATATGAAAAAGTTATTTTTATTAAAAAATTAAAAATTTCAATTAAATTTGAGGTTCTGGTGCTTTTGTTGACTATATTTTTAACCCTTTTATTTTTATCTGTTACGTGTTTTATGACAGTTTGGACTTACAATAATGGTCTTTTCATCTTGATGTGATATGGAAAGACTTTGACGCCTAGTTTGCCCTTCCCTTTTCCGTATATCCTTTTCACTATGTACGTTTGATTTTTACATGGGCGGACTAACCTCTGATCAAATTATATGCATCGAAGACTTTGACATAGTAATTGGTTGATGCCCTCAGCAATATAATAATTTAATATCAATAATCATGTTAAAAAAATAATTTAGTTGACGATGACTGTAAAAATAATATTATTTGAATGTAAAAGATTATCATTGCAATTTTATTTTTTTATTTGAAATGATTCGAAGCTTTGCAAGTTTTCCCTTCAGGACAAGCATCACATGACGCCTTCCTCGGTTTCGCTTTTGGATGTTCCTTCGGAGCATTCATTAAAAACTTGGGCGTCGTTGTCCCGATTCTTGAACGGCACAGCATCGGATTGGATGTTGGGATGGGCAGTTGGAAGATTTATTTCAAAGCTTCCAACGACGACCTAATATTCCGGCGGCAAGTTATTTTATGCCGGATGAGGAGGAGGAGGAGGAGGTGGTGCAAGAAGTAGGACTTTTGGCTAGAGACAGGTCTTCCTCACGAAAAGGTTGCTCTCATTAAGGCTCTACTTGGCGGAGTTGTTGACAATAAAATTTTCAGAAGTATAATTTTTATAAAAAGCTATTTGTTGTTTGACAAATATAGTTTTAAAGTATCATGGAACTTTAATATATATTTAGCAAACAAACTAAGAAAATACTTTTGGTACGATAAAATGACCATAAAAGAGATTACATAGTATTATACCATATGGCATAATAAAATATAATATATATTAATACACAAATATATAATATAGTATAATATTATTGTAATGTAATTCTAATATAGTTAATATAATATTGTATACTATAGCATAATAATATAATATTTTGATATAAATTATGAGATAATATAATATTATATTCTATTTATAGTGTAATATAATATTTTGATATAAATAATTTATTGTTTATTATATATTAATATTTATTAATATAATATTTTTAGGAACTAATGTTTGAAAAAAAAATATAAAGACCCCATTATATGATTTTATCATAGGTAATTTAGTCTAAAATAATTATAAATTTAAAACAACTTTTCGATGCGTGCTAAAAGTACTTTGAAAGTTTTTGGAGCTTCTTTCAAGTAGACATTTTCAGCTTACCGACAAAACTAAAATAGTTTTCTGATTTTTTTATCAAACACTACTATATCATACAAAAATATTTTGAAGGGTCGGAAAGTATTTTCTAGCCCATCAAAAACTCTGCCAAATGAGACCTAAATAGCCCTTTTGGATCACCAACAATTATTCACTAGTTTCTTCTTAACAAACTTACACGTGATAATGAAAATTCTGCGAGGCTATATTTTGATCAAGAGTGATGGACTTTTTTTACAAGCTTTCTAAGGGTTTACTTAGTTTCTACAGAGATTAGTTTCTCTCTTTATGGTAAACAATTGATTAACTTCATTTGTTAGGCTAAACTCAAAGTTTCGAAAACAAATGAGGCTCAATAATGATACATGACTTAAATTATCATTAACCAGCCAAACGAGGCACCTAATGGATTCTTTACATGGCAACATATTGATATAAAATCTGTTTAAACTTAATTTAGTTTTTTTTACGATAAATTCTCTTACATTTTGCTTAGTGATCTTTACTTGGATAGGAACTTATAGTTACAAATTAGCAAGAATGTGCAGCTTAACTTGCCAAGATGTCCAACAGCTCAACTGTCCTGAACTCAGGCTGGCTGGGTCAAAAGAATCCAACTCTTTGGATGAATCCCATGCATCCATGGCGCCGCCAGCTCTCTTATTCCGAAGATAGGAAGGCTATGCCACAGTGAATTTACAATATTATCTTAAAGTTTTCTACTCAAATTTTTCATAATATCAGATCTTGCATACAAAATTTGACAATGACATTTAAGAAAAATCCAAAAGGATAAATGCCTGACATTGGGCCAGTACTAAGGCTCACAACATAAAATGTCAACATTGCGAGAACTAATCAAAAAGCATCTCTATATCTGCTTCCTAATAAACATCTACCAGAAGCCATTTTATGGATGGCCTTTAGTACGAGATATAAAAGCAGAATTGCTCCTAAGAAAAGTTTCCAAATGCACATCGATCTCTTTCCCCATGTCCTAACCAAAAATTCCATCAACAACCAGCAGCAATATGGCATCAAAGATGAAGAAAAAGCTGCAGCATATTACCGGAGAGTAAACCACGAGGAATACTAATTCTTCTCAAAGCTGCTTCTTAGCAGTAAATGGCCCCCTAGGAACCTTCTGGAGGACCTTCTCATTGAGTACAGCATAATGCTTATTAATTTCAACCATTGCCTTCTCTGTTATGGTGTCAACTTGATCCTCATATTTCTCATAGAGTGCTGGCGCGGTGTATGTAATAAGAAAAACTGCAGAGACATATATAATGCCTTAGTTTCCAAAAGTACCAGGATAAAACGCAATATGTTAATAATTTATACTTTCAAATATAAAAGGGTCTGTAAAAATTTTCACCTTGATCATAGATAAATGTATGTGAAGTTCACAAACAATTTCTGCATGATTTAGCAGTCCTAGTTGATAAACAAATTCAAGATAGTTCTCGAATTTTCAGACTTCCAGACATTTTCTTTAAAGATTAGCTTGTCATTCTAAAATCACTAAACAAATAAGACAAACCGAACAATCTGCATTGCAGATGGAGTGCAACTGATGACACATTTGCCAAAGTGATGAAAAATGAGTCAAAATAATAATGATTTAAAAGCGGAAAATATTCAACCATTCATATTTGATATGTTTAATGAACATCCGGCTGCACTTCTTTACCTACGCACATCAAAGGGACGAAAACCTATAAAATAGGTTTGTACAAAGCAAACAGCAACAGGACCTCAATCTGCACAATGGCACCCCTCTTCACAGCATATGCGCTGAGAGGGGTTTTGAATTCAAATCAGGAAGATAGCATTCCCACCACAATTCACAGTACATTCTTTCATAAAAAAACTGTACTTTAACCTTTCAAAAAAACTGGTTTCAATAGGCATGCAATATTTCAATTTTCTTGGAGACTTACTACATCATCTTGATAAGAATATATGGCAAGCTTGTCTAATAGAGCAATAGTTGCACTCACTACATGGGATGAGGTTATGGGTTCAAATCTTGGTGGGGTTGTTTCCCAATTATTCATCAAATTTAATGTGGTGATTGCACCATTACTCTAAAAACACGTGTGTGAGTGAGTGAGTGAGTGAGTGAGTGAGTGAGTGAGAGAGAGAGAGAGAGAGAGAGAGAGCATCCTGGAGCATCAAACTTTTTTTTGAAAAAAAAACATAATATCATGAATTATCTACTATAATATTTTATTTATCATATTAAGCATGTTTTCTTTCTTTTTCTTTAGTAGAAAGCCCTTCAGCTGTTGTCTTTTCAATAAAATAAAATATGTCTATTATGGCACAATAGCTTTATACGCCCCTAGAAGAATTGAAGGCAAATGAATGGCCATATCATAAAAAACTTGATGACAAATAAAAAGTGATATCATGATCAAGGGTACCAACTAGCTTGATTGGTAACGTCACTAAGTGTTGATATCAGTCACCTGGGTCCAAATCCTGCCCTAACCTGATTTTGGCTGGACTTACCCATCTTAGTACCCAAAAGAATAAAATAAAGAGAAAAAAAGAGTCGTCATCATCTAAGAACTGAGCCTTTCCACAACAACAATTGGAGAGAAAATACTATTGCTTCTTTTTTAAAGTGAAGAATATCCAATATTGGAAGAATGTATCTATGCATATCAAAAGACCTAAGAAGATTGTAGTCAGCCATGATGGTGCAACCAAGAGATGAAAGGGAACTGACCAACATAGAAGAGTGTCAAGAAACTGAACCAGCTGCCAATTATGGAAACAACCCATAAGCTTGCAATCACCTACATAACAAATTTAGATGCTAAGATTCTAAGCCCAAATATCATGAAGAAAACTATAAAGTACCAGAACTTTACCATCAAGAATTGCTTCAAATCTTTTCCCAAAGCAACATATATAAAAGTTGCAAAAGCTTCATTAATCTGATATCTTACTGCATGAGCTATGCTCAGAAACATGTCCTCGGGCAGGATAACCTCTGGAAATTTTGGAGGGGACCTGAATTTCAAAATTACAGGAAACTAAACTCAAAAAACATATTTACTAAAACAAAAACTATATACAATTATTAAAAATAAAAAAAAACACTTTTAAATAACTCTTGACAAGGTAGTCGCGTGGAATAAGCTGCAAGACATGAAACCAGTTCTAAGATATGATATCCTATGAATAAGCAATTATTAGATAACCTAGGACATTCTAGGTGGCAAATAGCCGCGCAACGTTACTTCTAGAAAGGGCCTTTAAGATAATGATATGCCAATCATCTCAACTGTTTAATCAGATTAGTTTTTCATTCTTTTTCAGTCTCAAGGGATCTCGGAATATTGGAATCATAAATCAAATGGATATTCTATGGTTAAACTTCTTTCGAGTGTATGGTTGGAACAAGACCATTTCTTGACGTTAGTATAAAAAACACCATTTATAAAAGAGCATGAATTTCAAGCAAGGGTCCAAAAAAAAGAAAAAAATTATGTTACTTCAAAAGCAAGTTATATGGGAAATTTTAGCCAAAGAATAATAGTGAGTCAGCAAACTAATGTGCAAAGATAGTGAAAAGTCCTTACCCGTTGACAAAAGAAGCTGCATTAGACCAAATAAATGATATTGCCAGTAAAAATATAAGCGAGTGACAAATAAATGTGAGTAGGTGATAGCCCATCCACTCAAAGAGAAGCCAAATAACAGTCACAGCAGCAA
>JAOXJJ010000195.1:6336185-6360840 GCA_025769935.1 Phoenix roebelenii
AGTTGAATTGGGCTTGAATTGGGCCTGGTTCACATTCAATTGGGTCTACTAGGGCTAACCCAGCTTAATTGGGTTCGTACCTGGCAAATTGGCTCGATTGGGCTCAGATTCCACTTAATTCATCATTTGGGTTCGCCCAAACAGATTGGGTTTGGTTCAATTGGTTCCCTAACCCATTTTAGCTATTTGGGACTAACGGGTTTCGGATCCTAAACCGGATCGGACCCGCTAGGCCAATCCGTTGAAGGGCTTCTCGTTTCTTCCAAAGGCTTCGGCCTCTCCTCGCCTCCCGCGCCCCTCTTCCTCCTCCGATCTCCCTCTCTCTCGTCTCTCCGTCGTCCTCACCGAAGGCCTCGCCGCTTCGGCTGAAACCCCTGGTCTCCTCCTCCTCCTCCGGACCCGTTCCTCTTTCCTCGCCGCCTTCCGGTTCCTCTCTTTCCTTCCTTCTCTCTCTCTCCTTTGTTCTGGCTTAAAGCCCTAGCCATTTTGGCCGAGCTCTCGGCTTCCCCGGCCGAGCCCGCGGCACCCTCGGCCGCGCCTGAGGCCGATGCCCGCACCGGCGACGCTCACGGCCGCACACGGGTGAGTCCCTCTTCCTTCTCTCCTTTTCCTCTCCTCTTCTTCTTCTTCAACCTCCCTTCTCAAACCTCCCAGATTCCCTCTCGCTCCCAAGCCCTCTCTCTTCCTCCCTGTATTCTTCTCCCATGAAGGAAAATGGGCTTGGGAGGGCCAGGCCACGGCCGGCGACGCTTGGGGCCGACGCCCGCGGCTGGCCCTACTGCCTGCGGTCGAGCCGAGGCCGGCGGCTCCTGCGACGTCTGTGGCCGTTCCCCACGACGCCGGCGACCGCACACAGGTGAGGCGCCCCTCTTCCCTCTTTCCTTTCTTTCTTTCATTCTTTCTTTCTTTTTAATCTACCTATCGTCCCAAGTGGATCGGTAGGGGGAAGGGCAGGAAACAAAGGGTCGAGAGGCTCACCTATTCTGGGGATGAACCGCTCCGTCGCCTCCACTCCGACGCCTGCTCCGGTGCCTCCTGGTTTGCATGGTTGAGAGCCCCTAAGGAGGCCCTATCTCTTTCTCCCCTTGGCTCCGGGAGCTTCCAGCTGGCGAGCTCCCGTTTTGCATGATCGGGGCTCCTAAGAGCTGGCCCTCCCTCTGCCGGCCAGCTGGGGCCCTGTCAACTCCCTCTCTGAGGTGGCAGCCCTCCCTGGCTCCGGCCCATACAGCAAAATCGAGCCCAACACCCCTAACTGGGCCTCAAAAGTATTGGGCCCAGTTGGTTTTGGGCCCGGACATTACAGAACAAACTATTATCGCCATGTGATGCCATCTGATGGATAAAATAAGGAAGAATAGGGATCCTAACAAAGAGCTTGCATGCTTGGATTGATGCCGGAGATATTTATCTCGGCGATGTAGGGTTTCTGCTCGAGTGCTCCGCCTGATCAACCCAAGAGTCTTCTATTTTTTAGATGGTTGATTTATTAAAATCCCATTTAAATCTATTAAACCTATTTGAAGACATCTGGAATACTTATGAGCTATGCATAGCTAGATCCTCAAGTCAATTACATTTTATTCATACCCGACATGTATTAAATTATGGGTTCAGCTTATATCTTTTCTATGAAAAATAATTAACATTCTTTTGCAACATCGATTATTGGATTATACTCTGCATGATCTCAAAGTATTCTGAACGCCTCCATTTTTCTGCTCGTATGGATTACAAAGCGGTCATTGTACAATCCAATAGTGAATTTATGAGAAGAAAAATGAATCCTTATTTTGTATAAAAGATACAACCAATGCGTCATCGCCGTCGAACTTTTAAACTTGGCCATATCGCTGCAGATTAGGCTTGGTTATATCGCTAGGCCGCTTTTTCTATCTTTTTTTGAGAGATACCGAGTCGACTAAATTTTATATGGTAAAAATATATTCATTTATTCAATTCAAATGAATAAATTATTATTGTCAGTACCTAATATTCGATCGGTCAACTAACATTTCTTTCGCATTCTAAATTATGCATCCAAAGAGCACAAGGAATAAAAAGCAATTTCTGATAGACTTTTAAATAATATGAACTCTTTGATTTATATATTTATTTCTTTCAAATTAACCAGTTATTTTTATTTCTCTGTTATAGTGTCCGGCAACCAATAGATCAACAGATATTTTTAAATGAATTATAGAATAAAATTAGATAAATATTTTTATTTCTCTGTTATAGTGGCCGTTGCTCGAAGCCCGTTGAAGTCGGCTAATATCGAGGTGGAAAAAAGGTCAGCCCAAAATCGAGGAAATACTTTAGGATGTTGGAACAGTTCTTTGTGATGCGAGCCCGACTTGAAAAAAAACCTAGTTGCCGGAAGTTATTCGGTAGGGGACCATCCGAAGCTTAAGTCCGTGAAATTCTAGAATAATAGGGAAAGAAAAAAAAGAATAAAAGTGGCAGAAGGTTCGAGTATACTTACTTAAAGGCCCCCTAGTCACCCAATATATAGGATAAGGTTGGTTCGATTATCTTAATCTTCAAGAGGTGCAATAACTGCACGATAATGGACGATATTATACATTAACTACATGGTAATAACTTCTTACGATGTGCATGCGACAATAATCATGCCAATCGTGCATCTACGGCTGAGTTGGCGTAATCGTTGCCGAGATCATAGCTACGCCTCTTTGGTGATCCTTGGCGTTACTTCGCTGTTGATCAACCCCGACTAATACAAAGGTCACTCACCTCGGGCAAAATGGAGGTCAAAAAACTTTGGAACAACTTGATGTTAGGATGACCAATATTCTCTCTATCAGTGGGAGCCCCAAACCAGACGAGTGGTTTGGCACTTTATTTTGCATGCACATTTGGTATGCATGGTGCAATAAACCTGTTTCAGCCCGTGTATAACATCTCAATTTTTGCAGGACGGAGGCTAATCAGGTACAAAATCTATAGAGGTGGACACGACTTGAAACCACTCTCAGCTCGGCCATTTGGCTCGAGGGGATTGGAATTTTTTGTCGCAACCCAGTATTTATTGCACCAATCCTTTAATTATTACTACCTCTCTCTGGGTACAAGTTTTCCAATGTGAATTCCCAATCTAGCGCCCCCTGCTCTTACAGGTATATTTTACTGCTTTATTTAGCCTTTTGTTATGTGTGACACTACGCACGAGGAAATAATATAGATTTTTTTTTCTAAAGCGAATGTATCGGATAATTCTCAAAATAGTTAGCCATATACGAAATTATCTAATCTACTGTTGTTCTGTTGGCCTCACAATATACATGCTTTATCTATAATGCCATCCTACTACTAATCATAGTCTAGATATTCTTGAACAGCGAGTGGTGCTCGCCCACCCCATGAATTCATCCTTTAATGGGATAGGATAAATGTTGTAGGCGGCAAGATTTGCCTCTATTAATAAATATTTCATATTGTGCGTGTGATTTTGGTGCAGACTCTAGATTATCATACTTATACCTTATTTAGGTTAGAGTTTGTTAAATTTGACCAAATCTTTGCAAAGCTAATTCCATCTGTTTGATTGAATCTATCAACAACTAATAGCTCCAGGAACCTATCTAACCTCATTTAGTACCGGAGAAGTAGCTAAACTCGGCGCGAGTTTATCCAATGAATGAATTAAATCTAGATTTGGCCCAAAATTAAATTCTAATTAAACTCAGGCTTCGGTAATGTTAAAATAATGGCCATCGGATGAACTCTCGTGAACCGTAGAAAAATATATGATGTATGGAGTATGTGGAAAAACAATTATGTCTAAAACTTAGTATATACCAAGGTTTTAAATTCTGACGGAATGGAGGGTGTGGCCTTCCCATTCTGTTTTTGCGAAAAATGGAGTCAGAGTTGGGTTGAAATTTCGAAACCCAAACGCATAAGAAAAAAAAATATAAAGAAAATAAATAAAAGGAAAGAAGAAGGAGGGAATAAAAAAATAAAGAAAAAGAAAGGAGGAGAAAAAGAAAAAAAATAAAGAAAAGAATTAATAGGAAAAAGAAAGAAGAAAAAAAAAAGAAAAAAAAATAGAAAAGAGAATGGATGAAAAAAATGATAAAGAAAGAAATAAAGAGAGAAAGAAATTAAGAAAGCCATCGGAACGTAGAGAGATAATGAAATGTCTTCTTTTATGGAGCATCTCATCTCGTAGGATTTAAAACTATGGTATATACTTTAATAATTTGGAACACTTTAAGCTTGTTCGCTCATGACATCATAAGAGTATTGTTAACACTTATTGAGTATAAAAAGAAAAACCATGAGCCACATGGCAACTCATTATTCAACTATATGCACTGAAAAAGGGCATATGGCAGGAGAATTTTTTTTATTTGCACTGAACAACTGCTCCTAGCATTACTCTTTATTTAAATAGGATTGAGATGGGATGATTGAATCTACGGATATTTGGAGATAAGGATTATGATTAAAATAAAGGAGTAGTGAGGTATGAATTTATGAGCGCCGGGCCCAATCTCTTGGGGTAAACGACTAAGAATCCACCATCGTCCTCTAACACCGGACGTGGCCTTCTTTACGTGATTTCTTTCGAATAAAATAGGATAAGGTCCGCATCAATAAACCTTCTCGCCTAAGAAAAGAATAGCACTTTAAGGTGCTTACGAATGGATGGTTATCCACCATCGAAGTGGTAGCATGATGGGAGCGAGCTTTGATTTCATCAAAGTGGTCCAAGTTTGAAACATACGGATCGTCTGGTTTGTTCGGTAAAATTATTATCTGGTCTGCCGTTATTTAGATGGTGCTGGTGTGACGTACGTACACGGAGATAGGGTTGCCACGTTGGTGAGACCCTACTATAGGTGGCAAGAATTTGAGTAAAAAATGTTCTATTCGCATCGAATGCTTTTCAGCGGAAGGGAGCTCAGTGGAGATTGCTACGCGAGTGAGGTTCTCCTCACTCCTTTTTGTTTCAAAAAAAAAAAAAAGGGATGGTTATCCTTCTACCACTTGCGAGTTGCTGACGACCATAGATAGAACATTAAATTTCTCTCTCTCTCTCGAGCAATGGCCAAAAAGCAAGAAACTTTCTTGTAAGAGAGTAGGAAAAAAACATTTGTGGAGGAATGACACGACACCGGCTTCCTTTGCTGGAGAAGGAATTAAAAGTTTAATCGACAACGAGGTCTAGTAAGGCGTGAAGAAGCAAGATAGTTGCCCTGAGCGATGGGCTAGAATTAACCAAAAATAGCCAAAGACTTGAAAATGGAGGTTTGTTTCATTAGAAAAATGCTTTAGTAACTCAAAATTTTGCTCTCATTGCTCCCTTTGAATTGGTATTGCAAGTTGTGACATTTATTTAAGAAGATGCACTTCTTTGAGTGATTTTTTTGAGTTATCGAACCATTGCTTGTTCCATTATATAGTCTTTCATGTAGGAGGGCAATCATAATATGCTATTGCCGAATAAAAAAAGAACAATTGATCTTCAATTACGGTCTACATAAAGAAAATACATATGCAAGATTATTATATACATTAACTTTAAGTTAATTATCATCCATTTGAGAGAAAATACCTAAACTAAGAATGGTTTGGGCAAAGCTCTGCGCCTCATTTTTTCTATGGTTGCTAATTTAGTAATGCTATAACACAAATTCTTTTGGAAAGAGAATAGGCCGGCTTTATCATCAGAGGTCCGGAATCTAGGATGATTGTGGTTGGCAGATGCTAGTTCTTTTACATCTTGGCCCCAAGGGCGGAGTTGAGGGCAGCTTGGTCCGGATTGAGTTATGCCTAACGCTTATTGCGAGCATGTGCTATAGTGCTGGAGGGCGACCCAATGACAGTTATTAGCTGGATCTAGCAGAGTATGAATGGGGTGGGCGACAGCCACTCGCTGCTCAGGGATATTCAGGCGATGGTGAGTGGGGGATGACCTTTCAGGCAAAGCATGTGGACCGTGAGGCCAACGGTGCAGCAGATTGGGTAGCCTCCTTTATGGCTAACTATTTTGGAGAGACCCTTTGGCTGGAGAAGAGAGAATTACTCGGTGCGCTCTAGGACTTGTTATTTTTTGACTTTTTTTGGTGTATTCATACCCACCATATATGATACATCCACTTCAGCAATTTTTTTTTTTAATTCCAATGTCTCATGAATTATAATGGCCAGGAGGTGATACTAAGAAAATGAGATAATTTCTCTAATTATAATGAATAATTGTATAGTCACACAAAAATTATATAGTGTAAAAGTCATGAAATTGTCAAGACCCATGGCATTCATTCAAAATCCAAAAATTATATCACGTAACGCACAAGAGTCCTCCTTAAAAGTATTATAAAAATAAATTCAACAAAATTTGTATTATATTACTCCCCACCCTCAACCCTAGGATTTACATCCAAGAACGAAGCCAGTCGCTCTTAATTTCCTTCTTCAACACCGTAACTCTGTGACTTGAGGCTTCCAGAGCTCATAAATAATTCCAAGTACTTGAGCCTGAATTCATAGTACGGTCCAAAGTTCTCACCCGAATCATACGTCGCAACGAATCTTAAAGTTCTACCGTGCAGCACAGCCCGCGTGGCAGTTAGAAGTTGCCCATCAAGGAACGTACCGTGATCGCTACGGTCGCGCCCGGTCGGTTCGTGTGAAGGGCGAAACCGGAATTCTGGGGAACTCCGGGGCGTATTTTCCTCGCAAAGTCCCACTAGCTGCGGCGTTCCAAAGAGTTCAACCGTCGGCCTTTTTGGATTTCGCTGGAAGACTAGAAGGTGTGCGCGTGTGAGAGAGGGAGAGAGTTTATCTCGCGGTTCCCAGACTTTGCGGACGTTCCTCAATTTTCTAGGGTTTCGGAGTGGGGGGAGAGAGAGAGAGAGAGAGAGAGAGAGAGAGAGAGAGAGAGAGGTGCAGGTTCGAGTCTTTTTGGAGGTATCGGATCTAGAGAGGGGAATCAAAGCTCTGGTTTTAGCTCTGCTTCGAAATAGATACCGTAAGTTGGAGAGAGCTAGCGTTTTATTTATCTTTTTTTTTTTTTGGAAGAGATCGTGAAATATAGTCTCCTTCTCCTGTCCTCAAGCGTTTTATGAACTTTTGCTTCTAAATCTAAATTTGTTGACGAAGTTGGGAGATTTGATTGTTTCGCTTTTAGAGAAAGCGGAAGAAAAAGAGAGATCTTGGTCGCATGTGAATATTTTTGGTAGAGCAAAGGGTTATTTTCCAATTTAATTGTGTAGTGTTCAAATCCTTTGGCTTCTTTATTGAGAGAGAAAAATTCTTCATTTTTCTCTAGAGTTCGTCAACTGATTGACTACTGGGTTTTGACCTAAATCTTTTTTTTTTAAGTAAATTGCATTTCGGGTGTCTATTTCTTATGCGATTTTATTCCTCTTCAAGAGTAGAGGGAGTTCTTTTATGAATTTATATGATTTTACTTAGATGGATCCTCTTAATTTTGATAACTTTCTTTATTTTCTGAGAAAAAAGAAGAATCTAATTTCCGAGAATTTATTTTCTGAGAAAAATTCTTCATTTTTCTCTAGAGTTCGTCAACTGATAGACTACTGGGTTTTGACCTAAATCTTTTTTTTTAAGTAAATTGCATTTCGGGTGTCTATTTCTTATGCGATTTTATTCCTCTTCAAGAGTAGAGGGAGTTCTTTTATGAATTTATATGATTTTACTTAGATGGATCCTCTTAATTTTGATAACTTTCTTTATTTTCTGAGAAAAAAGAAGAATCTAATTTCCGCTTCTTCCTCCTGTGGTCTGCTGCAGGATCTCGGACTCATTATATCCAACAATAATCGGTTTCTCTGGAAGCTGGAATTTTGGAGGAGGGAACATTCTTCCGTTGTTTTCTTCCCTCCCTTCAACCCTTGGGATTAATTTTGCGGGTGATAGGCCTTAATAAACAAAGTTGGTGCAGTTTGTCCGCAGAGGATTTATAATCTTGATTTAGGGATCTGGGAGGGAAATAACAATGGAGCGGTCTATGTTGGAATTTATTATGGACGCCCAGAGTGGCAGAGGCGAATCGATCTTTGCATCGATGAAATTTGCTGTTCTACCAATTGCAAAGGTCTTCACCATGTGTTTTATGGGATTTCTAATGGCCTCCAAGTATGTCAACATTCTTCCTGCAAATGGCCGGAAGCTTCTTAATGGGGTGAGTTAAAGTTTATACAGCATCACATCACAAAGTTTATACCTCTAGCTTTTGCTTGCAAAAGGCTAAAAGCTTCATATTCATATGCCTTTTGTTTGCTAAGTGCATGTTTGGCATCACGTTCATTTCTTTCTTTCTTTTTTTTTTTCAAGAAACTGAGCAAAAACATGTTTGGTCTTACTGTTTTTATTTTCTATTTTTAAATTAATTTTAGTTATTTTTTTAAAAAAATGAAAGAACCTTTACTTTCATTATTTTCAAAAACTATAAACTCATGTTTTTACCATCGTCTTCTCAAATCAATCCAACAATATTATCGATTCTGTCGTCAACACTTTGACTGTATAATGTTCAATCTTTATTGAATTGTAGAAAGGGTATGAAAGATGAATAAAGGGGATGAATTCTCCAAAGTAGCTTTTCATTTATAATAGAAACTGGGAAAAGAAACTATTATAGGTATGAACTTGTCACTTTTAACTTCTGAACACGTGTGTTGCTTTCTGAGCAAGGGAAAAAATTAAAAGGGCACCGTGTTAGTTGCTTGTTAGCTTATATACTTTTGCATTTTTCACAGAATTCTTGCAAAAAATATTGATTCCTTGTTCCTATTTTTTGTTGCAGCTAGTTTTTTCTCTTCTTCTTCCTTGCTTGATATTCTCTCAACTTGGACGAGCAATCACTTTGCAAAAATTGGTAGAGTGGTAAGAGCTCTTCAGACTTTCTTTCCAACCTGTTGTTGCGACGCAAATAAGCTAGATATGCATGTGGAGTTGTTTGTCTGATATCCATATAATCATCATTGAACATATTGAGTGTAAACTCTTCCTTTTCATGTTTCTATTTTTTCAATTATGTAGCGTTTTCACTTCTTGCTGAATATTGACTGCTTTACCACTTATGATGCAATGAGATCCGATGTGAATAATGCTCAGTAGACCCTACAGATTGGAGTCTTGGTGGCGAATATGATTCATATAGGCCATATTTGTAGGCCCATTTGGGTGATATCTAGTTTGTACATTTTTTTTTTTGGATTTTTACCTCTGGTACCTGATGCTTCCAAGGAACTTTTCAGGAGTCCTTTTCTTTTTGCGAGCAATTAAGGGTTTTCCTTGTGTCGAGTTATTTTGAAAATGTAAAATTTATTTGTCTCCCTGATCCTACATACATTCCTTAGATTTCATTTCAAAATGTTCTCATATTACTTCCTGGCTTGCTTTTTGGAGCATGAAAGTTTAAAACATATGGTTACTCTTATACTAGTATGGAGTGCATTCAGCCCATGCGAAGGAAAAACAGGCGGACTGGAGAACCTGATGCTGGAATACCCCTCGAAGGGAGGCCATGCAGTCCCAGTAATTTTCATGTTAAACATTTTGAGGTGTGAAGGGATTCATGGTTGTGCTGGACTCTCTTCTTGTGCGATGAGGGAAGTGCGAGGAAGGCCTCATAGTCCAGCACGTGCGAGCTAGACTCTAGGGCTTTTCCATTATATATTAGACAATATAGAACAATGGTTCATCGTCACCTTCCTTATCACACAGGAAGGGAAGCCAGCGTATGCGAGTTACTCTCCAAGGCTTTCCCATTTATGCTAGATAATATAGCACATTGATTCATTCACATTTTATGATATCATAATTTGCACTTTTTTCTGATTTTTTTTTTGAAACTAATTATAAATTCCTTCCTCACTTTCCAGTTGAAGATGGAAAAGATAGACACTAATATCTTTGTGCTTGCAGGTGGTTTATCCCTGTTAATATCATTTTGGCAACACTATCAGGGTCGCTAGTAGGTCTAGTTGTTGCGTCGATTGTTCGACCCCCATACCCATACTTCAAGTTCACCATTATACATATTGGTATTGGTAAGTTACCTTATAAGATTCTGTGTTAGTAGTTTTTCTACCTTTTACAATTCCCTTTTCTGAGAATTCTATTTTCATCTTACCCATGTGGCTGCATACATTATTTCTGGAAGTGCGATGATGCTTGTTTATTACATACTAGGATACATGCGCTGTAATGTGCATTAAGTTCATAAAACAAGACTTAATTGTAACTATGAGAAACTTGCCAAAATATCATATATCCATAAGAAGAATTATTATGGCTAATGAAATTTTAGGTATAAATTAATGAAGCAATTATGTATTAATGGTTCCATAATTAATGGAATTTACTGCAAGAATGCAAATAAGATAGTAGAGAGGGCTTTACAAAGAAAAGATTAGTAGGGAGGATAAAGAGAAAATAAACTGAAAGGGGGATTGCTGTTACAGGTGGGTGTGAGATGGGGTGGGGGAGTGCTGGTGCTAGGGAGGGGGGCATGCAGCAGGTTGGATGGAAGGAGGGGCCAGGGCAATTGATGCTGGAACAGCAGATACTGTGGTTATATAGTTATGGATGCATACCATATGTTTGAACCTTGTATTTAAAATTGGTTTTATTTGTTTTTGTACACTTAGATCTTGGAATGATGGTCAAAGCTTGTCAAGTTTCTGTTCATTGTTCCCATCTATGCTAGCTCTGTGTTTTGATCTGGGTTTTTGAGATGGATGTGTAGAATTAATCTCTTTTTCTCCATATCTTGTTTTGATGCCTATTTCTTTAAATGGGAAATGGAACTTGTAAGCACCAGTATTGCTTTAATATCATCATTATATTCTGCACTGTTGATGGCTATAAGTAAGTTGCTAGTTTTCTGAAAATTTTAATCTCATGCCAGTGCTTGTTGCGCTGTCAATGACTACATGAAATCCCACGCTACTGATGCCTGTCAACAAGCTGCTTCTGTAATGTATATCTGACGTGGTCTTGCATACAGGGAACATTGGAAATATACCTCTTGTTCTGATTGCAGCTCTGTGTCGAGACAAATCCAACCCTTTTGGTGACTCCAGCAAGTGTAGCCAAGATGGAAATGCTTACATTTCTTTTGGTCAGTGGGTAGGTTTTGGTACTTATGCTTGTTACAAGTTCCATGGTTCATATACTAATATTTGTGATGTTGATTATGAAGGATTAGAGGCAGTCTCAGACCTCAGAGTAATTATTAGGAATTGCAAATTAACTCCATATTTTTTTATTATTTGTTTATAAAATGTAAAAACAACCATTTGTAGAAACTGCTTTTATATTTATTGTCAACATTCAATCAGTCATGCACATGCAACACACCATCTTGAATAAAGCAAACACAAGCTGTTTTGTGATTGTTTTAGTGCCCAGTTCGCTAGAAAGTGTCAACACTGATAAGATACATCCCTCTATGTTTGTCTGATTGTCTCTATTCAAAACATTACCAAATTTCCATGAGGAAAACAAGGTCGATTATCAATTGGAAATGCCATCATTTTGGTTGCTACCATTTTATTTTTTTGGTTATACAGTTATTTGAATTGTTAAAACCTATAAATTCATTTTTGGCAGGTTGGCGCAATCATTCTGTACACATATGTGTTTCAGATGCTTGCACCACCACCTGGTGAAACCTTTGATGACATTGAAGAGGAGAAGCTTCCAACTAAGAACCCTGTCAACAATGCTGCACCTGAACAAGTGTCTTTGCTAACTTCTGAAGAGCCTGGAACAACAGGGCTGGAATCTTCAAAACGAGGAAAAGTAGGAATCAAACTTTTCTGTGCTATTATGTCTATACTTCTCATTATTTTTTGTGGGAATGGCTACCAGAAAAGAAAAAATAAACCAGAGCCTTTTCTTTTATTCATTTTATGTGCTGGTTGTTGTAAATAAGCTATAATCCAAAAATTGGAATTGTACCTGCAACTGCATGGAAAAATGGCATTCATTTGCTGTATATTGTTTACAAAAATCATAAATGGAAATCCTCTACAAAAAAACTTTTGAGAAACACTTTCAGATCATCTCACAGTTATAGAAAGTCTTGAAATAACTTTCATGCTGTAGGTTAAATTTTTTCCCCCCATCAAATGACGCATGATAGAATTGTGACTCTGACTGTAGATATTAGGTTCTTAGAGGTCTTTCAAAATTTACTAGCTATAATTAGAGGTGAATGCTCTTTCTGGAATTTACTTTAAAAGATTGTTTTGGTCTGTCTCAGTTCATGATGTTTAGTTTTCTCTTAATAAGCCTTGCTTTGCACTGTATATCCCTTTAACCTACAAACTGAATATTTGGTAGATCTCATTTATAGTAAGCGTCTTGGAACTTTCTTTTAATTCTCTCTAGAATGTACAGATACATACACATGCCTATACATTATATGCATGCATGTATACCTATATGATATATATATGTACGTATGTACTTTATGAACGATTGAATTTTAATATCGTTATACTAATTTGATAGTTGTTTCCTCTGAGCATATATCCACCAGCATTTAGTACATTAAGTAAATACATCGTGTATATGAAGATAATAAATGTAGCATTAAATTTATTGTCATGCTTATAGATAAATGATTAAGGATGGATGAATAATTTTTAGTCTAACTCAAGCGCACTTGTTACTACTTTGGCTGCCACAATTTCAAAATGGATGCTTCATTTGCTCCATTTTCCTTCTTCTGTGTGCAATGTTTAGAAATTTATGCTACATGGTTTGATAGATCTTCAGATTTCATGATCAAAATAGGTAATTTACAGTTGTCTTACTAGAGTTTCTTCAGAAGATCAGTTGTCCTGAAACAAGAAAATTTAGCGGTTCTTGTCCGAAACTAGTTGTTTTCTCAGCTGACTAACTGCAATGATCCAACCAGTTATCTGGTCATTTATTGGCTGATGAATTTTGGAACCAAAGCTGCCATGTTATGTGTCTGCACACAATATTTAGAAGCTTTTATTGAATATTTAGGCTACGAAGTATGAATTTTTGGAAATGGCAACATATACTGAGAATTTCATATGTTAATTGTTGATTTTTTGGAGGTTTAGGTTACATTCTTACATAATGTTTCATTCAATTGGATTAATTAAATTAAAGATAATGTAACTTAAAATGTATGCTGATGTAACAAAACTTACGCCATAGGTGTGTATGCGCATATAGATTTTTATTTGCAGTCGTAGTAATGCGATATTAATCACTTCAGAGTTCAGATGCACTTTGAAGTTTACATCCCAGTTTTTTTAAAATGGCTGCCTCCCTGCCTTAGTTTGTTGTCCAGCTTTGCTCTTTAATGGATTTGTTTGTCTTACCAAAACATGGAATTGTTTTTATTATTTGGAATCTATGGTGATATTGAAAGAATCGACTTAAAAGCTGTTCCCACTGTAATACTTGTTTCTCTTTGTTTTATTACAAAGAGATTTCAGTTTTTACAAAACTTATGTTTTAGGTTGTCTGTAACTTTTTGAAAGCATAATTTACTGAAGTAAACAATGACCAGGCTGAGAGAGGTTACTCAGATCTATTATACATGTTCTTGTCCAGGATATGCGTAAAAACATAAAAAAAAAATAGAGAATGCATTTAAGTACAGCACATTAGGCATATATGTGTTGTAGTATGATATTGTAGGGCAATGTTTGAAATACTGTAGTACAGGGGTGTACTGGTTGTCCTGGTGTAGTACATTTTGCAGTATATGCCCCCAAATCTACTCATGATTTATTGTTCTCTCTGTACGTGGTATGGTACAGTCTCAGTACGCCCCTTGATACACCTCATCATGGGAAGTATTGTACTGTGGTACGGTCAGTTTTGCAACCCTGCTGTGGGGCGGGCTTCTTTGTTTTATTCCTTTGTTACTGGTGCATATCAGATTTTGCAGGTATGAATCTCCCATATGTATTTGTAATACTAGGTTTTAGTTGTGCATTATATTCGGGGCAAAGCAAATTGTCATTTCAGTAATAATCCTACTGGAAGTAGAATCAGCGTCACAATGTTGTATGTGAACTTTCTTAAGATGTATGCCGTGGGAAAATTGTCCATGTGATATTAAAATGTTTTTTTTTTTTTTTAATTTGTGATGCTGCTAGATCAATCAAAACAGGGCCCTGCAGTTACCGAACTTTGCTTATAATATGATGTATAAACATTAAAATCATAATTATTCTGAAGAGTAGTTAAGGGGCAAAGGACATATCCTTAATGGTTACTTTATGGATGTCATATTATTTTGTTTGGGCTTTGGATATATGAAACATTTTTTCTGAAATTGTCTTTGGAACTGTGTTTGGCTAAATGTTTTCTGATGTTCTTCTTGATGCAGCTAATCAACCTGTTATGGTATTTTGTTGAAAGATTGAAGTTAAAGCAAATTTTTCAGCCCCCAATTATTGCTTCTGTAAGTATATTCATTTTGTATTTTTATATATATGGTGTGTCCGGTACTTAACATTTTGAAACCTCCATGGTATTGAGTACCTGTTTAAATAGTCTGAAATCTGAATGATATGTTAGGAATTAGGTTCTAGTATATTGCTTAGAATGACTGATGTGTACCTGCTTACTTGAGCTGGCTCAGATTCCTAACACATACATGACAGTCCATTATAAATGATAAGCCTAACTTTAGATCATAATGCATCAGCTTTTTAGTTTGATTTGGTAATTTCAAGAAAGTTAAAATATTCAGTTTATTGAAAAATTGTCCTGATAGGGCAACTAATATTTTGTTCATATGCTTGCAACAGATACTGGCAATCAGCATTGGTACAGTACCATTTTTAAAGCACTTCATCCTCATGGATGATGCTCCGCTCTTCTTCTTCACTGACAGCTGTCTCATTCTTGGGTATTATTCTACACGGGCCTTTCATTTTTCATTTTTCTTTTTTTTTTTTAAAATAAAGTCATGCGACCTGTTCTGCTAGTGTATATACTTGCTTACAAATTATTTTACATTCTTAATGCATTGAAGAACTCCATTATAATGAATAGTAATTCTGATTGGTTTGATGAACAACAATGATTTTTTTCACTTGGAAAAATGCCATTATCATTGTATCATTGTTCACAAAACAATAAAATTGATCTCCTTGGATGAACATTAGGGGTTTGTTTTGAAAATGCAGTTGTGTTTCTTGGCTTTTCACGAGTCCTCTCCTGTCTTGGAAGAATAAGAGAGAACAATGTAAGGTCGGATATTGTCAGTCTGTCAAGTATTGTTCAATGATAAAGGGTAGAGGCTTATCTTTAATTATATTGTCCTTATTAGCGGCGAAGTTGGGCACTACAAGTCTCATGCAAATGACAAATACACATGGAATATTTGAATGTATATATGTATATGTATATGTGTACATGCCTTGTTTTTGTGGGGAAAATATTTGGAGGATGTTATTATATATTTATGCATGTATATACGTGCTATGCTAGTCTGTTCCAAGACATGTCATTCAGTGATGCCACAGTGCTGGAAACATGTGGAATTGACGGTGAGCACCTTTTGTGAAACATGTTCAGGAATGGAATGGTCTACAGCAAGACTAAATTTTCTTCCAGTCGCTTCTTGGGATGTTTGTTAATTGCCCAAGCTCATAGATAAGTTATTTGGGTGTTCGGGGCAGCACCTGGTGAAGTGATTATGGAAATCAAAGTTTTCCCCCCCCTTATTTGCTTGATGGAATGCATTGGTAGGTTGATCTATAAGGAATGCTCTTAGGTAATTTGGTATATATTTTCACATAACCAAGGCAATGCATGCAATGAAATTACAGAAGAAATATGAAATGAAATTACATAGGAATCATGGGCACAGAAAATTCTGATGAAGGTTTATCCTGCAGGAATACTGTGTTTTCAGCACCTATTCACTCTTCCATTTTACATATAGTTATGTTTGTTTGACTATCATCTTTTGAACTTGTGAACATATAGTTGCTCTCCTTGCATTTTTTTTTTTGAGTTTTCTATTTTCGGAGAGTGAGACTATGAATCCGAAAAACTTTTACCCAGATGCTCGTGTCAATTATGAATGCTCGTATAGTGGTTATTGAAATGTGATGTGCTTTGCTGCATATTTTCTGTACCAAGAATGTTTTTGTTGCTGCTGTTGTTAGTTATTTTAGTTATTTTGGTGCATGGTTTGCCTTTTCTTTTGGAAGTACTTTCTTTTATTGTTAAGTGAACGACATGGGTTTTTTGATGATCCTTGAAATTTCTCAGTTTCTTCATATTCACTGAGCTTTACATTACATGCCTTTTGTTAGGGAAGCGATGATTCCTTGCATTTTGCTTGCTTTGGGTGGTAATCTTGTTGATGGTAAGTCTTCTATTACACTTTCTTTAGTATTATTTTCTTACTTTTGAATCTTGCATCAACCCGATATTTATATTTATAATGCTGCACATCATAATATTTCGTGGTCATCGATAAATTTCTCCATTCTAGAACCTTGCTTGGTCTTGCATGCATGCAATTCTAACAACGTAATTATGAATGAGTGAGAAAATGTGGCTTAGAGGTTTGATGTGCCATGATGTTTATTATATTCTATATGACTACTTTGTACAAAAGTAAACTATCTATATATAATATACAACTCTACTCAACTAAGCCTTAATCCTAGACCAGTTTGGGTAGGCTATGTAAATTCTTTTCCTGCACTCCGCACAGTTTAGGGCCATACCTTTTGAAAGCTGTTGAGATATCAAGTCATTTCTTACCAGTTTATCTTATGTGATTTCTGGTGTTAATCTCTCTCTTCATTCTTTCTTTATGTATCAAATCACTTCTTCATACTAGTGCATTCTTTGGCCTACGTTGTACATATCGAAACCATTTAAGACGTCCTCTCAATTTGCTCTTAACTGGTGTTACTTCCATCAATTGACAGTTTTTTATTCTATCTTTTCTAGTATTACTACACACCCATCTCAACATTCTCATTTTGGCCCCATTTGTTGTGTGCAAGGTCCGTCGTACCGGTACCGGTCGGCGTACCGGTGGCGGCCCGGACCGGTACGAAATCGGTCCCGTACCGGTCCAAACCGGTCCCGTACCGGTTCTTCAATAGTAAACTACTGGTACCGGATTCCACGCCGATCCGGTACTGGTCTCAGGCCGGACCGGTACGTACCGGCCCGTACCGGCCCGTACGGACCGGTACGGCAGACCATGGTTGTGTGCACATGTTGTTTTCTTTACTCAGCATTTTGTGCTGTAAAATATAGTTGGTCATATGGCTATCCTTCAAAATTTTCTGACAACTTGGCAGGCATCCTACGATCACATAATATTCTAGTTGCAGTTCTCCATTTCTTCCAAACTGCATTAATCTTGTGATAAAATTCTTTTCAATCTCCTCTTCCTTACAAGTAATTGTTCTTAAATACTGAAAATGATCACTCTCAGGAACTTCATGATTTTTAATTGTCACTCCATCTTCATCTTTATTTCAAATTTTACCGAAATTGCTTTCTGTGTATTCTGTCTTGGTGTCAACAAAACTAACAATGGTGCCACCATCATTAGCATGAGGAAGGCTGTTTAAAGACCGTTGTAATCCTCTCTACACTCCCTTACCCTCTAGCAGCCATGGCTGATGATTCGGTTAGGCGTTGCTAGAGATTGGACTACCTCCCTGGAGTCTGATCGATCAACCCATCATCGTCGTCGGGCTCATGGGAATCCATGGCGGTGTTGGAGTATGATGGAAGAAAAGGGGACCAAGTTGGTGAAGCCGTAGTTAGTAATCTCCCTTCCTCTTTCCCACTATGTTTTCAAGCCAGATGGGGCCTAGTTTGGCCTAAAACATGGTGGTGTGGCTCGGCCTGGCCTGCTTCCATTCTTTTCCTTTGGGAAATCGTATGAATCTAAGAAAAGTCAATCAGATTTTAGGAAATCAATTTGCTTTCATGATAGGATGGTCAAGCGAAGTGGGTTCAAGCATATTATAGTCCCCAAAGTGGCCTTTGATGTAACTATTTTACGTCTTGTGGTGTCAAACATGTTCCAAATTCTTGCTCCTCCTCTCCCGCCGTGAGGTTCTCTTGGGTTAGAGTGCGGGCAGCATAGGCCTTGGCTTGCAGCACATTGAATCTTGTTCCTGCTCTACATCGAGCTTTTAAGGTTATTTTCTTTCATTTACAGTCTCGTTCTTGTTATAATTCTTGCAATATGTGCTACATGCACACCTTAGACCCAGTGGCAGAGTCAGGATTTTAGTTGAGGGGGAACAAAAATAGGCAACTACTGATCAGTATGTATATTTAACAGTCAAACAACTTGTCCTAGATTAAATGTGAAAGCAAAATTTTGCCAACATGAAGCACCACTCTGAATAGAGTGCATGCAAGAGGAAGGGAATGCTAGATAACAAATATAGTTTATTTGTAAGGCCTGGTATGAGCTAATCCATGTGGCCTTTGTCTAACATCAGTCTATAGGAATTGATGGCTGTTGAAAGAAATTACAGCTTACATTCAAGGACAAATTATCTTATTGTTCTGTAGACTAATCTAACTTGACGCACAACAAACAAACAAATCAACAAACAAATTGTATGTAACAGGTACATTTACAAAAGAAAAATTAATAGCCTTTTTAGAAAACTAATAGTAAACTGCGAAGCAAAGTCATCAAGATATACGAACTTGTTTAGATGTCTTAGGTGAATAGAATTGAAAAAGACACTGATTGGATAAAATAAAAGACTGTGAAAGCTTTTGGCATGAAAGTTATGTAAAATTATGTAGAACATAAATCTTAGACTTGAATGTGTTTGATTTTAGTACATATTGGTATAGATAGGAAAGTATTGGGGCATGGTTATGCACCCGTGCATGTCCATTCAGGTGTGGGCATGTAGGTTGGGTGTGCATGTGCATTGTGTATATTAAGTAGCAATTACTTTGACTGGACTTATTCACCTAATATTTTCCCTTGAATGTATACCTGCTTTTCCAGATTATCAAGCATTTCTTTTGTATAATTCATCTTTCTGATCTGCATTTATTTCTCTCTCTGCTTTTTCCCATTACAATGCACTACGTTGATGCACCTATTACGTGTACCAAGGGCTTTCTTAAAATTTGCTTGATTATTTCAAAGAACCCCTTAACTCCAGCATTGTATTTCTATATGATAGTCTAAGATAATTTTTGTATATGCAACTGGAATTTATTGAGCAGCATAATTTTAGTTTATGCTGTTGTTTTTAGACAAAATCCTTTATTGTCAGATGAGACCTGTCATCATAACAGAACATATGAGATGCCTACCCTAATAGAAAGTATGAGATAATGGCAAAATTCAAGCTTTGGTGATTAATGGTTGCCAGTGCGCACCACACAAAAAAGAAAAGCCTACTTGCATGGATGGTAGTGCCAAAAAGGAGGAATGTTACAGGAGTTACTTACCGAGAGCTAAATTAGTACTACTCACTGATAAATATGGCAGATTACACCTTGTCTACTCTCTGGACAGCAGTGTCCACTATGCTGAACATGGCAAATTTTCGTAGCGGGCGGTTCTTCCATTGAATGTGAAACTTTGTGCACTTAATCTCACAACGTAAATGTGAGATTTCATTTTCGTTTTCATTGCCTTCCAGGTCCAGGTGCAGGGAGTAAAAAGCTTGGATTTCGAACAATGGCTGCCATCATATTTGGGCGGTTGGTCTTTGTTCCTCTGGCAGGGCTTGGCATTGTCACTATGGCTGACAAGCTTGGATTCATCCCTAAGGGTGACAAGATGTTCAAATTTGTTCTTCTACTGCAGCATTCAATGCCTACTTCTGTGCTATCTGGTATTATACCTTACCATGAAGCTTTACTATTTGGTGACTGGAAACTTCTTTTGACTTGTAGCGTAGTAAAAATTGGTGATATCTTTTCCTGTGCATCAAGCTAATAATGATGGGGGTAAAATATGCTACTAATACTGTGGGCCTGATTTTGTGGAAAGCTCCAGCTTATCAGATTCTATAGTTCCATTTGTTCTCGAGACCTTTTGTTCCGTTGGTTATTAGGAGAAAAGATGTGCATTTCTATGTTTGGATACGGAATAGCTTACCGGGGTGGACAGATTTAACTACTTATAATCACTCTATAACCAGTTAACTAGTGAATAAAGTTATTGATTGTTTGGTTGGGTAAGGTGAGAGATGGTAAAAAGTAATGGTAAAAATGGAAGAAAAAATAGAGAGTGGAGGGGCTGCTAGCCTGGTTAACTTTATTTCACCCTCGTGAAATAAAATTATCCAGCTGGGGTATCTTTTTCACCCATTGACTGCATAACTTTATCCATCACATTTTTGCTCCTATTTTGCTGGTTAAACTGATAACTTCTTCTCGTCCATCATTTAACCAGCAACAAAACCATCTTATTAAAATTCAAAATCACTTATTTTGTTAATGCAAATAACATTTAAGGGCAGAGTTGAGCAAATTGTGTATTTCTGTTGGTTACAGGTGCGGTGGCTAATTTACGAGGCTGCGGAAAGGAAGCAGCTGCTGTTCTATTTTGGGTTCACATTTTTGCTATTTTCTCCATGGCTGGATGGATTGTTCTTTATCTAGGCATACTTTTCTAAAGGCCTAGTCCATCATCGCCGTGGCACAGATCAAATCCTTTCCTTTTCTCCAATCATTCCATTCCATCATCGCCATTGGAAAAGTGGATGCGATCACAAGTACATCACTCATTCTTTTTCTTGCACAGTCGATGCATTTTTGGGGGTTTAGAAGGGTTTCCTAATTTTCGGCATGTCTCTTGCGTTCATTTATTGTGTAAATATTTATTTGGACATACGTTCTGGCGGGGTCTGGTGATCATTTAATAGGTGATATCATTTTGCTACAACAATTGCAATGTTGTATCAGGTGAGTGATGGCAAATAATAGAGGTAGAGAAGTCGGTTGATATGGCTTTCTGGTTGAGTCCCATGAAGAGGCGCCTTGTCCATTGAAGGACACAGTTCAGATGGAGGCCATGCTGATCTCGCTGTCAGAGGAACTGAAGTTCATGGCTGCGAAAGGAGAAGAGGCCACAGGTTTGAGTTAGAACAGCTGTGCAATGGAAGTGTCTCTGTCAACATTTGGCTTCAATCATGCAATGAGAAACAAAGTAATTTGGACAATATATTGTGTTTAGAAATATTATGTTATTTAACATTTGTTATGTTTTAATGATGCCGCCATGTGGTCCTTCTCGTCCATACCCTCGCTGTTCTATTCGTCTGTTTGGTATCTCCACAAATCTTTCCTTGCCATCTTCCCACTTCAGTTTGGACTGACTTTTCTCAAGCACGGAACAATTCCTACACACCGAAACTCTAGAGAAACGTTGAAAATTAAATTTTTTGATTCTCTTCTATTTCAGTATAAATGTAGTTTTTAATTATTAGATACTTCTCGTGCACTCAAAGTGTATAATTGTTAAAAAAAAGTATATTTTAAAACTTGTATTGGTTAAGTACATTGTTTAAAAATGTTTCAATTAGATGGTCGACCTGTATGAGAAAGGGAACTTTGTATCAAAATTATTTGATTATTGATTTTTTACAACAGTATGTAGTTCCTTTTCTAGAGTGATGCATTCATTGGTTGGGAGTTATATACGATTCTAATATAGTATAATACATACATAGGGAGCCATCCAAGAGCCCAAGTGCAATACCATCGAGACGCTTAAATTTCTATGGTTCTATAAAAGTAAATCCAATATTTTTCTATGAAATCAATTTTTAAATGATTTTTAATGTGAAGTATAATAGAAAACGGTGTTTGTAAAAAACCAATCATGAATCATATTACTACTTTGGAGAGTTCAGAACGAGGACTTGACCCTTAACCAGATTATGGCTACTCGCTGCGTGCTTCTTTCCGACGAGTCACCCTATGGAATAAATGTAAAAGGAGAAAAACGTTTTGTATGTTGAGATGAATAAACCATGGACCTTGCACCAAAATTTAGGTTGCCGCTTGGCATTATGTTATCTTTTTCTAAAAAATATTTGAAAATAGAAATTATTTTTATTTTTTTAACTTTTTGATAATAGAAAAATATATTTAATTTTTAATTTTTTACTTTTTAAATAAGATCCAGCGGCATGGCCGGTGATGAGAAAAAGAAAATAAAGTTTGATGTCCAGTTGGGATAGGGGGAGGCCGACAACGAGATTGGAGATGTGGTCGGGAATAAAGGCTAGCTAGGTATTAGATGAAAATATGGCCAATATGATTTGAAGAGCTGGTGTGGTTGGACGGGGGTGATGGAGTTGAGAGCGGAAGAAGATGGATTAGAAAGAAAAAAAAAAAGGTAAAAATCTACTTTCAAAAAAGTTTAAATTAATTTTTTTACTTTTTTTTAAAGATAAAAAATAATTTTAAAAATAAAAAATAAAAATATGATAATCAAATATATTTTCTATGTTAGATACTATTTTTTTTGTTTTTTTTCAAAACCCCTAAGTAACGTTTTTTTTTAATTAGTTGACATAACCTGAAGAGTGAACCCGATAAAAAGATGGATTTTTTTTGTATAAATATCCTCCTAAATATCGAATTTTGAATGAATACTCTTCCAAAATTAATATTTACTTGTACACCCTGTAAAACACTTGTTTTACTATTTTATTTTTTTTTATTCTTACTTTTGTATATGTATCCACGCCATCTAATGCCGTTAAAAAACTAATATTTTTAAATTAAAATAACTAAAATATTTTTAATGGATAAATATGTAAAAATATTTATAAGGTAACTGTCATGGAAGACAAAAAAATAATTTTAAAATTATATTTTATTTTTAAATAATATAAATTTTAAGAGAATATTCATCTAAATTTAAATTTTAGAAAGATATTCATTAGAAAAAACCCAAAAAAATCTCCGTCCCCGACTTACGACCGCGTACGGCGAATCGTCTCCAGGGTCCGCACTCCCCAACGCATTTAAATCTCGCCAAATAAATAAAAAGAAACTAAATTGACAAGCAAGTAAACCCTCGCTCTGGTTTCCTTCTCCCGTTCGAGTGCTCGAGCCCTGTTCTTGCTCCCTCTCCTCGGTTGTAGGGTTTGGCTCACCCCTCAAGGGCGGCGCTTTCTTCGAGTCTGGTCCGCCGATGGTCAAGTCATCCTCATCGATCGCTCCGGGAGGAATCTAGCCTCTATCCTGTACGATTTCGCCGTTCTTGATCGCCCCGGGGAGTTGCGATCCCGGACCGGCGACGATGAGAGCTGTCTCGAGGTGCCGCGGCGCTTGCCGGCTGTTGCAATGCGGAGGGAAGCTAACCGGCGGCCGCCCCAGCATCTCTCGGAATCTTGACCCGTTGATCTGCCGGTTGGATCGCTCTCTGATCTCTGGTCGCGCTCTCTGTGAGAAAGGAAGCAGGGAGTTTCGAGACGATAGAGTTGGAGCGTTGAAGAGCGCGAGCACTGTGCTTGCAGGAGAAATTCCGCTCTCCGATCGTAGTCGGGTGGATGTAATGAGAAAGAGCAGCTCCTTTGGACGCCTGCGTTGTTTTCTATCGGATTCTTCTCCGCCGATAGGGAATAGGCTTCTAAGAGACTTCGTAATACTTCAGTTCTCTCTTTTTTTTTTCTGCCTCTTTATATTACTGTAGATAACTAGCGCGTATATTCTGAACTGCTCCGAGGTTTTGATCTTGAAAGTTTTTCATGAGATAATACTTCACATGCTACATTTTGATAGCATTTGCATTGTAAAAGATTAACCTTGGATTTCAACTTTTTTTAGTATGTATATAATTGTTAGGAACTAGTAGGTCTGTGCTGTGAAGTAGCTGGCTTTTAGTTATTGGTATAGTAGTTAAGAATTTGATTTAGGGTAACCAGGAGAACAAAGTTTTTTTTGATACATATTTTTTTTTATAAATGTTCTCCGGTTATGTTGGTAGGCCCTTGGTCATAAGTCTTACACTGAGCTTTCAGCATCGATGCCATCTGAAATTTTCCTAAAAACAAGAAATGGGTTTTCTTTTTTTTCTTTTTTTGTGGGGGGGCGGGTTGCTGATCAGGCTGATCTATCATTGGACTAGTGGTTCTTTTTATTTTCTACTTTCAGATAACAAATGCTGTTTGGTTTGTATGAGATCCAGAGACCAGTTAACATCCATTCTCTTCTTTGCAGGGATATTTGCAAAGAAGTCATGCATTGTTCTCAACATCTGCTAGTGAGATGGAAGCAACAAAGAGACTTGGTGGAGCTGGGAATAAGATACAGAATGATGTGACCAAAAAGGAATCTGCAGATGAACAAATTGCAGACATGACAATCCTTCGTACTCTTGCGAAGTACTTGTGGTTGAAAGATAATGTTGAGTTCCGGTTTAGGGTATTGATGGCATTGGGACTTCTTGTTGGGGCAAAGGTGAGGACAAAGTTTTAGGCTGTGTTTTATTGTTCACTTCTTGTTTTATCAGTTTCTCTATGTTGGTGTTAGTATTGAGCACTTCATATGAAAGTTATATTACACCGGGCTTTTTAGGGGTCTCACTAGAGCTGATCACGGGCCTTCTGGCCCGCCCAGCCCGGCCCGAAATTTTTCGGGCTTGGGCATTAAAAAAATGCCC
>JAOXJJ010000195.1:6360940-6392261 GCA_025769935.1 Phoenix roebelenii
AATCGGGCCGGGCCGGGCCTGGGCATAGCCATCGGGCCTAATTTCTGCTGTAGAGCCCGGCCCGAGCCCGGCCCAGCTCGATTTTGATCAGCTCTAGGTCTCACTAACGCAGCACAGACATGGAGATTGAGAGAGGATTAGTATCCTCTCAAAGGATCACAAAGAAATCACCATGTCTATGGGCCTCGTGACAAAGGCATGTTGAATAGAAAGAAAATTAACTAGAGTAATTTTATTACAATCCTCCAACCCTCTTTATATAGACTTAACAGCTGTACTCCTATTTCCTTGAGACACTCAAACTCCTATTCTGGTCATGATAACGGTCCTAGCTTGTGGACTCTCATGTGAACTCTCCCTTACTTCACAGTAATACACTTTGACTCAAACTAAGAAAAGCACCCCAAAGCAAACAAATGACGACCTAGTCTATGAACTAATAAATGTCATACATGTAAATTCTAGAACTTTTCAAGCAATTTTAGCGAACCATAACTCCAGTCTTGGCTCACTTTCAATCGATCCTAACAAATCAAATTTTTCCTCTAATTGTTCTACGCCAGTCACTAACATGTGTCTAATGTTTCTTCCAATCTCTGTTAGTGAAATAATTAAAAATTCTTTGCAATCACTTAATTCTGTTGTCATGGTTGGCTTATTCCCATACTGCTTTTCCTTCCTCATGTTTGGAAAATTAGGGTTTCTTAAGCCTATGTTAGTATATATATTCCATTTTTCCTACATGTGGGTGTTTAATGTACTTACCATTTTGTATTTTTTTTATTATTGATTAATCTGTACATAAGGTGCATTATATAGTTTATTTGTTAATATTCTTCTTTTATGCATTTTTCTCACTCTCACTAACTGATTTTTTTCCCTACAATTGTGTGTCTAATTTAACTTAATTATGTTATCCATTCATTGTTTACTGTGTGATTTCATGATATAGTAGTAGTAATCACTATACATGCCGGCATTACCAACTTCAAAAGTGTTACGAGAATTCCAACTTCCTCTTTCTGATCACCCTTAACATCACCCCTCTCTGTTGTCATACTTTTGGCAAAACATTTTGCCGAAATGCAGCAACTTGTAGTTAGCTGATCCATAAAGTCCAAAACCATAAGGTTGGCAAGGTTATATACTAATGTTGATGATTTACATCCCACTGTCCCAAGTGTCAGGACGTGGGGTGTCTTGTTCTACTGCGATGGCTCTGTTCCATGGTATGTAAAACCCTGCTCTTATTTTTATTTTTATTTTTGAATTTTTAAAACCTCTATGGGTGGGGTTTCCTCATCCCTACAAATCTGAAGTATTGGTTTATTTTCTTCTAAAATTTTGAACTATATTCTTGTTCTTGCAACCTTTAGGTGTCTAGGGACCAAAATGCCGACATTGATAAGGCCTATTCTTCTTGAAGTTGCTTCCCTTGTCTTTTTTATCCTCCCTCCTGTCTAGGACCAAAATCTAGAGATACTAATCCATTTATGACCACAATGCATAAACACAAAATTTCACTAACAATTAGTTTTTAATTTCTAAGCATGATACATGTTATAAATGTGTTTATCATCTGGATTTTCAATTTAAATGGCACATATATTTGAAATCAAAAGGATATGGTTGAAATTCTGCGAGCAAGATTCTACATCAACTCTCTGTTTTAATCTTAATAAGTGAGAGTTGTCTTATAGTGTCATATAACCATGAAATATGTCCTTTTAAAGTTGGTTTCTAAATGTTTAATCATGGTCTGGTTATTTGTGCAAGTGCCATATTCCTCATATTGAATTTATTAAGCATTCTTGTAATTTATCTGACTTTTTGACCTCTAATCAAAATTAGGTTATAAATGTTCAAGTACCATTCTTTTTCAAGCTTGCTGTGGATTGGCTTTCAGCAATCACTGGTTCTGATAATGCGATGGCATCCTTTTCCGATACTAATTCCACTCTTTTGGCTCTTTTTGTGAGCCCAGCTGCTGTTCTAATTGGATATGGAATAGCGCGTACTGGGGCATCAGCTTGCAATGGTAATTTATGCAATATGATTATTAATATTTGTCAAACCTTTCTATTTCTATTCTCTTATACTATGTTCATGTTGTCAGTGTCTATTCTTCTATTTAATGTATGATGTCTAAAACAACCTATGGTCCATTGTCTTTTGACAGAACTGCGAAATGCTATATTTTCCAAGGTAGCATTAAGAGCTATTCGGACCGTTTCTAGAAAGGTAAATCTTCTTCTTTGGTGCCTCTACTCTTCTTTTTCCATTGGCTGGTATTATTTGAATCAGTGGTGCTAGTTGGACATTTTTATACTCGACTCTATCTAAATCCTTATAATTTATGGCCACTGGGTGTTTAGAATTATATGATTTTTCTTCTTTTTTAAAACAAGGTTCCCAGCAAGTGAAATAAAATTCCATCTTGCAGAGAACAACATCCTCATGTGTCATAGTTATTGTTGCAGTCCAATAATGTCGAGATGTACATTTTGTTCAGAATCAATAAAAATATGCTGTCTCATTGATTTAGTCTAACTACCTCAGTTGTGTCCTTTCCCATTGTTTCCATGATTTGAAACTCCAGGGAGATTGTCTTCCCAGTTCCATTGATAGTATTCTCTTTAACAGTTCATCTCAGTGCATTGAGGTAATTAGAGGTACTTGGACAATCATTTTATACTTTTATTTATAGGCATAATTTTGCATTATTACCTTACAGTTTCTTGTTAGAGTCATTACGTATTCATCCGGAAATCCATACTCAAAATAACTACGAGTTGGATGAAGTTGAGTTCTTTAAATAATTACATTCCTTTTAACACTTAAAAAAAACAGGCTAAAATTGTCAATTTGGGTCTTAAGTTACGCTGGTGAAGTGTATCTTGGTTTTTGGATGAGTCTTGACGATATTAAAATGGTAAGCTGAGTGCTTGGTAAAGATTAAGAAGTTGCGGTGATAGATAAATGCATAGTAGGTATCATAGGAGTTGCCTCTATTGAGAATACTGGTGGGGAGATGATTAATGTAATAAATGGATGAGCAACAAATATTTAATACAAGGAGTGAGGAGACGGTCATAGCTCTATTTAGATGTTCAAGAAAGGATTACAAACAACTTTACACTTGGCATGAGTGCAAGATTTCAGTTTTCCAAGTGCCCTGCATTGCAACCTCCAAAAAACTCAATACAAGGTCACTTGTATACAGTACAATTATTATAGTAAGAAATTTATGTATGTATGCTTGTACATATATATAAATTTTTTACTTCTAGACTAAGTTCACTAATCAGTAGTACTTGTGAAAATGAAACTTGCATTTTATGTCATGCTTCAATTGAAAAAAAGAAACTATAGCACTTTAGTACAAATGTGTTCATATTTTAGACATATTGCAGGACACTCCAAAAAGCTGTGACATATGCTAACACTTCTAGCTAATGTAGGGATACACTGTCTTCGTCAAGGTACGCCGAACTGGTACCGATCGGTGCACTGGTGGAGACTCGGACCGGTTCGGTACGCGAACCGGTCTATACGGTTCCGGGCGCGTGGGCGTGTGCTTGCGTAGTTCCCCTGTGATGTTGCGCTCGCGTTTCCCCACGCGCGGGCGCTTTTCTACGCGCCCGCGTACCGGTGCGAACTGCCGGTACAATGTGGTACCGAACTTGTTCCGGTGCGAACTGGTCCGGTTCACATTGATACGCCTCTGTACTACTCGGTTGTGGCCCCGTTGGGGTCAGAACTGTTTTCCACCGCTGTATCGGACCGGTCCGGTATGGATTGAACCGGCCGGTACGGGCCGGTTCAGCATACCATGATCTTCGTGGTGCCAAGAAGTGTTGTGGCTAATTGCCTGTGTCTATGTGGGCATAAAAGTATTGGCTTGTCAAAACTCATCGTGAAGACTGACATATCTAAGAAACACTGAGTAGAAGACCTAACTTGGTTTGAATGGTAACTGTGCCAAATTTTTTAAACTCATCGCCTTGTGCTAAAAATGGAAGTAACACTTAGATATAAATGAATGATAAAAAAGGATTTATAAAGCTAACCCCCAAAACATCAGTATAATATGGTTGATTTTAGTTGCTACATGCATATTAAAAGGATCAAGTAGTAATCAGATGGAGAAGTTAAATAGACACGAGAAGGAAACACGCCTCTTTATCTTATAATTAACTACAATCTTGCCTGACCCCTACAGGGGTATTGATCATCTTGCTCACCAAGAATGCATATAACTTCAAGCTTTCATAAAGAAGCCTCCCCCCCGCGCCCGCTTTTTTTTTTCTTTCACTTTCTTGGCTTGATACAATTGTCTCATAATCATTATGCGTGAGGTATCATACTTCCTGTTTTTATTTTACCTATTCTTCTTTCTAGATCATAATATATGAGCTATAGTCTAATAATGTTGCACAGTTTTCACTTTCCGAAGAACTTGCATCCATAATATGATTTTAGCTGTAAAATGGTATGTTAAAATCAGTATTATAGGTATTTTCAAATTCTTAACATATTATCCGGTTGTTTGCGAGACTATTTCCTACTTTTGTGTAAGCATAGTTTTGCAGAATAATAAATAACTAACATTCATCTTTGGTTTCCATATCATCATGGGTCCCTTATATATTATCCAAAGCCCCCATTGTCTTGGTTTTATCACAAGAATTTTATTTTGTTTATATTTATGAAATTTACACCTTCTTTTGCAGGTGTTCTCGCACTTGCATGATCTTGACCTTCGATATCATTTAAGGTATTGTTTAGAATTCCAGGCCAGTCCATTTCTGCAGAAAGATAGTATTGATGATATCACCTAACAATGCTAATGTCAAGACACCATTGGCTTACATGCTTCATAATTAATTGGTAGAGGTATCTCTATAATTCCTTCAATGCACCTGTTATGGAATCTTGTCTTATGACTTATTCAGAACTAATAGTCATAAAATGGCATGAGATTTTTGCATGGATACTCAATGTCTACGATGTGTCATCAATGTTATCTGGTAGTGGGCGAACAGACGAATGCGAACAATTTCATTAGTGTTACCTCAGCTAAAACTGATTAACATAAATCATTTTAATGAATTTTTGTTGTATATTTAACTTTTTAATTTGAGAAGAAACAATGGTAATCGTACAAAACTAAGAAACAAATTGCTGGTAAAAAATTCTATAGAAATCCTTTGGATGTTAATAACTCACATTTTGGGATCTTTATTGCATCTTCAAGGTTGATTGATCTATGTAGCACCACAAGAACTACTGGAGGTAATCCAGTATTTGTTATGATACTTACTGTATGCTGTATAGATTAGTTTAGCCATAAAGAATATTATTTTAAAATTTAGAACTTTTAGCTCTGTTAAAAGTAGATATCGCATAATTATAAAACATGGTAGAGAAGTGCTTCGAAGTCGTACACCAAGAGTCAAAGTAGACTGCTTATGAGATAGCTAGGTGCATGAGATATAATAAACCTGCATAAAATTAAGAAATAAAATAAAAAATTCTTATTGGAAGGGGCCAGGTTCTTGAAGAATTTGATGTGACATAGAAACAAGTCTCAAAAATCCTTTTGAATATTTTGAATATTTCAAAAATTTTGCTGCCACTTCCATTAGAGATGCTGAAGAATTGAGAGGCAATCAAAACAGCTTCATGATCTTAAGCAAAATATTATTGATTTGTAGCAATGATTGGATTATAAATGAAGTAATCAAAAATTTTATCAGAAACACTTTATGGGACTTAGAAAAGCTAATTCTTGACAACTTTTTTGGCCTTTCTGTGTGTTTTTATATCCAGCCGGCAAACAGGTGCACTGAATCGCATAATTGATCGAGGTAGCCGTGCAATAAACTTTATTCTTTCATCAATGGTATTCAATGTTGTACCCACTATACTAGAGGTATGAACTAGTTATTGTTTAAGATTAGCCTGCATATTGCTGAAGATATTTTGGTTCTACTGACTAGAAAACTTTGTAGTGTAGAAATTATGTACTTCATCCTTTCCTGAGCTTGTCTTGATTTAGTGGGACTCCTGATTGCCTGGACTACTACACCTTTTATTCTGTACTCTAGCTTCTTTAATTATGTACCATTTCATCCTTTTTCATGGCTTTTCTATTCTTTTTCCAGATAGCTATGGTGTCTGGTATTCTTGCATACAAGTTTGGAGCTACTTTTGCTTGGATTACTTCACTTTCTGTTGCTGCATATATTGCTTTCACTCTGATTGTGACACAGGTGCAATTCTTCGATGATAACCTGCTACCATTTTTCATGGCTTCCTTTCAAATTTCTTCTGCTTGCCATTCCATTATCCTTTTAGCTTGTTCTACTCCTTGTAAATATTTGATGATGACTTTTTTTTTTGTTTGAAATATTCTTTTACTAACACTCAACAGTTGCTTCTGGAAATTTGAAGTTGTTTGTTGATGCTATTTTCTATAAGCAGCTTTTCTTCTTCATGACAGTGGCGAACTAAATTCCGCCAAGCCATGAATAAAGCTGATAATGATGCAAGTACCAGAGCAATTGACTCACTGTTAAATTATGAGGTCTGCTTGTTGATGTCTATTTGCTTACTGGTTCCATTATTGGTTGTTCTCACTTTTATTCTGATTATTTTTTAATGTCTTTTCTTTTGCTATATTCAGACTGTCAAGTATTTCAACAATGAATCATTTGAAGCTGAAAAATACGACACATATCTAAAGAGTGAGTTGAGATCTTAGATTTCTTTCAAGAGAAGGGTGCTCTGATGAGGATTTGCCATAGTTATTACTTTCTGCTTTGCCATGCTATGTAATTTGTCTGTGTTGAAAGATGGTGAATCACCTAGCCTATAATTCCATGGCATGCATTTTATTTCATCACTATCACACAAGGTGATGGAATGAAATTTAAGCAAAAAAAAAAATCTCCTTGAAATGACTCCATGAGAAGAAGTCCAGTCATGACTGTTTTTCTTTGCATTAGAAATTGATGAAAATCATTTGCATGAAGAGAAAATCTGAGGATCCATATGCGGTTAACTTTTATTGCAAAACATAGCATAAAATTCTATAAGGTATGATGATTAAAACACAAGAAGACATGCTTATTGAATGTGAGCAGCGACAAATGTGAAAACCAGTTTCTTTGTTACCTGTGTTGCAGTTGTTAGGGTCTACACTAAGGTTTCTGGAAGCCCATTTCCTTCTACTGACTGTATGCACACTGAATTATTTCATAGGTTTCTTGTTATTACTTGCTGATATGCCCGTGTTAGAAAAATGAGATGCTCATGAGTGGATGTTCTTGTTGGTAAGATAGCTCTCCCCATGTTAGAATGAATATAGTTTAGACAAGGTTCATCATTATTTTTGCATTTGAGAACCTTGGCACAATTGTCTTTGGGTCCATCAAGGACCCATGGCTTGAAATATAGCTGCTTATTCTAGTGCTATGATTCATTTCACACACTTTTTTCTTTTATCTTTGTTGAAACTAGCTAGAATAAAAAACTTTGATGAGATGAGTGCCATCTAATGTCTTGACCTACAAGTTCAATGAACCTGACCGCACGTGTGAGCTTGTTTTTGTCCAAGGATTTTAGTCTTAGTATTGGACCTTTATAGGAAACTTACCGGTATGGGTCAGATCGGTATGACCTCCAGTAGTGTAGTAGTGTATCGAGCCCCCATATCGTATCGGTACCTTATCAGGTCAGGATAGTATGCTCAGTAATGGAAAGTATTGTGGGTAAAGAATATCTTGATTTTGTTAATGCATATGATCATGACTGATGGAATTCTCTAAATGAACTCTTTAGTATGGTATGCTGAACCGGCCCGTATCGGCTGGTTCAGCCTGTACCATACCGGTTCGGTACAACAGTAAAAAATGGGCCAGAATCGAGCGGTACAAAGGTGTACCAGTGCGAACCGGCCCGGTTCGCGGACGCGCGGGGCAACGCACGGGAAAATACGCAGAAAAGCGCACTCGTGTGTGCGGCATTGCGCGGGAAGCGTGCCCCACGCTTAACGAAGCGCGCCGGCCGCGCGGCATTGTGCGAGGCATGGGGGAAACCATCCGGGGAAGCACACTCGGAACCGCGTGGGTTAACTGGAACTGCGCAGGTTAACTTCAGTCTTATGACTTTTGATGCCTCATTTCCTCTTTCTTATTCCTCCTTGGTACAGTGGTTGCTAGTAAGTCATGTAAGGTGAGTGCCTGGAGTTATCTTATTTTGTAAAGTCATCTAATTCAGGTGTGGCTCCAGAGGTTTAAATGGCTTAGACTTAATAAATAATTAGCCAGTTGATCCCTTTCACGAAGTGCTAGTTTGAAGGCTTTGTCTATATCTTGCATGATAAAAATAAATGTCCTAGCTTTAAACTGGTAACCACTTCATGTTGTGCACCAAGCATGCTGTACTAACTTCAAGTCTTCAACAGTTTCCATAACTAGTTTTGGAAGTTGAAATTTGAAGTGTTGAGCCTAAACAGAGAGCCTTTTTGTTGCTCTCTTCTAAAATTGAAACTATTCCTTATTCTTAGCAAGATCCTCATTGAAAGATAAGAAAGATAGGGAGTTGAAGGATGCTATTAGATGGATGATCCAGACACTAAGTTAAATGGTTCCCTTGCATGGATTTGGTTCAATCTTTGCTGGGGGCTTCCAAGTTGTGAGTCAAAAAGTATTTACTGCTTCATTTTGGAAAGTAATCTTAATGAAGAATCTGTCAGCAATCATGTGTGTTATCTATGTAACTGGAGATTTGGGTTTGCCAGGCTCAATATATTCTTAAATTGGCTAATACCTGCACAGGCCAGATATTAGTTTTGCATAGATGAATAAGAATTATGAAATTTGTTTTTTAGTTCCTTTTTGTTGCCATAATACAGTTTTCTTTGCCAACCTAAAATTTTTATCTACCACAAGTTTTAAGAATTTCAGCAACAACTTTGGTGCTTTATAATCTTGATTATCTTTTTGTGTTATATTAGCTAATCTGTCTGGGGGAATGCTATTTCTCAGGGTATGAGGATGCTGCATTGAAAACTCAAAGTAGCCTCGCTCTTTTGAACTTCGGCCAAAATGTTATATTTAGCACGGCTTTATCAACAGCAATGGTTTTATGTTCATATGGAATTATGAATGGTGCAATGACAGTTGGTGACTTGGTAAGTTGCTCTTGTAGCTGGTCTCAACTTTGATTTGTATATGCTCTTGATTGCATCACCTGCATTGCAATCATTTAAAATCATTCTTCTGTGAGAAGTAAATTCCTGCGGTTGCAGATGATAAAGATTTTGCTTTGCTGCACAATATCATATGGAGAAGTAAATTTCTAAGATAGTTTTGAGTTTCTTTTCTATTGCCATATGTTATATTACATCAAATAATTTTTAATTTTCAAAGACTTATATGAGCTTTAACCTTTTAGACAAAATAACATGAAAGTTTAGATTAAATACCATGCACAAAAAGGATCTACAGACATATTTTACTTGATGATTATCTACTCTTATCTGATTAATTATGATTATCAGATAATTCATTCTTTTTGATGTGTAATAAAACTGAAGATGCCTGAACAAGTAATGTTCAAATAGTTTTTTGCTTAGTTAAATCCCTCTGTTTGTTACAGGATGCTTAAATGGGCAACTACATGTGATATGATGCCTCCATGTTGTTTTCTGAAAGGAATATTATCATCTGTGATAGCAAACATTGATTTATTGTTTTCTCAATTAATATATTTAGTGTGTTATTTTTCACTGATTACGGTTCATTCAGAAATATTTGATTCTAGAAATTCCTCTGGAACTTTTCAGGTTATGGTTAATGGGCTTCTCTTCCAGCTGTCTTTACCTCTTAATTTCCTTGGAAGTGTGTATCGTGAAACAAGGCAGAGCCTTATTGACATGAAGTCCCTGTTTCAATTGCTTGAGGTATATTTCGTGACAATTATTATTAGTGTTTTCTTGTTTTTGCAAAAGCTAAATTGCTGCAATTGATTAACCTTTCCGAATTCACAAATTTGGAAACTACGTCATGTCAAAATGGATGTCAGCCACATAGGAATGTTGTATTATTCTATTGAGCATACTCACTTTCACAAGAAAAAAGTGAGGAATTTGTAACCTGAAGTCTTTTTGCCTACTTCTTAGACCTGGAAATTTGGAATTTTTCTCCATACGAACCTTTAAGTAGTTAATGTCTGGTTAATGAGTTAATATAATAATTTCTATTATGGTTATGATTGTGTTGCTTCTAAGTATTTGAGTTAATATCTGTTATTGTTATGGTTGTATGGCTGTTGAATATTTCACTCTTTCTACATAGTTAGAATTTGAATCATATAATGTAGTGTTTACCAAAGGAAGCACTAAAACTGGCAAACAGGGGTATCTGTTTATTAGGGTAGCGAACACGATCATGATATTTATTCCATTTAAGTGCATTGTCATGCATTTTATTATAAGTGTTAATTCTGGTATATCTGACAGTGTATAATCATAGTCCTCAAATCTGATCTTTGTATTTGCTCAAAACAACTAAAATTGTACAAGTATTGTTTGTCTTTTTTTTTTTTTGTTTCCTTCCCTCGCTTCAAGGCAAAATAAGTCTCAGTTGTCTTCTCTGGATCTTCTGTTCTACATTATTTTTTTAGCCTGTTGTAAGTAGTTTACTTTACTACTCAGTATTGTGGAAAAATGAACATACTGTAGTGCACATTTGTCTCCTTAGTGAAGATTTCTGATCCAAATACTTGTTATTGTTTCTTATTGTAATTTCTTTTGCAGGAGACCCCAGAAATACGAAATGGGCACAAAGCAGAACCATTAAAATTTAGAGGAGGAACCATCGAATTTAATGATGTACATTTTGGGTAAAGATGTCCTTTCTACTCCACATCCATTTCAATATATTGTATTCTTTTAATTCCCCTTGCCTCCTATTATTCTAGTTTTGGATATACAGATGAAAAAAACTTTGTTTATTGGTTCCTGTTCATGTGTTGAACATGATGTACAGCAACAATCATTACCATAGGTAACTAGTCACATCCTGATGACGTTTGGCCATCTTTACTAGTTCTTCTATGATCCTATTAAGAGTAGTATCCTTTGTGGAATGCAAACTTTCTTAGAATCCAAATTTGTTCTTTTTATTCAACATTAGTTAGTATAACAAGGAATGTAAACTGACCTTTTTCAACAAGATTTGTGCCATCTACTTGGGCTTAGGTCTATGGACCCTCCTTTGCCAGCACTCCCCATCAGTTTCCATCAGTGCTACACGATATGAATAAAGAGGAGAATTCAAAGAGAAAAGGAGAACACAGTAAACAATTCTGTCAACCTTCTTACTTTAATGCATTGTTTACAATGAAAAGAAATGCTCCTGGCACTGTGCTATTGAATGAGCATGTAAGCCACATAATACAGCTCAGGACAGCTAGGCTAATGCTCCCAAACCTAGGGGTTGGTCTGTTTGTCCAGTTCATGCTGGACACTGAGTCAGACAAAAATTTTGGTCCTTGCTGGCTATCTTCTAACATTCTGAGTTATGCTAAATCGTGCTTATAATTTATGGATAAGATTTATTTTTGAATTACTTGTGAATTTGAAGTGTGCTACTGTTATCATTTCATTTTGCTGGATCACAAGTGACTTTAGTTGATTTTTTATGGAATAACATTTCCTTTTCAAACATGTCTTTTGTTGGTTTCTTTTTATTTCAGATACCTAACAGACCGAAAGATTCTTGATGGAATATCTTTTGTTGTATCGGCAGGAAAAAGTGTGGCTATTGTTGGAACCAGTGGCAGTGGTAAACTATACTGATTTGTTTGTCATACTGATATAGCTGCATATTGTTTTGTCCTAAGCTATGAAATGTTTAATACATAAACTGTTTTCAAACTTCCTCATCGAAACTCTTCTCCATGTCGATATGTTTGGTACATTGATCCTACATATTTGTGCAGGGAAGTCAACCATACTTAGATTGATCTACAGATTTTTTGATTCAGATTCAGGATCAGTAAGACCCATAACCTTCTGTTCCCCTGCTATATGAATATTATTTTTCCTGTTTCATGCTTGTCACTCCCATGCATAAAATAGTATTGTATCTTGTTTTCTATGATTTAGGAACTTATACTTTCTATGATACAAATTTAGTTAATCTTGCAGCAAGATTCTGCTTTCTACTATCTTAATACTTCTGTTGATTAATGATTGTATAACACAAGATAAATAAATTTCGTTATAATTAATCATCAGATAACATGGTGCTGAATTTTAGCTTCGCTTGATGCTTCTAAGTTGTCAGCTATGCTCTCTTGCTTATGGTACTCCACCATGAAGTCTTGGGAATTACATATCAGAGAAGGCACTGAACTAAGAAATTGATATTTGCAAAGTTATCATGGCTTTCCTTAATAGTTAGTTGTTTCCCTCAACAATATCATAAAGTCGAATGACAATTTGTTGTAATGAATTTCCAATGGAAAGTATACTTAAAGCTGTTACTGGGATATAATTGCTATTTATGCATATTTGGTTGTTTTGTTATCAAATGAGTCCTATTTTCTAAAATTTATATTTTGCACCCTTTGAGAACCAAATGATAAGAAAATTTTGTGCTTGTGTAAAATATTTCCACAGCCAATCGTAAATTTTGAGTCTCTAGTCATCTTTGTTACTGAACTTTTGGTGGATGTAGTATTAGTGTTTTATACTTATCCTCCTCCACTTTAACCTCAATTTGCTGTTCCTATCAGATACGAATAGATGGTCAAGATGTAAGAGAGGTAACCTTGGAAAGTCTTCGTAAGTGTATTGGTGTTGTGCCACAGGACACTGTAAGTCTCCACGAGCAATTTTATTTATCTGTTTTGGTTTTTCTTTTCTTTGATGCATGTTGCAGTTATTTTAACTTTAAACTCTTAAATTATTTTATATGTTTTACGTTATTACAAATCCTTTATTTGATTTGTGCCATTGCAAGATAAAGAAACTGAACTCACAGATATTTGAGCATAATAAGTTGGTTTCTTTTTAATATTACAAATCGTGAGGGTTAACAAAGAAGTTGTATTATCATGAACCACATTGCATCATGCCCACACCTTTTTGCCTCCTAACTTTTTTATTGATAATTAGTAACTATGAACAGTAAAAGGCAAGCATGAAGGTTATGCTTCCATGCAATGTTAAGATGTCTGTTAATCATTGGTTTTGTGGCAGAAGGCTTTCGAAATACATGCTAATGGAACTATTGATCTTCTGAAATCAATCATAACTCCTCTCATGGGTTTCATGGTAGTATTTGGACCAATCCTGCAATCCTTGTCAGATATACAATGGTCATCTTAATATCTCTATACAAGTTATAGTAGAAGAAACATGGATCAATTTTCTTCACTCCTTAGTTACCTTTTGTTAGCTTTCAGAATGATAACCTTGTTTGCCATTGTCCAACAATAATTATATCTGCTCTGTAAAGCTGAATATCTTAATTATGATAAAAAAACTTTTTTTTTGAAGATAGGGTTTGAGTGTTTCTTTTGTAGAAAATACAGGCATTTGACCCATCATTTTTTTGACAAATGATGCCCCTGATACTAGAATGAAGGAGAGCACTAATGAAAAAATGTCTAAAATAAATGCACATCTTATTTGAGCTTTATTTCTGTGTCTTTTTACAAATCACTATCTTACTAAATGGTATCTACTATATACAGTGCAATCACCCAGCATGGCTGGATGTTTGTGCGAGACTCTGTTGTGGGTGAGACCTTGTACCTCATGTCCTTTGTTCTTCTTTTATTAAATGTTTTCGATACCCACTCTCTAATAAATGAGTAAAAGACAGAAAGGAATAGACAAAATAAGACAGATTATATTAAACAAAGTTATGTCAAATCATAAACTTCGATAAAATGCTTGTCTTGAATGAACCATTTGCACTGCACATGGCCAGTGCTTATTGTAGTAATGCTAGTTTATCTTGTGGATTCACAGAAGATTTTAAACCTTGCTTCAGGGTAACACAATTCAGTAATTCACCTTGCATGCCCAATAATATCCCTGCAGGTACTTTTCAACGATACGATATTCCACAATATACATTATGGCCGGTTGTCAGCAACAAAGGAGGAGGTTGGTTAGGGTGAATTAGCATTACTACAAGCAACCATTTCATCAAATAATAGTAAGATTCTTGACAATTTTTACAATTTTTTTGTATTCTTTAGGTCTTTGAAGCTGCTCGACATGCAGCTATTCATGATACAATCATGAATTTTCCAGAGAAGTATTCGACTATTGTTGGAGAGCGAGGACTAAAGGTGAGAAATAACTGTTTTCTAAGCAACTATTGAATAGCAGATCTGTTCAGCTAAAGATGACAGATGCATATGTAAAGCAGTAGCCAATAAGTAGTAAATTTTTTTTAAGAAAATTGTCTTAAATGGTGGACAGATTGGAATCTCATTGAATGAATTCGGTTAGCTACCCTCTGGACATCAAATTCTAGACATCTTTCTTGTTAAGAAGTTTACTTAAATTCTTCAAAGAAATTATAATTCGAGTTCAAAATAATGTTCCCCAATATCATCTGATTAACCAGTCATTGTGCTCATATGAACTGTCCTCATTGATGCTTAGCATTTAGTGTCATAAGGTTTTCTGAAATTTTGTGTCTATTTTTTTGAGAATTTAGATTTCTTAAACTGATATTTGACTTAGAGATGAACTTTCATATGTTTGTGGCTACATTTTGTCTATCAGAATCTTCTTATATTGTCACATAACTTGTATAATCTGGTTTGACAGCCCTAGACAATAAGGAGATCTTTTTTCCATATTTCATTTCTGATGTAGTTCGTCTGATGAAAAGCTTGTATTTTCACAGTTAAGTGGTGGAGAAAAGCAGCGTGTGTCACTTGCTCGTGCATTTTTGAAGGCACCTTCTATTATGTGAGTGTTTGATTTGCATGCCCGCTAGTTTCATCTATAGCTTTATGCTGCTTTCTCGCATCAGCAAATTTTAATGTTATTAATCTTCAAATGCACTTTGACATTCAGTGTGTAAGATCACTTAATTTTCTAAGTGATATCAAAATATATTTTGCAAGATTTTTGCAGAAAATATTGGTTATATGTTGTTGTTGTTCCTTCATATGATTTAGATTATGGCTCTCCTTGTTATGGCTAAAAGTGAAGAGATGTAAAAATTTACTTATATATATATATTGACTGAGCATGGTCGAGTCCCTTTGAAATAATTAAGTTTTCTAACTTCGTCGAGACGTCTATTTCCACTTTCTTTATGGCTTCGGGAGTATAAATGTTCATTATACAAATCTTGCATTCACACTCTTTAGTGATTTTTTTAAAAAAAAATTGAAGTATAGGGAGATGCAGGGGAGGGGGCGTTGCTTTATAAGCGAATGAGCTTAAATGATATAACCAGTAAGACATGTTTCTGTAAATTTGAAGTGGCCTTCTAGGTTTCATGGTAGGTCCCTTTCTTGCCAAAGAAATCAACCAACTTTGACATGCATCATTTTATCTCAGGATGTATGGAGCTTTGAAGTACCTGAGAATCTTTTTTCCTTTTAGAATTTTTGAATGTTGATGGTGTTCCTGCATGCTCTGATATATCTATTGAAGTGGGCAATATGAATTTATCCAAGTTCGGACTCCCCATATGCTGTAGAATTTTGCGGACTTCAGAACCTATTTGAAAAATAGGTGTCTTTTACATTATGCTGGAAGTGTTCTCAAGTCCAATGTTCATGAGACCTAGGAAACCTTTCTGTTGAGTTCAAAATTCTGATGGCAGTTTTTACATGAGAAAAAAATATGTTCCATGACAAGCTTATGAACTGAGCTGTTTTGAGGTTTCAGGCTTTGTGATGAAGCTACTAGTGCACTTGATAGCACAACTGAAGCAGAAATCTTGAATGCATTGAAGACATTAGCGAACAATCGGACTTCGATTTTCATAGCTCATCGGCTTACTACTGCAATGCAGTGTGATGAGGTAGCAATACTTTCTATAGATCAGGAATGTGCTTTGCTGTTTTTTGTCAATTTTCTTTTGCTAATAAGACTTTTTGTACTGCTGTTTTCTTATATATGGAACCTGAACTGATATCCAACCACTACCAAGAGAGAGTATTTCCATTTGATAGCTCTGTTTCTAGAGACTTGCCCGACATTCAGTAGTTTGATTTTGGTTTGATATTGCCATGTTAAAAGTTTGGTCTGAATAACAAAGTTGTTTATTAAAAGGTTGCATGCTTTTCTGGTATAAGTAAAACTGAAATTTCAGTGTAAGACTTTTAAATGCATGCATTTTTAAGCAGTGCCATAAAATGGAATGGAATGGGAAAACAGCAGCGTCAAAATCATGCTCTTTTTTGTAGGCACACTCTCATTGGTTGTATATCTCTTAACATCATCTAGAGAGAGACACAAGGAAAATACAGCTATTAAAAGGGAAGAGTATTTAAGAATTCAAAAAGAGAAGCTTCTTCTACCTTTTTTTCTCCTCTTATATAATATGCGTGCTAGACATGCTCAATGCATATTGTCAGAGATTTACTCTCTCTTTTGTAAACTGAATTCACTTCATGTTATTTACAGAATCTGGAATGTAAAATCTGTTTAACGATCTGTTTACATGTTAAGATTATTATTTTTTGACCGGCCTTAGTTCATCTCTTGACGATCTGTTTAACAGGATCAAGAAAGCAATACTTTGTACATGGCAGAGTCAATAATTTAGCTTCTGGTGATTCACTTGTTTGGAATTTTCAGATTATTGTTTTAGAGAATGGAAAAGTAGTGGAACAGGGTGCGCATGAAGTTCTCTTGACAAGGGCAGGAAGATACGCACAGTTATGGGCCCAACAGAACAACAATGATGCTGTGGATGCTGCTGTCAAAGTCGAAGCTTGAAACTCGTGTTGGATTGCCAAACATACAAGCGAAATTCTACTTAGGGATAGTGAAGATACAATTTTTGATGTTTATACAACATAACGAATTATATGGGTAAGTATTTGTTCGGTGTTGTAACATAAGCCAATGTACTGCATTGCAACGTTATATTCAGACCGTTGTAATTGATGCTGTCTGAATGCAGCTAACAGCTATTTGCTTTTGCAAATTGATGGATTGTTAGTTTTTCTTCATTTATTGCAATATTTTTATCAAGTATGTTCAGCTCATACATCGCAGTTGCAACTAACATTCCTGTGATCAATGAACTTCGCCGCTATTTGTTTGGGTCTATCTGCAATAATTAGCAGCCATCACTTCTCTTAAACCAAGATTTGAGGTCAGATTATCTTTTTGCAGGTAGCCCGGCCATACCTTGGTGCTTTGATACCAGGGTTTCATTTCAGCAAACGACCCAAGCTATGTTCTCGTGGCTACTCAACGTACATGCCACGAGCAATGAACATTCTGGAGCCATTTGCATGTCTCGCTCTAAAGGACATGATGCTAACAAGAGGGTTATGGCAACTTAATAGAGCTTTTAACTATATTGCTGACCTTTTGTTTTATCTCTTATTAGAGATTTCTTTCTTTGAGAAAAAAGACCGAATTAATCCTGTAAGATTCTAAAAAAAAAAATTTCAATTTATTCGGGAAGTAGATGATTATTCAACTGCTTCTCACGTTCTGCAAGTAGTCGGGCACACCTGAGCTTGACTTGCTTGACGCTGTCGACGACTCTGATGCTCAAGACAAATCTTGTGCGCTCTTCAAAATAGATGTTTTAAGAGAATATAGATTCTAAAAAGGGGATTATCTTGAAAGAAACTGCATTATTGAAACACCACATTAAAAGGCTTTAATTTTTGTATATAAAAAAAAGACTTAATTACCAGGACTAAGGAAGCGTTCATATTTCCAGGAATTTGATATTACATATTTGGATCACTCATCTCCAGAATTTACTCTAAACTTCCAGGCCACCATGCTAGCAGCGTTTCGGTAACACTGCCAATGTTGAACTTCCACAACTGCCCAAAAAAACCAAAAAGAAATCTTTATAAGCAATATAAAAGCCTATATAGGCTGTGAGTTTCATTTCTTACAACATTTGGGCCTATCAGTGATGGTGTATTGATCAAAAAACAAACGAACAAACAGATATACCACATAAACCAACCTTCTTGTCGCCTGCTAGTTGTAGTCCCAGATTTTGCATTGTTATGAGCGGGCCGTAGAGAATTCTTTAGAGACGATATTCAAACATGGATCTCACACAAAATAGTTACAGTTGATGTATTAACTTTAGTGCTGGTCTTGCTTTCTCAAGGACTTTTAGAAAATCAGGTACAGGCTGCAAGTAATCAGGAGACCAGAAAAAATACCCCCCTCATCAGTGTACCCTTTTGGTGCGAGATTTCTGTCACTTTCATGTTCCTCCGATTTCTGTCATCCTGATACCTCAGGAACCAGAACATTAATATATGGACATGGTCAAACAGTTAGATATGAGCAGATGTACCAAAGCAAGATAACTCAAATGGTGATAAATAGACTACATGTGCAAAATAAAGGTATTTGCAAGCGTCCTGATTACTTGCTGCTTGCATCAAAAAAAAAAAAAAAGTGGCGACGGTAAGAATGAAAGAGAAACCACCAGCAGTCTGGAAGGATGTCCATGTATATCGGGTTCAAAATTACGGTTGGCTACAAAAATCAGAAGACCGTAACCTCTGGCAACGAGTTCATGCAACAATCTATTAGCACCCAAAGTCTAAAAACAATTTCCACCCTCTGAACTCATAATATTACTTTCTAATACATAATGTACATTCCTATAAACTAACTGATATAGATACAAGAAATGGATTATACATCTAAGCAGGTGCCTTGCAAGTTTGCTTATTATGCCCAAATTCTTTGCACCGACTGCAGCGTACTGCTCTTTTAATTGCAATCCTTGGGTCAGCTGGCTTTTCTTTTGGCCGGCCAGCTAGTCGACGGGTGCGAGGACATGCAAATGTACAATGAGAAGGATCAGTACACGAAGGCCTTTTAACATCAGGTATTGGATTGATGGACAATGAATATGTTAGACAGTAGCATTCAGTTGTGAAATATTCGGAGCAATAGTCATACATGCATCTATCAATTTGTTGAAATACTGCAAGAGCATGCATGCATGGCGAACCAGTAACTTGCCACCTCCTGCAAGTGCATTCCCAATTTTCAATATTCACAACATTGATTGAATCATCATGTACCTCAAACACATTCCCCATTGAGCATATGACTTTAAGGTTCCGTGCCTTGATCATCTCATCTTGTACCTTTTGATTCATGGATGGTGTGAGTTGCTCAGCCCAAGTGTTAGAAGTCTGCCTACGAGTATACACCATCTCCATCAACTTACACCTGATCATATCGACCATCTGGACTAACGATAGCTCCTTTCTTTCTGATACCCAGCCATTAAATGTTTCCACAGTTCTGTGAGTTTGCCACCCGCAGATTGAAGAGTCTTCTCTTGAATCTAAAACACTCTTCAATACTGTTTGGAAGGAGTAACAGCCATATCTCAAACCCTTGAAAAAGGCATCTGACCAGCGTTCAGGTTTTGTATCCAAAACCCACTCAGCAAGTTCTTTAGATTCAGCTTTGATGCCTTCAATGCATTCATTAAACTCATCAGCTTTGCAAGCATATACAGCTCGGTTGAGATGATCAACCATTGCATCTTTTATTTCCTGTGTCCATGAAACCTCCAACTGTGTGTTAAAATTCTCAATGAGGTGATGCACAGAATAACCATGATTACTATCCTCAAACACTCGAGGGATTTCCTCCAAACCATCCTGTCCATTTGATATGAATGTCAAGTTATGTGACATTGTCAAAGCAGACTTCAGCTGCTCTGAAAACCAATGCCAATTTTCACTAGACTCCATCTCCACTGCAGAAAAGGCAACTGGGAAAATATCATTCTCTCCGTCAACTGTGGTTGCAGCCAACAACTTCTACTGCTTGTTTGCTTTTAGAGATATTACATCCAGAAAAATTAAGGGGCGACAACCATGCTCAAAACCACTAAGAGAGGCATGGAAGGCAACAAAAAGACAAAATTTTGAATCATCTGATGTCTGTAATGTAGCCACACTCCCCGGATTGGTTTCGATAATCCTATTGCAAAACCTAGGCAACTGATTACAAGCCTCTTCATGTGAATTGTAAAGCTTTTTCCTGGCAAGAAATTTCCCACGCCATGCCTGTGCATAGTTCAAGCTAAGTCCATATTCATGTTGGAGATCATCCGCAACATCCCTTGGCTTATAATTCGGAGTATAACGCAACTTGTCCTTTATGATACTAGCAACCCATCGTTGAGATGCTAGACGATAACATTTTTTACTCATTTCCTTTCCACATGTATGAGTGCCATTCATTTTCTTAATCATAAGTTCTTGCTTACCTGACAACCTAGATGCATGTACCCGCCATGGGCAATCCTTAGCAGTACATTCAGCAGTTACATGACACCTGTCGTTTTTTATAAATCTATACTTAAAACTGTTTACAATAGCATACTTGTGCAGTGCATCCCAGAAAGCCCTTGAACTATCAAACTTTTGCCCCACACCAGTGATCATCCCATCCCAATTGGCGTACAATCTTCGCCGCTTGGCATCTTCATGAGTAGCTACTGTGGCAGTCATAGTATCAGTAGGGGTACCTGAGTCAGCTACAACGCTCCTAGTTGTCCTAAAAAAAGTGCTTATTGTAATTTTGGAACATCATTTGGTAATGTAAACCAGAGAAGTTCTAAACAAATACCTGTTCTCAACCTTCTTCAAGACATAAACAACTGTCATCTCTGAATCTGCATGGAAATCGACCATGCGCTTTAGGTCTTTGTCATTAGATACTGTGATGAGAGTTTGCTTGTTGTTTGGAAGGAAGTATTTGATCGAAAAGGAATTTGCATTGTAGTTAAACATTACAGATATCTCAGACTTCAGATCCTGCAGGGTGATTTCATGATCAATATCAATTGCATGTGCTTCTCCACCAGAATAAGACATGGATCCATCACTATTTGTTACAAAGTCTCCACCTGACTGGCAAATGGCCAAAATTTTTCCCCTTGCCATCATAAGGCACAACCCCTTATAGTTGAGTAAGGAATAAAAGATTAATGACGAACACACAGCATAGAAGTGCAAGCAAACCTTATGATCAACCTTATGTTATTAATTAAATACATCAAATGTATAAAAATAAACATTTATCAACTAAAAAAATAAAGAAGAGGTAATTGCTGGTGCATTTAATTTCAATAAATTTCCAGTGTTACTACATTTGTTCAAGCAGAAAAGCACTTGCAAGTATTGAAGAAGACAAAAAAAAGAAGAGAGGGGAGAGGGGGAAGAAAACCTGGGATCTCTTCCTCTGAATCAGCGTTTGCTTCTTAGTATCCCGCCGCCAAGTTTAGTCGCCGAGCCCTCTCAAGAGCTACGACTGCATCTGATTCTGATCGACACAGGCAACGATTTCAAATCAAGTCATGATATAAAGCTTCGAATCAAAAGTAAAACCAAATCCACAGAGACTGACAAAGAAATTCACTCGCCTTGGAACTTGGGAGGCCAAGATATTGGATCGGAGCGTAAGTTTCCTCCCAGAAATCGATCAAAATAACATAACCAGAAAACAAGGAATGAGCTTCGGAATAGGTACCTAGAAATTTTCCGCGGTTTGAAAGCAAGGAGATATCGACGAGGGCTCGCCGTCGATATCTGGGTATGGATGAGAAGGGGAAAATCTCCTCCGGCCGGGCCCGAGTTCATCGGTAGGTCGCCCAGGCCCGGTCCGTGATTGGTTTTCTCTCATATATATTCTCTAAAAAATATAAAAAAAAATAGTTGGAAACACGAAACCGTATTCCCCCGATGACTGAAAAAATCTCAAATTGGTCTTGAATGAATTTGAGAATTTTTCAGTCAATAATTCATAACCCCACAAGACTGAAAAATTGTTCTAGTCCAAGTCCATCAATCGGTCTAATCAAAACTAACAAAAAGAGAGGTTGCGGCCTCCAAATCTTGCTCACTCTCTACCTCTCTCTCTCTCACGCGCGCACGCTCATACACACATGTATATAAAAAAAAATACAAAATTTGATAAATATTCTTGTTAAATAATAATGGAGTAAACTAGATGTTGTTTTTTTGCTCTTTTTTTTTTTAAAAAAATAGAGAGAACCTTGCTTTGATATTGGGAAATTACAGTTGCACGAACTATTTGACAAATTGATGAGAGCTCTAATTAACAATACATATACATAGTGCCTAAAATAACTAGCGTTTGTTTTAGATAAGTTAAGAATTTTAGTGGTGTTTATATACTCATGAATTTATCAACCTACTACCTTAATTTTTTGAGTAGGATTTTAACATGATATAAGAACCCACGATCTTTCTTATCTACTAATATCTCTAAACCTTAAACCAAAAATAAATATATAGTTCATCATTTATAATATAATATCTAAATTTATTCATGTAGATATATATTCTCATATAATATCTTTATATTCTTTATTTTTATTATTTTCTTTTTATTCCTTTTATATTGAAATTTTTTCTAGAGTTCAAATTTTTATGTTTGCCCAAATTATTTTCAAACTTATGATGACGATTAGAACTCAGTCGAAGAAGTATGCTTATTAAAATACAAAATATTTATATATAATTTACCAGCTTTTGGCTTTGAGATAGGCCATGTCTGTAACCTGCCATGGATTCCAAGAACCATGAATAGCCGTATAAGAAAATTGCTGTAGGTTATGTTTGGAGATTTCTTGAAATAATAGGAATCTTCGTATCATAGTAAATCATGCTATAAGTATAGTCTTTAGAATGGCTTATTACTTAAACTAGATGAAAATGAAACTTTTAAATTTATGGTGGAGAATGATTAGGCAACAGTGCTTACATCACAAAATGATTCATTATAGCAAGTTATAATGGTTTTATTTAAAAAAAAAATGCTGTACAAGAAACTGTTCTTCCATTACCATTTAATATATATATATATATATATATATGAAAAGATTAACAACATTGTTAACTTTAGCATGGTTGGCAATATGAAGAGATTTTTAAATTTCATGATACCGATGCTTGATATATAATTCACTTGAAGCATGTGGTTTGCAATCATCCTATTTCTTGAAAAAAATTAAATATTTTCTTCTATTTTCAGCACAATCATACTACTAAAATCCAAATATCCAGAAAGATGATTTTTAAAATTTCTTTTTTGTGTCGAATCTTAGGAGGTCTATTTTCTTTAATTGATTTAAACATTTGATTTTGGGAAAAATTTTGAATTTACAAAATAAAATGCTCATTAGGAACCTTTATCTTGACGCAAGAAGTTTTCTCAACTCATATGCAAGCAATGCTATGTGACAAAAAATGCATTAACATATTTGTGTGACCACTGAAGCTTAACAAATTTTATTATCATGGTTATCCCTAACTTATTAACAATCTCAACAATATGTATGAAATCTAGGAATTGGTAATGCTTTAAATATGAAGTATTATCATTATTACATTCCAGACAAAGCTTTTATATTTAAGTTGTGTCCCTAAGGGGAAAGTTTTTCTAAAACATATAACTGCAAAAACATGATTTCTGTAAAACATATTTTATAAAAAAAAGAGAACCCATTTTTCATAAAATGCATTATCGTGTTTTATGACTTACTATTTTTGCAAAACAATTTTTGTAAGGGTTATTTATTTTAAATTTTATATAAAATTGTTTTGGTAAATCTAAATGCATAATTTAAGTCCTAACCAAGCTAAGATAAGATTACTGAAATATGGAACATGTCATAAATTTACAAATTTTGATTTTTTTATTTGAAATGAGTTTATAAAAGATAAGAAATCAGAAGTCAAAAATGAAAAATGACAGTACAAAAGAGAAAAAAAAACTCATAAATCAGATAATTATTTATTGTGCCAACTATTTTACCCAGTAATGTGAAAGGAATGAAGCGGGAAAGTAATTTAATTAAAACTTAAAAAGATCAAGCCTATACAAAGGACATCTAATAGGATATCAAGAGGTTTCGTGAATAATACTAGCCTGCCAAAATTTATAAAGTTTATACTTGAAATATTTGAAGTAAACTATTTCCTGGATTGCCACCTATTACAATCACAATAGGCAGCGAGGGGATCCTTCAAATCCAATGCCACACCTCCAAGTCTCCTCAACCCGCATATCTCATTGTTCCTCCTAAATGCACCAATACCTGTTGCAATTACAAGAAGTGGCAAGTAATTTTTCACATAAGAAATTGATTCTCACCAATATATAATACCAGGGTGCACCAGTTCAATCATATAAAAGCTTCATATGACTTACAAAATTTGGTATAATATTTGAGGAATGGTTGAATCATGAGAGACCATATAAACATCATTTAAAACTGAGGAACTTATCGAATGACTGGTCAGCACCCAGTAACATTTTTCTGATAATTATGTTGATTATCACTCGGATGCATTTAATTGGATTATTCAATATATTTTTCTTTTATGTAGCCAAACAGTGTTTCATTTAGTAGCTTGTCTCAGGGTAGAACCAATATAGATAAGTTAGTATATAATATTTGGACCAAATATTATTACATTGATTCTATGTTTCTAATCTGATTAGATTAAAATGTTCAATAAAATTGGTAACATTTTTTGGGAAGTTCTTATTCATTTTAAAAATATTGAATTGTCCATGACCTGTTTGACAATTACAAAATAGATAGATTTTTGCAAATAAAGTAGTAGAAAACTTCTGCATTCTAATAAAACAATTATCGGCATTTTTTTTTTTTTGGTCCTACTACAACACTTACATGCTGTGATAGGGAAAAAAAGATTTAATGCCTACATCTTAAATAGTAATATCATCATGTCCATGCATAAAATTTTGTTTATTCCTAGCAGTCTAATAAGGTATACCACCATCAATGTCATTGAGTGGCACTCAAGTCAAGTTGGCAATCTGAGTAGATGACAATACCTTTCGAATTTTAATTAATAGTAATGACTATTTAAGCTACATTTATATGAAAATTATTAGCTTAGAATTCATCATACTTTATGGTTAGAATTGAAGGTGGTATCAACTCCTATAGATTATTTTACTGACAATATTAGAAAACTCATGCATACAGTCTCGTCCAGGTGTCCCACACACTTGGAAAGTGCATCTCATTCACCCTTATTTGGCTTTTTGCTTTTATCTCAGATATTTTAGATTGATTTCCTTTATGTGTTGCTCCATATGTATTTTGTCAAAGAAGCTTGAAATATATTTAAAGTAGAAATCAACTTGTTTATAATATAGGCGTCTTGCTCTGTGTCTACAGCACTTTGACAATGGTGTCTCTCAGGTAAAGCTTTTTATGTCACCAACTCAGGCGATTCTAAAGTTCTTTTCTTTCTCTTTACTCCTTGTATATTTTCAGCCTTCTTCCTCCATATATTTTTCACAAAAATGAGATATTTCTGCATGAATAACTCTTTTTTTCCCTTGTTATTACTATAGAATGCAAATCTAAATTAAGAGTTCTGCTTGCAAGTTGTAGATACATTTGAAAGGGGATGCTAGGAATTATGATCTTGATGTTCTTTGAACGAAATAAATCAAATAGATACATTGTATCCACCGATTTTTTGGTGAAAAAAGCAATCATTTCTTCTTATTTATTTGTTCTTCATGTCTTAAAAAATCATGTATATCTTATTTTAGTTCTAATTTCTCTACATTTCTTCTTTTTCACAAGTCTATTGTCATGCTAGGTGCATGATAGGGTGACATCCAGGAATTATAAGAATGCTTCAACTAAAAATTCACACTAATTTTATCGCATGGGGAAACAATGCATGAACCAAGAAATGTATTTTTTTTTTAACATTGGTAAGACAGACTCACAACAATTATTTTTTATTTTGTTTCTCTTCTCCTTTCTTCCACAGAAGAAAGAAGAATACAGTAACAGTTGAGGGAGGACAAAGAAGAAGTGCTAGACTATTGGCTCTCGAAGAGCAGAAGAATGAAAATGCAGCACATACCATGCCACCAATGGATGCTTGGCAGTCATCAAATGATGGACAAACAAGCACGCAAAAGCGAGGTCGTAAGAAGAAGGTTAGAAAGGTTTACAAGGTAATTTGTTAAAGGTCACAGTTCATAACTCTTAACATCATCAGCATTCTAGTGCGTTTCTATGGTCGGTCAGTCAAATAGCAGGTTATTTCTACCACTTCAAATCACTGTAATTCCTTAATCTGATCAGGGCCATGGCTTAGGTTTTTTTTAGAAGTTGGCAGACTATGTTACAGTTTCATTCTTCATCATGGTAATAGCTTGCATATTTAACTCCCGGATGTATATTAAAATGATGTTTTTTGCAGGAAGCACAACATCCAGAAGAAGTTGGTCCAAGCAGTAATGGTGACTCCTTTATGTTACAAAGCCAAGAAAATATAGATCTAGGGCTTGCCAATACAAATATTTAGTAATGATTGTGAGGCCTAAACTAGTTTTATTTGATCAGGTAATACATCAACCACTGCTTCTGCATTACAAAAGCATACAGACCGAATCATCGAGTATATTCTTGACGTACTGGAATTGTAAGTTCTACAGTACTTTGATCTATTCAATCTACCACATCACTTCAGTTGGTTTTGTCCCTCTTTAACTAACTAGACATGAAACGGAGATGATCGATTATGAAGGTCTGTTTTTGTTTTTGTTTTTCTTTTCTTTCCTTTCTTTTTTTTAAAAAACAAAGCTTCATAGATGATATATGCAATGCAGAGTGGTATTAAAACATCAGAAATTTATTTTGCACCCTTGTTTTATCACAGAAACGATACAAACGAACTGTTCACAATGCCTGATAATGTCCAGGTTGGTTGTCACAGGCTTTGATACCTGTCACATTTCCTTGATATTCTTAACCCGACTGATCATAGACCAAGTTATTCTTCTTCTAGATAAATGATTACTCTGAGAGGGTGAAAAATCCTGGTGATTTTGCAACATTAAGGCAAAAACACAAGGATGGAATGTACAAGACACTGGAGCAGTTCGAGGTTTGCCAGTCTTTTCTCAGGCTTAAGCATGCTTTGCTTCATCAAGCTCACTTCTTTTGATTCTTATACCTGCAAATCTTTTCGTCAGCAATGCATTATTACTCAATCTTGAATTCACATATTGTAGAGTGATGTTTACATGGTATTTCGCAAGGCAATAGCTTCAAATGCCACAGATTCTATCCCTTATAGAGAGGTGAGACTTCCATATGTTCATGAAACCATCTACTTAGTATATATTTCTACTTCTCTTAGTCGACTGACATATATAACTCTTGCAATTGTAGGCACTATGTCTGCAAGACCAAGCAAAACAAGTTTTCCAATCTCTCAAAAACAATCGAACATATTCTGAGTTAGAACTATCAGCTTGGCATCAAAAATATTTCAATAATAGGAAGAGGGCAACAAGAAATGATGGAAATGTCCGAGCATCTGGTCATGCTGCCCAATTACAAGGTAGCTCACGTCCATGGATTCACAGTAACATGAAACAAAGTGGTATGGCAACCAATGTTGCAGCAAATGGAACAATACGAACTTCAAATAACAAACCAAGCCCAAGGAGAAAACACCAATTTAAGGCTAGTTCAAAGCCTCGTACTGGAAAAGGTAATGGAAATTTAGTTGGCATAGAGCTCATATCTAATAATAAGTAACAAAATTTGAAAGTAATCCCATGTTTCTCTCATTTCAAATGCTACAGCACCAATTCATAAATGTATTTGTTCAATTCTCCACATGTAAATGTCTATTCTATACCTGAAAAAAAAATATAGTTAAGCTTCAAACAACCGACATACATTTATGATTTGGCTCCAGACCTAGATGCAGCCACTCATGTATCATTGTCTCATCTTAGTCAGCTTACATGTACAAATAATTTCTCATTAATTATAATGTTAAAAGCATTCGTATGAAATCTCATTTGATTAGATTTTTGGTTACCTGCATACCAGATTCTATAGAATGCTCTACATCATGCACCGAGCAACGAAGATTCACCTACAGGTTTGGGAATGATTCAAGTGAATCAATATTTCCAATGGTTTACAAGCGACCTGCACAGCTTATTTTTTATGTAAGTCCTAAGATCCTTTACTCTTCTATCAAATCCTCGCACCAAACTTTATTGGTAGCAAGAATCTACGTTTGGGCAGCTTAAAGATGCCTATTTGCCAGCAAATTCCGGATAAGCTCATGGTTTCAAACTATACTGCAACCAAGGAAAAAAGAACTGCCATAACATATTTTCTTATAATAGATTCTTACTGTGTTTTCATCTTGGTTTTGAAGTTCTCACACAATTATGGCTACAGATGTTCTTTACGAGTGGCCTGTTACAATTCTATCACATGACGAGTTCGTCATCTCTGAACATCTTGAACCATAAGGAGAAAGTTCAAGTGCTGCAAAAAGTGCTTGCTACTATTTAATATATATTGTCAAACATCACAGCATGCAGTAATATGACTGGTATTTGGTTACTAATTCCTCTTTCTTCCCTTCAGAACAACAGCGCTCCAAGTTACAAAGCGAGCTTGATGCATTTTGTAAAGGATGCGGGCCCGTTGGCAAGGAGGGCAGCAGAGACCAAGTGTCAGGAATATGCCCAAAGAGAGAAGTCCCAGTCAGTATCACTTCAACAGAGACCATACACTTTGACAGATAAGAGTAGCTCTTTTCCCACTTTTGGCAGCTGGTGTAGAAATCCCAACTCTGGAACAGCTTCAGCTGTCAGCAGTGCAGCAATGGCCGGTACTAATGAGAAAGAACCCACAATATTCGGTGGCATCGATTGTTCTTCCCTTGGTGCTGATGACATGCCGGGTTCTGGCCATGTTGGAGGTCCTGACTGCAAGCTCGAGACTAATGAGTTGCTTAGATTGTTCTCTCTGATTGGCACGCCAGGATTCTTGGAGAGGAGCAAAAGTATCTCGGCATCAAGTTCAAGCCAAGTTACTGAACCTGACCGAAGCTTCAATTCAGTTCTTAGTGGTGGGGGAGCTCATACAAGAACCACTGAAGAACCAAAGCAGGTTGTTCTCAGCTCAATGACTCGGACAGGTCAGTGCTCAAGGTTGGAGCAACCGGGACGAACATCTATGCCCATTCTGCCATCATGGCAGTCACGACTTAGTGAGTCGAAAGCATTGGGACAGAAAGGGTTGGCTTCAAAGACATCATCTTCCATTACCTTGGGCTTCGGTGAGTATGCTAGCTCTGGCCACCCATTCAGGCCAAGCACTCCGAATCTATTTCGCAGCGCAAAGTAGAATTTGACCTGTTTGTCTATGACTTTTGTGGGTTCGAACTTTGAAACAGATGCAGATAAAAGCAAGCTTCCTTTTGCCTATCCTCTCTTTCTATTGGATATCATCATCTCAACTTTGTACATCAAATAATGACAATCATCTAAATATGTTATTTCTCTTTTTAGACAAGTCAGATTCAGAGATGAGCTTTGAGATTAATAAATGTATTCGACTCAGAAGTCAAAAGACCTTGTGGATGGACTAACTATGACCACCTAAGGATGCTGGATGCTTTGGGAATCAAAGCAGATTCGCAACTCCTTTTAACTCTTGCAATGACTTCCTCTAACAACCAAATCCTTTTGCTATTTTGCTGTAGTGTTTATCTAATCAATCATTATATTTTTGAAGAAAATTATCAAGGCAATATCAAGAATGCAGTTCGACAGATTTTATACAGCCTAGAGTTCGAAGTGACAGACAAAGTGGAAGCAAGAGCAAAATCTAAGTTCAAATGCAGTTTCTAAATCCAATATAGGAATCTTACTTCCTAAAGCGTGATCTCGTTTATTGTATAAGATGATCACTTCAGCAACAGCTTCAACAAGGACAAATAAAAATTCTTCTCCCACCAGTTTTGACTAAGATTCAGGTAGGAATTGTATATCTAGGATATAAACCATTATAAGCAGTATCAATTCAAAAAATGAGCTTCAGATGAATTGAGCGTAAGCAGAATGAGTTCGGTTATACAACTTGCTAACATTGGAGAAAATGTTTTACCTCTAGCACATTTGTTTCAATAGGTAAAATGCAAGATATGGAAATCTGAGTTTAAAAGTGAAATCCAAGGAAAGCGAAGCATTACCTGATTAGACGACAGGGTGTCGAACAGTTATAATAGCTTTGAGATAGTTTAGATCCTTCATGGCTGCATGACATGGCCTTCTCCATAGAAAGGTAGGGATTGGCTCTTTTTTGGGGTTCATTTGTGGGTGCCTTATAAGCATCGGTCCAATTTCTAACCTAATAAACTATATTGAATGTGGCAACCACTATGATTTTTGTGGCAAAATTGGCCATATGAGGCTCTCAAAATTGTGGCACATCTCCGCCTATCATAAGCTTTGAACCTTCATCGATACACTTCCTTTTCTTTACTGTAAGGCAAACATACCTGCATTGATCATCTATGCCAAAAAATCATAAAACAAGACCAAGAAAACACATAAAAGAAACACCCTACAAAATGGCTGTCATTTATCAATTACTACTACCAACACCATCACCAGTTATGGAGCTATGGGCTAAGAAGCCATGTAGAAGTAATATGCGGTTCAACGTTTCTATCTTGGACTGAGGAGCCAGGTATATCATCCCATACCAGCCAATACATACTGTACCATCTACGAACCGGTATCCGGCACCCCGAAAGACTGATTCCTGGCTGAACCAGCCTGAAGCAGTCCCATACTGCTCTTCGGTACAGATTAGTACTGGGCTTAAAGGTGTTGCACCTTTTTTTTTCCTCTAAAAATGAATATTTTTTGCCTTTATATATGTTCCACTTCCTACATAGAATCATGTTTGTGCTATTCTACCTATTAATACTCTTGTTTTTTTCTATATGTGGACAAAGAACCCAATCACTGCAAGAACTCAAACTAGGGCTACTTCAAGGCCTTGCTATAGAAAAGGTAACAGGAATTTCGTTGGCATGTAATAAGAAGAATTTTTTCAGATTTCCCTATGCACAAGTCCCTAGTTGAGTGTAATAACCCAGGACCTCACCCAAAATGGGCTAGCCGGAAGTTATTATTTGGGTTCCTTGATCCTGTATAAATACC
>JAOXJJ010000195.1:6392361-6405913 GCA_025769935.1 Phoenix roebelenii
ATCCTGTATAAATACCCAAGATCTACCCAGCAAATAACCGATGTGGGACTAAACACACGCCCGCACGGGTCCTCACATTGAGCATACATATGTTTTCTATTCACATATATGCACGTACATGTTGCAACCTAAGACCTCACTAAAAAAAACTAGTCGAAAGGTATTCTTTAGATTCCTTAATTCTGTATAAGTACCGAAGATTTTTTCGGCGAATAACCGATGTGAGACTAAATACATGTCCGTACGGATTCTCACATACTCCTCCCGTCCAAGCTCTGATGTCCTTGTCAGGCTAAGAGTTCAATCCATTCAAATCTAATCATAAGTACCACGATTAGCTTGTGGTCAGTCCTCATGAACCCATGTTGCAGTACTTGTCAAGCTAAGCGTTCAATCCATGCAAATCTAATCAGAAGCACCACGATCGGTCTGTGGTCAGCCTTGATGAACCCGTGTTGCGGTGTTCTCTAGTTTACATAGGCTATGGGTTGAGTTTGCTCTGATACCATTTGTCACAATTCAAGATCTCGCTCAAAAATGCTAGTCGAAAGATATTCATTGGATTCCTTAGTTCTATATAAGTATCCAAGATCTTCTCGAGGGATAACCGATGTGAGACTAAATACACGCCTACATAGGTTCTCATAGTACATATCTGTAACAACTCAGGATCTTACCCAAAATGGCTAGCCGGAAGATATTATTTGGGTTCCTTGATCCTGTATAAGTACCCAAGATATACCCAGCAAATAACCGATGTGGGACTAAACATCCGCCCGCACGGGTCCTCACAATATCCATGTACCAATACTAGCTGTTTTTATTCCTAATTGATATGCATATATACAAACTCAGAGTTTAGTCATTAAAATCCTAAAGAGCCTACACGAAGTCTCATTCAATTAGGTTTTTGGTTATCTTATGCAGAGTCTGTAGAATGTTCTAATCCTTCCACAGAAGAATGAACATACAAGTAGATCTTTATTGAGTTAAAATAAAAGAGGCTATATGAAGTCTCATTTAAGTAGCTTCTACGTTTTATACCAAATTTAGGCACGTAAGACGCGTCATTTTTATTGAATTAAAATAAAATCTGCTACTAAACTGCCGATATCACGTACCTACAGTAAGAATGGTGCGGTAGGTCGGTAGCCTGCTGCAACCATTCTTACATATAACCCCTCGTCAGATGTTTATATTACTATACGGTGTATGTATGTGATGTTTCCTACCTATCGCAATCATTCGTGCATATAACCCCTCGTTAGATGTTTATATTACCATACAGTGCATGTGATGTTTCTTACCTATCGCAACCATTCGTGCATATAACCCCTCGTCAGATGTTTATATTACTATACGGTGCATGTGATGTTTCTGCGCGAGGATTAATCTCTCCTCGAGTCCTCTTCCGGTCCCGACGAATTCCAAAACCGCTCCACCCCTCGCTCTCATGGTCATGGAGGCTCTTGTCTGCCGGCACCTCGGAGACCCGACCGTCCCTCTCTCCGATGCCTCCCCGATCTCCGTCTCGGGATCGCATCCCGTCCCTGAGCTCACCTCCCCGACCACCGTGAGGGTTCGGATCCGGGCGACGAGCCTCAACTACGCCAACTACCTCTCGATACTCGGGAAGTACCAGGAGAAGCCCCCACTCCCCTTCATCCCTGGATCCGACTACTCCGGCGTCGTCGAATCCGTCGGAGATCGCGTCTCCAGGGTCAAGGTTGGCGATAAAGTTTGCTCCTTTGCCTCCCTCGGGTCTTTCGCCGAGTTCATTGTGGCCGACGAGAAGGATTTGTGAGTATCTGTGTGTTGAGTATTTTCTGATGATGAAAATGCCTATGGATAATCATGAGGACGCATAAAAATTTGTTCTTTCGCTCTTTTCTTTTCAATAGTTTGGTCAAAGTTCCCCTTTTTTCTTTTCAATTTACAATGGGTAAAATCACCTTGTCATTTAGAAGTTTGATCACTACTGATGGATCTAATTGGAATTTACTTATTCGTTTACTGTCCATTGCTGCAAAAGATTTTTAGTGCCTGATGGATGCGACCTGGTTGCGGCCGGTGCTCTACCTGTTGCATTTGGTACTTCACATGTAGCACTTGTGCATAGGGCACAACTGAAACCTGGTCAGGTATGTCCTCCCGATCTTTTGCTCTTATTCATTCTTTTACTAATTCAATATAATAACTTGATAGCCGAGCAACTGAAGTTTGCGATCTTTTTCATCTTCCTGAACTAAAGCATGGTAGAATTTAGTTTCAATTCTCCGTCTTGACCTTCACTTATACCAGGGCATGTTTTTGTTGGAATATTTTGACTATAGTTAATATTTTCTAAGAATATGTAGAACATTGTTGTGGGATGAACATATTTTGCTTGTTTGGTAGCATCTTGGATGCATTAAGGATGGTGTTTTCTTTGCTGTAATAAGTTTGTTTTGGAGAGAATTTCTTATGCTCCTGGACTTAGTTATACACAACCACCACATGCAAAGAAGGAATTTCTATCCAGAGTATGGCAGCATGGACAGAAGTTTCATGCAAGATTCTGAAGCGGGTGCAGCCTTCAAATTTAATTATTTCCAGAGCATGTTTTTTTTACAGAAAATTGACCACTTATGTCACTAGAAATGAAGAACCCCTTGATGCGAATTAATAGGATAAAACTGGAATTTTCTGGAATTTTCAGAATTAAAAAAGATGCTAGTATTTGTGCTTCATCTATAAGGTACTTGCTTTATTGGTTATTCGGATCACCTTTCTTTTTGAGCATGCATTAGTGTTTTCAATCTCATAAGCTAAGAGTAGTGGATTCTAGTTAACATCTCAGCTTATTATGAATTGTTGTCTTTTCTCCCCTTCACTTTAGTTTTTGATGTATATCCAAGGATTTATGCAATCATATAAATTCAGTTCGCAGACCTGTCAGTGGAGCACTTTGACCCAGCTGTGGTTTTTTTTATTGTTCATTATCTTAATGAATTGGATTGGACCTAGTATATTTATTGTTCATTATTTAAATATATTCAGTTTGCTGATGTTCAGGTTCTGCAAATATGTTTATTTGGGCCTGTAGCTCAGTGGTTCACAAGTATATTTGCAACTTTAGGATAGAAGGATCAACCGTTACATTTCAGACAAACAAGAAACTGCTATCTTATTTTTTCCTGCATAGATAAATTCTGAATAAGTTGCATTTGGTTAACTACATTGAAGATCCTGATAATTAGGCTGTTAATATTAATGAACATGACGACACTGCAGGTATTGCTTGTTCTTGGTGCAGCTGGCGGTGTTGGACTCTCAGCTGTACAGATAGGAAAAGTTTGTGGTGCAGTGGTTGTTGCTGTTGCTAGGTATTTGGCTAATACATGCATTTATAAAAATGCTTTCAGAATGTTATTTGTTTTTCTCTCACATCAAGAGAAACTATAACTTGGCATGACTTTTAATTTTCAGGGGAGATGCAAAGGTTCGTTTTCTCCAATCAATGGGTGTTGATCATGTTGTTGATCTGGGCAAGGGTAATGTTATAGAAAGTGTGAAGCATTTCCTCAAGGCAAGAGGTCTAAAGGGCGTTGATGTTCTATATGACCCAGTTGGGGGCAAACTTATGAAGGAAAGCATGAAGCTTCTAAACTGGGGAGCACATATTCTGGTCATTGGATTTGCAAGTGGTGAAGTTCCAGTTATCCCAGCTAATATTGCTCTTGTTAAGGTAGTCCCTATAAACCAATCACAAATACTGGATACAAGGTGTGGTGCATGTTTGAATAAAGCTATTTTTTTTCTTCTCCTCTTTTTTGGCCATGGGGGGTGGGAGGTGGAGGGCTTTTCATGGTTTACTATTTTGCTCATCTCTAAGATTTACGATTTATTATGCAGTGATTCTTGTTCTTGTGCTCATACAAACCAAAATATGTCATATTTATAAAATTTGGACAAAAGTTTGCTTATAAGATTTTATTTGATTGATGCTAACTTAATGGCGTGTAAAATGTGCTAGAACTGGACGGTTCATGGACTCTATTGGGGTAGCTACAAAATACATCAACCCCATGTCCTTGAAGACTCTCTCATGCAACTGCTCTCCTGGCTATCGAAGGGCCTGATAACCATCCACATCTCTCATACCTATAGTCTGTCAGAGGTCAGCAACTTATTTTAAACCTACAGTCTTGGCTGCAGCATAATTTTTACTACTCTAATTTTGTTTCTGCATCTGCATAATGCTTAGCGTAATCTAACAGTTCTTATTTCTTTGTATCATCCTTTAGCCAAGCCTGCGTCAATCTGGTGTCTAAAACAACTGTCTTTTCATCAGTCTTTAAAGAACTTTTGGTTAAGCAATAATAGAATCTAGCGTATACACAGAGTTGTTGGCCAGTGCCTTCACCTCGGAAAAAGAAACAACAAATCAAATTAATCAAGTTTTATCTCAGTTAGTATTCATAAATCAACACCGACTCAGGAGTTCTCATTGGTTGGAAAATATTAATGAAATCTATTGCGTTTGTGGTGGTACTGTTGCTATAGTTTATTGTCATGATCAATCTGGTAAACTAAGAAAAATACAGAATAAAAGGACTTTATATCCCTTTTATCACAAAATGGTAAAAAGCCATTACTAGTTTACCACCTTCATTAAGAGGACAAAACTGTGTATCCAAAATGATTTCAAATTGTGACGAAGTACTGTTGTAGATAACCCTTTTCTTCTTCTGGTAGAATAGCTATGATAATATTTTTTATCCTTACATTTTTACTTCTGATAATTTTTTTTTATATATAATCATTGCAACTACTCACCTCATCTTCTTTGGCCCCTGTTTTTTGGTAGGCTAATCCTGCTTTCGCTGCTATCAAAGAAAGAAAGGCCATCGGTAAAGTGATGCTCGTCATCGAGAACTCCTCTGCAGGAAGATCAAAGCTTTGATGTCCACTTCATGAATCATAGGCAATGGTCATGAAGCTTTCTTGCTTGGAACCATGCTTAATTATATTTGTCCAACTGATAATTAGTATTGTAAATGAGAATCAAGACTCAAGATGGTGGCTTAAGACATTATGGGAGAACCAGAAGCCACCGGTGAGAAATGGACCTCCATATATATATTAAACGCTATAAATCAACAAAAAGGAGTTGTTGACTTGGTGGCCTTCCCTACCTTTTCCCTAGATAAAAAAATAATAATAATATGGATAAGAGGCATTTTTATCGTTGATGGGATGATGTCTTCCTATTTGTTCATTTTTGCTTAGATTATGCTATGGACTATTTTAAGTACTCCATTTGCTAGCTTCACGGATAATTTCATTGCCTTCACGGGCCAGATCACGTCCTTCATTATGAGTTTGTACACATATTTCTAAAGCCACCTGATTACCTATGCCTCTAGCCTAGAGCTGCTGTTATATTTGAGAGCTTTTATGATCCATTTATATAAAATGGTTGAGACCTCCGAGAAATAATCTGTAATGTATGAGATTCTGTAATGTGTCAGCTTTTGGCTTTTGGATTTGGTTATAGCTGACAGTTTTGGTGGTAGCTTTTTTAAGTTACATATTGGAGCTTTCCCTGGCCTTTCACAAAAATAATGCAAAATAATAATAAGAAGAAGTAGAATAAGAAAGAAGAGCCAAACAAAGTTTAGAAGCCTAATCTCCAAGCTAGCTTGCTCAGCCGACCAACACGGTGATGCACTAAAAGTTATAAAGTTTATCTTAGTCGGGAATGAATGCTGAAAAAAAGGGATTAGATTTATATATCAAACAAAATTAGGTGATTAGAAAAATTGTAACAAGACTTGCCAAGAAAAAAGTTTTAAGACTGAGCGTGCATTGTTTTAAAGCCGAAAATTGTTAAAATTTTCAATTTGGGGCGTTGCGAGAATCGAACTCGCGACCTCTCGCACCCAAAGCGAGAATCATACCACTAGACCAAACGCCCTTTTGTAAACCAAATCCTTTTTTTATTATGTAACCAACCGTAACAACAGACTAAGCCGCTTAAATAAATAATTCAACTGAAACCTTACTCGACCTCTATAGCTATAATCCATTTCATAAATTGGTCGAGTTGGTCATGTTATAAATGGCACGATTAATCTAGTAAACTAACTTTTAATCGATATTAAATATTAATTTCATATTTAACAAACATAATGCCATACATAAAATTTTAAACATTATCTCCACAAATAATTGTATTCTATTAGAGATAAATGAGCTAGTTGTGTCAACATGTTTATAGCCCAAATAAAATTTTGTCTAATCCAAACCCATTTGATTTCGCTAAGAAGATTAGGTATTCCATCTAGCCCTACAAATTTCCTTACTCTCAATTTTATCTACTTTTTTTATTGGAGAGAGATGATAGTCACTAGCTTTATTGTATCACTTTGGAGATTTTATGTGCTTTGATCCCCAAACCTCCTTAAGCTCTTAAAATGCGGCCACTCAAGAGCAGAATTCCCACTTATAATAAGGATATATCGATAGATAATCTTTGAAGCCAGCTTAGTTTACATAAAAATACTATTGTCCCACAAATTGTTTGCCCTGATTGGAGCGACTATCCTCATGGCAAGTTGCAGTGAATAAAATGAATAAATGAACTGTCAAAAATGAAGGAGCTAAAGCCCGACCAACAACTTTCAATACCGTAATTGCTCATTTGTTTGGAAAATAATATACTTGTATGCACCTATGTTTGCTTTTAAATTTAGATGGATAGTTGGTGTTGGTAGAACTAATAACGTAATTAGCGATTCATGGATCTCTACAATTCTACTGATATGTTATCCTTACGCTACTAATTATGAGACTCTAAAGGGTGAAGTGGTTCAGGATTTGATGGTGGCTGGAGAAAGGACCTAGGAAAGAACATTCATTGAGCAGTGATTTGGAGGTGAGCTTAGTTCCCACATATTCTCTCTAGTGATCCCCTTGGGCGGCTTAGCTGATAGAATTGGATAGGATGATACTAGTGGATAGAGAGTTAGCATCAGTGAACTTGATACACTTCTAAAATGTTCTTCAGAGCGGCAGGGGGATATCTAGAAGGCAGGTGTTCATCCAAAACTAGTCTTTTTTTTCCTCTAAAAACTAGTAGTTTGAGATCACCTACTATGCAGAAGGACTCTTCATAGTAGACTAAGTAGAGGTAGTATCATACCACCTCATTATGATTAGTGTATAGAAACAAAAGAATCCATCGACCATTTGCTTTTAGTGTCCCATAGTAGTATAGATTTGGAGCCAAGCTTTCAATTGCCTATTGTTATCTTTACACTCTTAGAATTTGGATAATTTTATCTAGTCTATTAAGGATGACAGTCTTAGAAGATATGTTGATCTGAGGTATGTCTCCCTTTTCTATTTCCTATCATATATGGTTAGTTAGAAATAAGAGGCACTTCGAGAATACCAATGAAAGCCCCCGAGTTGTCGTGTTGAGAGCTCTACACCATTCCTTAGACTTTATGCAGGCCAATTTATCGGAGGGATTGATGGGTGTTAAGGAAATCTAGAGTTCCTTTTTTTCAGATTCTGCTTCCCATGTGATTTACTTCACTTAGGAATCCACTCTCTAATTTTCCAAAAATCAACTTCGATGGCAGTGTAAGGAACAAGGGACAAATTGGTGGAGCAAGCTTTATCATTCCAAACTCAGGCAGCTTTTGTCATAGCAGGAGGCTCTTCCTTGTTTGATCTAACGATCCCATTGGCTGAACTGAAGGCTGCATGGGAGAGTTTGGCGTTTGTCATTACTGTCCTAAAGATAAATAACATTATATTAGAAGGGGACTCGAGAATAGTTATCTCCTGCATCTCTACACAAGCTCCGCATTTAGGAGCTTAATCATCCATTGATGATGGATATTTAGAGGCTTAAATCGAACATCACTTTATACATAATTAAGCGTATTTTTAAAGAGGCTAATTGGACAACCGATCGGGTGGCTTTCTATGTAGCTGATCACAATGGATCTGATCTTTGGGATACCTCCTCTATATTATTGGGTTACCTCTGACATAGGTTGATGACGGATGCAACTCAGTGTATTTATTCAATGGCTTTGTGAAGCAGTCGAATCAATACACACGCGCGGACACACACCAAAAAAAAAAAAAAAGTCCGGATTGACAAGTGATGACCAAATCAAAGGATGTGATCAAATAAGTGCTATTGCCCATTGTCCCCTGTATATAGAAACTATTATATAATCTTAGTTCGGAATCACTTCAGTAGGTGAACACGAATTAAATTTGGTTTATGTCATATGCAAACCACTTACTCACCTAATCAATAGATTTTTGTACTACTTGGGTTAACTCCAGCACCTACAGACCAGCCTAGCTGATCAAAACCAACATATGAGTTGGTAAATATGGGTTTTTTTTAAAAAAAATCCTCCGCAAAATTTTGAACAAGTGTTATTTTTCTAGTTCCTGGAAAAAAAAATTATGTTATTTACAATGTCAACTTTCAAAACTTGTTTTAGATACTCGAGATAGTTTTTAACACTTCAACTTTTTGCCGAGGGTTGAAAGGGTGCTACAGCCAAGGAAACAAAGAGCATGTTCGACGAGGTGCACAAGATAATGTCTCATCCTTTCCAGAAAGAATACCATGAAATATAGACCATTACAAAGAATGCCTCCCCTCCCAACGTAATCGAGGCATCACAGAAATATATTTCTGTTCTAATACCATGTTGAAATCACCAATTGTCCTAAAAGCTTAAGCTAATAGGATGAGATAGATTTATTTATATATTTTATATTTTCTTACAGATTACGAAGGTATAATCGTCACATCGTATTCCTTCTCTCCCCTGCCAAACTAGATGACCAATCAACCATTCAAAACCATCACAGAGAGACGCGAGTCAAAATAAAGGGTTGTGAAAACAGTAGCCTGACTAACCTAACATTGCCGTCTCGACCGATGTCGGGCAATTTTACCAAGAAATTCTCTGATGTAACGGGTAGAGCACCCGCAAGCAGCAGCAAAAGAACCAATCTTCGATGTAAAAGTAGCTGTTTTTCTTATCCTTGTGCTCTGATGATCTGTTCCCCCAACCCTCTTTCATTCTATATAACGTTTTTTTTTATTCTTATTTTTTTAATTTGGTGTAAACATCTAAAGCCCTTTCTAGTTATTTGATCCAAGTTTTTGTTTTCATGGACCGATTAGGTTTCAATCAACCTAGAATCGATAACCAGGACTAGCAATCAACGAGCTTGTGACATTATATAAGGACGCCCACCTACTTAGGCAGGCGGATGCTTGTTTACGATGGAAGAAAAGCTTGTACACTGCTGGTGCTCTACCTTTTACATCAAAGAATTTTGTAGCACTCCTCCTGCGCTCGAGGTGGCGGAGTGTACCCTTCTCCATAGCCACCATGGCTGCCTCCGCCGCCGCCCCGTCCTCTGCCTCCTCCGCCTCTACCACCCCGGCCTCCTCCCCGCTGGCCGGAGGACGGAGCTCTGAGCTACGCCTCCCTATAGTAATCACCATCGCCACGTCTCGACATCCAGCTGCCAAGTTCAAAGTAGAAGATAACGTACAGAGAATAGTAGAGGAAACGTCAGAGATTTGGAGAACTAGTACATCGGATGGGGAGAGAACAAGTGGGTCGAGCCGTATATAGCACCGGAGAGAGCACAAGTTATTTATGACGACTTACCATCAATAGCTCTTTGGGTCGAGAGAAGATCTCTGGCTCCCTGGCGCATATAAAATCTTCGGCAGGCATTCTGCTCTCATCCATGATCTCCGGCTCCCTCGCACTTATGAAATCTCCGGTGCGCCTCATTAATCTCGTTTGCTGCCCATCGGGCGTTTTGGTGCAAAACTGCAATGATTATTTCTCCTACCGTGTTTCAGGCTGATTTTTATGATAATTTTCAAGTTCAAAAAAATTAAATATACATCTTAATTATTTCCTTCTTCCACATAAAAATATAGCTCGACTTTCTTTCAACTCCAATTATTCGGAGCAGCATCGTACTTGCCGTTCAGCATGTATTAAATACTCTCTAACCGACAGCAGGCAGCAATAATTTCAGTCGATAAATGGAACCGCGTGTTAACCTGTTCCTTTCGGACGTTTTTTCTATTTTAAATAATTTACACGGGCATATCATGATTATTCTCATAGATCTAATTTTCCAGTGTTTTTGTTCTAATCATTGTTTTTAATATTGGGTTTTCTGCAGATATTGCTTCTGCTTCTATCATTGCAACATGAGAAGAACCAAAAAAAAGGGGGCAGTGTTAGATATTGCCATGATATGCCTGTCTGGGACAATTTTCAAGTTATTATGGCGTATGATAGGCATTACTTTTTGAAAATGGTTTCATCTTCGCCTAGTCATAGACAGCTTGAGTGCTCGGTGTTTGCTTGCTTGGGGATTGATGTGAGTTCCTTCTCCGATGGAGGTAAATTTCAGCGGCATGAGTGGGTTGTCTTGACCAGGTAAACAGGTCCATATGGCTTCTTGTCAGGGATGCTCGCCATTGTGCAGCCGATCAAACCAAAACGCAACATAGACAGCCAAAGCTGTCATAATACTTTTATGGTTGTTTGTTTCTCTAAAGCAAAGGTTTGGAAGCCCTCTTTGTGCATTTCATTACAAGTCATCAAACAGATATCAGCATACCTGTAGTTTAGCAACCTGAAATTGCCCATTTTATTTGTCAGATATGGATCACTTTTAATTTATTTATTTTGCAGAAAAGGCCCAATATTACAATATTTAGGCTTTTGCCCCTCACCTCTGATATGGTATGCTGCATTCAGCATGGAACAAAATATATGCTGTGGTATTGGCAGAAGAATTTGTTTCAAGCGTTCAGAATCCAACTTCGTTAATTCCTGCTCATAACGGGCTCTGAGGTTCTCTCTTTTATCTTCAGGTAATCTCTTCCTGTCGCTTTGTTTGGAACCCCTCCATTGGGATGGATTCAAATTAATTCTACGGTTCTGTCAAACGAGGAGCCAGATATCTTCTTCGTTTGCAACATTCCTCTCTCTCGCGCGCCCGCGCGACTAGAAGGGACCCACCCCATCCTGGAGCCCAGGCCCTTGGGCTAATTGAGACACTGCTCGTGAACCAGAGCCTAGTAATCAAGAAGGAAGGCCGATGTCCCTTCGAAATCCAGGTCTCGGCTCATTGCCTTGTAAGTGACAAGGGGTCATCCCAACTGAACTATGGTTTGGTTGTGTCGCTGGGAGACTTCCTCTTCGTACCAGCATTATTCCACTGGCTGAACTCTTTGCTGTCCGCATGATTTGGCCGGCCTCCTCTACACATTGCAGCACCTCAATGCCTCCTCCATTTGGCTCAAGATTAATTGAAAAACCGTCACCAGGTACCGCTGAGGCGTTCACTCATTGCATCGTGGAGTCCAATTTCCCGCTGACGTTTGCCTGATCGGTTGCAATTGAGGCCCCACTTACCCACCATCCAACCAAAGACAAGATACATGCATTTTAGATCAAATACGGGCTCAATCGAAAAAAATATTGTACATTCAACACCACTCAAGACAATGACTGAAAGTCTTTATCTGCTTGAGCCACGTAATGTAAAATTTTAAAAACTAGACTTCTTGACTGAATCTGCAAAGAGAGAGAGAGAGAGAGAGAGAGAGATTGAGCAAATTTGCAAAATTTCCTGATCACCATCATGCACCACTAAATCTGTACAAATTGACTCTAAGCATGTAATTTCAAAAGATGCTTATACATCAAGAACTTTTCACTCAACAATAATATGATAAAAATTACATTTTTATTCATATACATGACATTGGACTTCTCCATCTGTTTCTGTTAAAATTTCCCAACAAAGGGCTATATAGATTGGGTACAGAGGAATATGGACACAACAGCTGTCGCAACAAACTTTGTGGCATTCGTAGGTAACGGCTTCCAGCAAAGACACTGATTCCGCCACATGGCAAAGCATGGAATGTGTTCATCCTGCTCATTTCAGACCAGAGTTCGACATTTTTGTCATCAGTTGAGTTCGCTGCCAGTGTAACCTAGAATAATTGGAAAAACAGGCTTGTGGAACCATCACCAAACGAGCGAAGGTCTGCAGGTTTGACCAATGCCCTGCACAGTGGGCATGTGCGTTCTCTCTCAAACCTGCAAGAGGCATAAATAGTTAATGAAAAGTGTCCAATGTAACGTTCTTACAAGAATAGATGAAAGAAAAGTGACATCCTGAAAGCAACTAAGTTTTCTCACAAAGTATTGTCTAGGTTGGTAGGTAGGAGCATATTAAAAATTTCCATGCATCCTTTGTAGTGTAGATTATATTAAACTATTTGGATCTTGAATTTAAATAGTCCATTGATTTTGAATCGTAGATTCCTTTTTCAAAAAAGTTCATGTAAGTGTATAGTTCAACTCCTTACACATACACATAGATAAACACACATATATACACATATGCATATAGAGGTAGACTAGGATTGGTCAAGTGGATAAACTGCTAACATGCCAAAAATCATGAAGACCCCTAACTTATGCATCAGATGGTCAAAGAATGGATAGCTTAAATTTAACGAAACAATACATGTTTTTTGAACAATTGAGACATAGGTTAGTGATTGCAAATCACCCGATTTTGGTAGGTAAACATCTTAAAGATAGTAAATCACATCCAATGGTTTGAATCATCAATGTTCGAACCCCATCATCCAATATTGGTCTAACCACATCTGAGCGGAGATTCACTCAACTGACGCATTTACATACATACATATACATGTACATACAAGGAATGGTTAATTAGTTCCCAGAGAACAACCAGCTTGGTTGTTCCCCGGGAAAAAAGAGCCATCCCCAAATATGTGCGCATGTCTTAACAAAATGAGATTACTGTAGGTTTTCATTTATGCCTAGAGAAAATGATAGGCAGTCATACTTGCAATTAAGGACTAGCTGCTTTCTACACATTTTCTTCATGTTATCTAGCCATCTTTTAAGCATAATTATGCAAGGCATGTAATGCTCCATTTTGGCATAGTGACAGGGACCTCATGTAATGGAGCTGAATATAAATTTCAGTTTTTTTAGTTCAATGGAAATCGAGGGATTTTTATTTGAATTTTGTAGTAGAACTAGAAACAAAATGCATAAAAAAAATGAAGTGCCTGGATGGGTGTGTGGATGTGGGTGTGCGCACACGCCTGTGTCTATAAGAGAGAGAGAAAGAGAGAGAGAGAGAGTTGGACAAGCGGACAAGAAATGACGAGCTCAGGTATGCTACCATTCAGAAACACAATCTTCACAGAATATGTGTTTACAGCGAAGCAGAACGGGAGCATGCATCTTCTCCTGGCAGATAGCACACAGATCACCAGCTGCGATAACCTGCATTAATTCCATCACATGTGAATGAATGGCAGAATCCTTATAAAACTACAAGAGATGCCAATTGAACTTTAAGATATCACCAGTTCTGAAATTCAAATGCGACCCCACAGCACCACAACTCTCACCCTCCCCCCCCCCCC
>JAOXJJ010000195.1:6406013-6440105 GCA_025769935.1 Phoenix roebelenii
CCCCCCCCCCCCCCCCCCCCCCCCCCCCCCCCCCCCCCCAAAAAAAAAGAGAATAAATAAATAAACAAGTAAGAAAATCCTACTCCTCCTTGACAACAAGAATAGTTAAATTGCCACAAGGGTTTGCCAGCCGAGGTATAGAGATGGCTATTACTCAATCAGTGAACAAAATTTAATTGTAGATATGAATTTCCAAACTCTTTGCGAGAAACGTGTCATTTGTCCAACAAAAATCACAGTAGGCATTAAAAGGCATTTCGAAAAATCTGTGTTCTCTTAGTAAGAGCAAGCAGGCAGACAGGAAACTATGTATTCTGTAAGCAGATCGGTATCCATCCTACCCCAGTCACCTGAATTTTTCAGTTCACCTTTTTTTTTTGAGATAATTAGCTTTATATACACCAACACCTCAAACTTGACCAACTAAAATTTCATATTCTGGCTAACCTTTTTCTTTCCCCTTAAATGACAATCACCTACATATACAAACATGATCTCAAGTACAAAAAGATCTACCGTTCAAAACTCTTAATTTGCAGATTCTCTCAAAAAACAGAAGTTACAGAACTAATCTCTAACATCTACAACGTTTTTAGGGCATCTTTTTAGCAAGATTTTGATAGTCATCTACAACTTCATTTGGACCGTTTTCATGATATGCAAACGTGATTTGTGGCAAACTTAAGGACGTGACAGGTATGCAGGGGCAGTATAGAAAATTCTTGAACGTTCATTTATCTACTTGACAGACCAACTGAAGTAGCATTTACTACCTAAAATCATGGATTAGAATGCCAGTCAGAACGCATGGGCATGCTAGTGCTTGGAATGCAGTTGTGTCAGAGCATGCCAAGCACCGACACAACAACATGACATGCATGGTATGTACAGTTCCAGTCTAGTTCGGCAAGGCACCGGTGCACAATAACTTGATCCATGGTTAATCTATTTTAAATCAAAAGAATGACAAACATTTGTAAAAACTGCAACTTATTACTGAAAGAAACAGATAAATGAGGCCTATCCTCCTGATTGGAGAAGTAATAATAGTGTTTGCTCTTCATACGTGCGCAAATAATAATAATCAAACCACAGCTTTATCTTGGAAAGTGATTTGTTCACAGTGGGCTAAGGGCCCAATAAATTCACCTTTGAAGGCACCCACCTCACTCTTGAAAGACAGTAAAAATTCCTTAACATCCTTCAATGAATGGCAGAGGCATTTTAAAAGAAATCCTAGAACATATTAAAGACTTAAATTTATTAATTCTATAATCGCATAATGTTTCTAAGTGAGGAAAAACATAAGCAACAATACAATAACCAAAAGTGAGATTTTGAAATGCCAGCTAAGAGAAGATAAATGATTTAGGAGCATGTCTGCAACCATTGGATTTGTATCGGTAAGAAAACTCCAATGCCAAGTAGAATGAATAAAGTATGGGTACGTTAGGCTATTAGCAATTGAAGTCCCACCCCCATCTATCTTATGGTCCACAAATGTTGTGACTTTGTTTTTCTCGACCTTCATGCTCTATGTATGCAAGCTTTCTTTTCATAAGCGCACAGGGGTATACCCGCAAACTTCAAAAAGGGAGATCACCTTTTCAATTTTTTTTAAAATTAACCTTCAATCGTACTTCAAAGCATTGCACCGCTGGCTATATAGAAAGGATACAAGCTAAGATAAAGGATAATGGTGAAAATGAGTGCTGAAATATGCTTTCAGTTGCACCAACAAGAGGACAAAATGGTGCTATAATGTCAGACAAGATTTTCATTTCTAACAACAAACAGAGGAAGCTTTGATCAAAAAATGGGTTCCACGTCATGATAAACTGGTCATAGTAATATGAAATAATAAGACTATGAAAACCTGAATGAAAGGTAAGGAAATGGATCAGCATATCCTTAACTCAAGATGTTGCATTTAGGGTATGTATGGTTGCTTGGAAAAGGCATTGGAAAACTGAAGTTTTTTAAGAAGTTGAGTTTGCCATCTGTTTAGATGATGGGAAAACTAAAATAACATAGAAATTGGTTGTCTAAATTTGACCAGATTCTTCCTTGGAAAAATCTTTTCCATATCAAAAGCTTTCCAAACAATCAAACATACTCTTAAGCTGTCTTTAGTCGCAGAATAAATTACTCCAGAAAATGGGCCAACTCCTCATTCACTTTACTCCAGAATAAGTACTCCATCATATAGGGTGGAATAGTTCCCATTCCATTAGGTGGAAAAGTAGCTTTACTAACTTTTATAATATTGACTTTGCTCTCCGAATGATTAGCTAATTTTCTAGCATTTGGTAGATTAGAGTGGAATAAATAGGTTGAAGCGGCATTTATTCCATTTTTAACCCTCCTTTCACCCTAAACCAATGCAGCCATAAAGAATAAGAATGATTCTCAAAGCCATCCCTAGTCATCACATATAGATTATACAACCTTTTTAGTTGCCGTTAAGGTAGAGTACATATAAAAGTCAACAGATTACCTGTTCTGTTGTTGCATAAGATCCATAATGCACTTCTTTATGTGATAACGCCTTTAGTGCTGCAAAAAATGATTGAACCTGCAAGTCACAGGCTAAATGAACACACGAAGAAGTTTCCACCACATTTCATTATTAATTATGAAGGCAAAACCGTTGTGCCAGGCTAGAAACATGCCTCAAAAGTTTTGAGAATTACAAAATATAAAAAGGCCCTTACATCTAAACAGGGAAAAAATAAAAACCAGAAAATATTGTACCTTCTCAACAACTGATGTCAACTTGAATGTAAGGTAGAGCCCAGTAGTGAGAGATGAAAAGAGGCTGCCATATTCTTTGTTTAGAAAGAATCGGTACCAAATGGGAGTTGGCAATAAAGCACGGTACAGAAGTAAGAGATACTCCACAAGGGTTAGCAATTGACCCTGTGAGAATTAGGAAGTAACTCAACAAATTAGCTTACCATCAACTGGTAACAAGTTTCAAAAATGAAACCTAAATGATATTTGCATTGAGCTTTTGAATAAAATAATAACCCTGACAAATTTAAAATTAAAAAAACAAACAGATAATCACAATTTACGAGGTTTCATCTGCTATAAATAGTTACAAGCCTTTATTTCATACATTTCGATATTAGACTGGCAGAAAACTGTATAAGCGCAGACCATGTCATGCAGATAAGAAAATTTTCAAATGAGACAAAAAAGACTCAGAAAATTGGAAACAAAGATAATACAGCGAGCTGGACCCTGATATTCATGTATTACACTAAACATGAAGACTATGAATCCTTTCATAAGATTTACATTAGCAGTCTGTATTTTTTTGCTGGACCAATTTTATTCGACAAAAACAGTAATGGAATAAAGAACAGTTAACATTATTTTGTTTATCTAAAGCTGTCATGATAATTTATTAAATATTTTGAAATGAAGCATCATGCCATGTCTATTTCATTTTTCTGGCTTTCTTCAATGCAAATAACAACTTGCCAATGGATCAACAGTTGACTGTCAAGTGAGCGAGACCACATATAGTCCTCTTTTATGTGGACTCGAATCAAAATTATTATGTAAAATTGACAGATTCAAGCAATCTTTTCTTTTGTTTTATGTTTTAGAGGTTGAAGATAATTATAAAACAGGTGGGATTTGTCCGCATGCCTACCTTTTCTAGTACGTCTTGTCTGAAGGTTGATAAACAATAAAATCGAAAAACCTATCTTGTTCCAATATGATTTTGTCTTGTGAAATGGAAATACTTCTATCAATTCCGCTTGAACAAAAAGAGTTATTCTCGATATTCTTGCATAAGCCTATTACAATCATTGTATCATAATCGAGTACTCTTGCAAGTAAACAACCTCCATAATCTGAACATCATAAAACTGCAAACTATAAGAACCAAGTTTTGGAGGCAGCCTAATTAGGATGATATATGAGGCATCCAAGGAATAGATGCTGTGTTATGAATTTTACCCACGAAAGATGTGCTCCAGATGTCTAAAGAAAATAAATGACCAACACATTTCCTGAAACTGTTGAAGGGATAGAATTTAATGTTTAACATTGCACGAGCAATAACAACAAAGAATTTCTAAATAACAAGTTACATTTCATTGTATTTCTTATGCTCAAAAGGGAGAAAAACAGTTATGACAAATTCCACGTGTGGATGACAATGTTTTTTAAATAAGGATAAGTAGTCCGCACTGGAAACTGTAATACAAATTCAGCAGAAGTATGTAATAACCTTGCACGACATGAGGTTGTTACTTTTTCCATTAAGATAAACAAATTACCATTACTTATTTTCGCATCAATGATGATTGCAGATACTGAACCTAATACTTATTTTATCACAGGAATAAGAGGTCTGCTCCACTAGTTATCGCCTAACAAGCTTCCAATTCATCGTACAAAGTTAATGTCCACTATCACCACATTTCAACACTGCCACTTAAACAAACATAGTCCAAGTCATTCACAAAGTTGCAGCCATGTTCCGTCTAATACTGAACATTATAACCCAATCCAAGTTTTAGGAACCATTGTCAAAAACCTTCTCATAACCTTATGATGTGAAACACCAATACCACTCCAAAACTTCAACTCTTCAGTTACATTTGTTACAACCAACACCTTGGCATATTTGGCCCCAAATGCCAAATCAGACTGAACTGATAAGTTAGACTATCCTCTTAGCCCCTTTAAGAAACCAAGCAATCTAAACTGACTATATTAAATGTTGGCTGAAAAGTTAAGTATGACAGCATCTCACAACCCTAAACAATTAGATAAGCAAATCATGATAGTCCGTTCTGGTGCCTGTGCAAGCAAAGTATGTTGGTTATCATTGTCTCCACTTAGTAATTTTTTAAAATTTCACTTCTTAAATTTCCTGTTCAACATCTAAATTTTCATTAAAAAAGAAAAAAACCTTAGGAAAAACAATCCTAGAGACATTTAAATCAGTATAAAACATAAGACAACCAGATTACCTGCTTACGGTAGTTACGGCCCCTGCTGTTTTTGTAGTACATCAGCAGCACACACTTGACAACCATAGCAGCCTGGCGCACCATAGTATCTGGGAAGTCATAACTTATGAGGAATCACAATAACATAGCTAAAACATTAGAAAGTACAGTTGTGGAAAAGTAGCTACTTGATCCAAAGACAGTAATCCTAAAACTGTGACTAAGAAACAAGCAATAACCTTTAGACAAAAAATTCTACATTAAAATGATACAAGGATGTGCTCAATTATAATAATGTTTACGAAAAATAGATAGCACATCTTTGCCAAAAATATCTATGATAAGAGACCACTTGTGTGCTTCCAAAGGATTCATGAAGGGTTTAAAAACTCGCTGTTTTGAACCACGGATCTCCCGATCCAGACCGGATAGGTAAAAAATCCTAGTCAGAACAGAAAAGGAATCAGCATTCCACGGAACATGATTCAAATCAGATATGCCTAATTTATCGCATAACTGGGAAGCAACTTGAAATCTACAGACAAATATCTAAATCCACTCCATCTTTAATATCTAACCTATCCTAAAAATCTAAAATACCAACTAGTTTAAATCCAATCCGTCTCTCTTACCCTTCACAGATGAAGCTTTTCTGTTTTTCCTTTGTTCTCCACTGCTTTCTTTATCCTGAACTTCTATTAGCACTAAAATAGAAGCTGGGGGATTTACCACCCCTTGCCTCTGCAGAAAGCATTGGACATGACCACAAAAGATTGAAGGTCATCTCCATTTCTACAATCTTTGTGAGTTTTGAAAATGGACAACAGCTAACAAATAGTTGCAATACAAATTGCCATCTTACTTTATTTGTGGGATGAATAACTACACATGCATTTAGAAGTATTGATATTAGCATTATTTTCACTATTTTCTCCAATTTTTTATAGTTTTAATATTTTTAATTATTTTTATATTTTTTGAATTAACTCGAAAGTTAACTCATTTGAGTGACCAATCTGGTGTCTGTACATAAAATTGCACGTTTAATACATGCTAAACTCAGACACATTCTACAGCACTGTAGCAACATGATTTGCAGATTGCATAATAACAGTATTATCTAATGATTTCAAATTCACAAATCAATGATATGTACAACCTATAAAATATTTGAAAAGCCAGTTAAGTGCATAGAGGGGAAAAAAAGGTCATTCACAGAAGCAAGGCGAAAGTAACCAAGTTTGACAGCATGGCACATATCTAAGACTGTCAAATAATGACCCAACCCGTCAACTCGACTCGTATCTGACCTGCAATAAACAGGTTTGGGTTTGGGCTAAACAAGTTTAAGTTGTAAATAGGTCGACTTGTCTTGACCTATTTATTAAATACATCGGTTTCAGGTTCCAGGATCATAACCAGTTTAATATTAATCAAGTTGGATCGGGTTAAACATGTTTGACCGAAGCCGTTTACCTACCTAAGTTATACAAACTGAACCAGCGCCCGTGCCCGAACTTGACTGCTCCTGCTCTAAATCTGTTTATACTTTTTCTTATTTTGGCTTCCAGAGACTTCTTCCATCTTCCACGATAGGGTTAGGGTTTCTTAGAGAGAGGAGCACTGTCCACTATCCCTGTCACTCCTCCAATCAACCTCGACTCTTCCAAGGCTTCTCCTTGCTTCAGCCTCATTGCCCCTTGGCGGAGCTCCCCAATCTATGGGTAGAGCTAGAGAGAGATCGAACAAAAACCTAGAGACCATACCCTCCTCTCCACACTATTAATCTTGTAGCCATGAACTCCGATTCCCTCCTCTATTCCCCTCCTCCTCCTCCGCTTCTCCTCTTCTGAGATCTCGAGGCGATCCATCCTGTATGCGATCTCTTCTTCCCTTTCTCCTGTCGCCAATCAAGATGGCCAATGGTCACAAGCTTGTTTCTCCACCCACCCCTAGCTTCCAAGGGAGATATCTGGCGCCTTTGGGCCTCTTTCGTTCCAGGCTCTTCTTAGCAGCAAGAAATTATCTTATTGAATAGCTAAGTTGGTAAAACTATCTTGCCATAATGTGCTTACTATCACCATATGTGTTTTTAAGTTAATATCTATGATTTTGTGCCATGGCTGAGAATGGTGGTCTTGGATTCTATTTCATATTAGATATAACAAGAAGCTAGTAGTTGCTAAGCATTATATTGTTGTGGACTCCACCTTTGTTATGCCAAACAGGTTAACTGTTAACTAGTCTTAATAGTGTGTTAAACAGGTTATACAGCTAAACATGTTTGCTATTGGACCCAACCTGTTTATTAAATAGGTTAAGCAAGTCGGGTCAGGCTGCCTGTTTATTAAACATAACGGATTCAAGTTTTAAATCCTGATCTATTTATTGTACAAGTTTAGAATTTTTTTGACCCAACCGAACTTGAACCGTATACGACTCGACTTGACACAATTGCCAACCCTACACATATCCCTTTCAACATGACTAGGGAGGCAATATCCTTGAAGCTTTTAAGCAATGTCATGATGTGAATGCTCAATATCAAGTAAACCAGAAGAATCTAATATGGCAAGATGCAATATGCAAACTTGTATATTATCACAGATTATGCTATATTAATTAATTTGTCATATAAAACTACTAACACCATTAAGTGATATAAAAATTGACTCCAACTGCAAAGGAGACATGCCATCAATATAAAATGTGGAGTGTCGCACAGTACAATAGTATAACTTATTGTCCAGGTTGTCCAACATGCCAAGACACCCAAATTCAAGTCGCCAAATATGTTTTCTCCAAGCATGCAAATCCATTATATTAACCCAAAGATAGAGTACCTTGGAAAGTCATGGTAGTGTAAGGTGAAGGGTCAGCTGAGTCCCTTTAAATTACTTAAGTCTTTGATGACTCAAGGTGAGGAGAGGAGAGGATACTAGTCCCTTTAAATCCATTATGACCTATGGTATGTCATACCAGCCCGAACCGAGCGGTACGGAGTGTATCGTAGCATACTAGTTCGGTACTGGTATCTGATACGAGTGGCGTACCAAAAAAAAACTCCGTACCGTACCGTACCAATATTGTGCTAGCGTGGCACCAGTATGAGGTCCGGTACCGAGACGATGAACCTTGGAAAGACCCCTCCTCGATCCCTCTTTCTTGTACGCTCAAGGATTTACCTTCCTTCACAATCATGACCAGCTTTACAGAAACTACACCTACAAATGTTCAGAAGATTTGCATGTATTGCACATTGTGATTACATCATATCACTTCAATACACTTGATTCTCACAGAGTACTTCCTCGTTCCACTAATTCAAACATTACATGAAGTAACCAAAGGCCATACAAGCCAAACAATAGAATACCATTGAACCTTATATAAGATCTTAAAATGTTGTTCTACAACCCCGAATATTGTGGAAGAGAACAAGGGCAATTAATCGCTTCCGGTAATAAAATAGTTACAAATTGATTCTGCATTCCCAATGGTCCATCACACCTAGATCAGTTTTAAACTTGGGATTATAAAATAAAGTTACAAAATTGGGTAAGAACCATCTAGTTGTCAGACTAAATCACGCTTGACCGGACAGGTATTTTTGTATTTCAATGAGTTCAAGTCATCTGTTTGAATTTAGTCGTGCATCCAATTGGCTCTAAAACATGCAAACACATATCCCAACCCCTAGACCATTGTCCATGAAATAATTGTCAAAACTTGTGGAACAGACACATTAATGGGACCGAGTGCATAACAAAAAAGTGATGAGAAAGCAAATGGATATAGTGAAGTGGTGTGCAGGTGGACCTCCAAAACAGGAAAGAAGAGGACACAGCCAAGCAAGGAATGCAGAACCATCCAGAACCGCCCAGTTCGGGGTGTATCTAGCCGTGCCGGCGGCGGACTGTGTCAGTTTTGGCATTCAAGATGATAAACCAGCAGGTGGGGAGAGAGGGCGAAGGAAAGAAAAAAAGAGGGGGGTAAGGGAGGGCCGTCAGAGGGGCCTCGAAGGGCCGAAGGAGGGGCTCCACCCTCTGGACCCAAATTCCAAAATAAAAAAGAAGCCCAAATTTTAAGTGAAGTCGGCGAACTCTTTGCCAACTTTACTTAAAATTTTTAAAATAAAAAAGGAGCCCCGACGAACCCTTGTTTCAAACGAAAAAGGGGTTTAGCGGGCAAAAAAGAAGCTCCGATGAACCCTTGTTTCGAACGAAATAGAGGTTCAGCGGGCGGATCCCCTACTCCGGCCCCTCTGGCGGCCCTCCCTCCCTCTCCCTCTCCCTTCCTCCCCATTTCTCTCTCTTTTCCTCTCTTTCCTTTTCCCTCTCCCGCTCCCTCGCCCTCTCTGTTGTGTCAATACGGGACCGGTACGAAACGGCACAGGGGCATACCAAACCATGCCGTCGGCCGACCGGTATCGGCAGACCTTGCAGCCAAGCACGAGATACACCAGAAAAAGAAAATATCCCTTTTGAAGTAGATTCCAGACACTTTTCCAATCTATTACACCTAAGAAAACCATCTTGACTGAACATATACTATGTGTCTATGTCCGGTTGGAGATAGGATAAAGGAGAAATGAGTAAAGGAATAAAATAAGCAACAATAAAATGATATATAAAGAAAAAATGTTACAAATAAAAGATTCTAGACATTCCACTAAATGAGATACCTCTAAAAGTAGTTCCAATAAGTCCAAATTAACACAGGACTCCATGTTTCAGTGGTTGGAAGTAAACATATGGTCAAATGTAATTGCATCATCCAAGAAATTTTCCAAGACTATAAAGCAAGAAAAATAGCAAATGCAAGATAAAGGAAGAGTAAAGTATTTTTTTACTGCTGAAACAAAAACACTATGAATGAAAATATCCAAAACGTAATTTCTTCCCAACCCATTTTATTCATTAAATGTCTTCAGAAATCAATACCATCAGAGCACATAAAACTTCAGGAAGCAAGTTGCACGCATAATCAAATGCTCATTTGTAGCAGTAAAGTAAATACCATTCACTACAATGATGAAAACTGCATGCCAAAAAGGTGGTATTTCCTTTGGAGGAAGCATGACCAGTGGGTACAGAAGGTCATCATTCCTGTACCACCAATAGACTCCAAATACATGAATCATGAAAACTAATGTAATCCCAATAAGCACAGAGATTTTTCTCTCCCCCTGCAGAAACCAACGAACAATAATATTGTCAGATATAATCCACATAGGATCATTTGTTTAGTATAATTTCATTAGTGCATTATCCTGAAACAAGAAACAGATGGGTCCCAGCAAAAAAAAAAAAAAGATATATCAATGTCTCTAAAACATGTTCTACCTTATAATAAAAGCATACACAACAGAGACTCAATAACCCCATAATGTTGATTTCTTTCCACTTAAAATACATTTAAGTGATTTGTAAAAGCATCAGCCTTTGAGTCATAATAGGGAAGCGAAAATAATATGAACACGAGCCAAGACTGAGGGGCATGACTAGGTGTTCTATACAGCAACAGCTGCAGAAGTTTAGTAAATTGTTGGTGACTGAAATATGTGTTAAAGAAACTATCAGCAGTTAGATTGTGTGGTCCACAGAGAGGTGGAATGCAGCCGTGTCCCTTTCAAACTGCCTCCCCAACCCTTCCTCTAGCCTCTTAAAGAAAGGCAATTATTCAGGATTGCTGAATACCGTTTCCATGAGTTTATGCTCCGAGACCTACAACCAAAATTTGAAAATACTTCCAATGCTCATCCCCTAGCTATTGTTATCATGCCTCCAGTTGAAGCCATTCTCAACCCAATGATCCGTTTGAAACTAGTCGATGATAAGCCTGTTCAATTTGTGAGTACTGTAATAACTTACGAATTAAATCTTCCTAGGGGCTCGTGCTTCCTAAAATTTCCAGAATAACTATTTTCCCATTTCAATACCCGATTCTTCCCTTGCCTTGATATACTTCATAGAAACTTAGTTTAGCAAGTACATATGAAATCTTAGAATCTTAAACTATGTTCACCATATCAACACTTTCAAACCTTCCTTTACCAAGAAAGATGCGATGTTAAACAGATATTCATAAATTTGTTTCTTTATATCTTTCTTAACTTCTTAGCGTTGCCTATGGCATGAGCTTTAAATTTCATCATCACCAACACTACACCAAAGCCTTTTCCCATCAGCTAAAGAGCATGACCCAGAGTTGGAAAGGCTCCATCTGTTGAACAGGTTTTCACCGGACATGGATGCTCTAGTTATTGATGTCATATTTTGGGCCAAAGCAACTTTAGGCAAAGGAATTTACCAAGGTACCTATATTGCCAATTCGCAAGTAAGAAGGTCTACTTTATTGGTTGCGGTTCAAAATCATGCAATCACAAAATTCCCCTAAACTTGGAAAGAGTCTTTACAATGAGGCAAGACAACCTCTAATGCAGGAAGCTGTGTTCAACTCAAAGCTCGAATAAGCCAAAGAGAAAATGAAAAGCAGTGCCAGTTGGGTTTAAATACTGATTCTAAATACAGGGGCTTCCTAATAAGCCCAAGACATCACTTGATTAATTGCTTAAAGATAATCCTGATGGCATGAAAACATTCAAAAAGTAATGATGGGTGAGAGATAGTTAGTCATCCTTCTATGATGGCCAAATGCTACTGAAGAGGATCAAGAGTGTAATACCAAAGAAACATTTTGCAGTGCTTTTAATTTGTGATATTGCTGCAATGGGAGGATGGAGAGAAAACAGGGAGAGAGGAGGGGGGAGCGAAAGAACTGTAATCTTATATTTTTGTTTTGTAGTTTGATTGCCTAGGAAAAGAGAATTGGGATTCTAGAAAAGGTAAAAAGTTTGACAATATGTTGATGGGACTAGAGTTGTGCAATTTTTAGGTTTTCCCTAAGCTAGTTTGCAAATGGTAAGGCTTGTGCTGGCTCCCTCTTATAATTGCTCCTTGTTGTAGCATAGGCAAAGAGACCCTTGTACAATAACTTTACATCAGACAAGATTCTTTTGGTAAGAATATTGGCAAGACTCCTTGTATGAGCATTGCCACTTCCTTTAAAAGGATTGAGTAAAATGCATAAACTGCATAATCAATAATGATCGAAGTGGAAATGGAAAGTACAAATATTAAATATCAGGACAGGAGTCAAATAATGTAGGAAATTCATCCCTCTGCCAAATAAAGCAATCCAGTTGAACTACAAAATAGGTCCAAAATAATCAGGAGCTAAAATAACTAGATTAGGTAATGGGAAAATTTATGTTCCCATCTAATGACCAAAAAATATATATGAAGAAACTGTTAACAATATTAAGGTCCCTAATTATTTCTCACCAATATGCAGACAAGTATCACAACAGTATAAAAGCATTACAACCAAAAAGAAAAAAGAAAAGAAAAGAAACCATCACATTTGTATCATTAACGCGTTAGGCTTGAAAAGCAATTTTCAAACACATTAGCAAATATGATGACAAACTGTTGCATCACACTGAATGTAACTCGAATGGGTAAAAAGGAATGAACAGCTGATAGCTCAGCTAGTTGGTACCATCTCTCCAAGTGGGAGGAGTGAGGTCCAAATCTGAGTGGTAGCAAATCACCGTCGTATTCTCAAATGTATAAAGGGGTAAAAGGTAAGTGTAACCAGAAAACAAATCATATATTTCTCCAGGTACTACAGTTATTAAAGCATCCTGATACAAATAATACCATAGAGCTTATATAAGGTCGCAGAAGAGTGGAATTGGTGCATATCTTTATAAAAAAAGGAAATTTACAAATAGAAGATAACAAACCTTTAGAGCAGTCTGATTCCGTAAAATATCATTAAACTTAAACATCACAGCAGCAATCCAAATCGTGACAAAGAAACCTGTAGGTCCACCAACAAAGGTTATAAACTTAAAAATAGAAGCAAGAAAAAGAACTATAATTAGATATCTCCATCATATGATGATTTGGAAGTGAAAAGAGATCGGATTGCATGAACAGTAACCACTTTCGCCTGAGAAAAGTACAGCAGGATTAAGCAACAGACGGTTGTCCATTCATGTTATTCACAACATCCTCACATATATAAGAAAGTGCTGTTTATGTTTATAGCATCTAGGCAATAAAAAGGCTACAGTCAACTCATAGTTAAGCATATGAAACATCCTGTCTCTATTGTAAAATAGCATTTATTAAAGAAAATAGCGGCTTTGAACTGATACAGAATTGCAAAACAGTTTTACTATTTCAAAGTTGTGTCTAAATCTTAGTAGTTTGAAGCGGAGGCAGGTGCAGAGGAGGAAGATAAGGGGAAAAGATTTCAGAGAGAAGTGGCCCCTCATCTCATATCAAGCACCGCTATTAACCAGCTATAATAATTTGACAGACAGTGCAGCAGCTTTTTAACAATTCCACCGTGGAACCAACATTACCCAGACCAATGATACTGGAGAATTTTGTTGGCAGCTGAATAGCATACCATCATAATTTGCTTGATGCAAACTCCCTGATCAAGAATTCAGTCATGGAACCAATGGCATATATTAGGGACATGCTAGCAACCAATTTTAACTTTGCCTATAAGTGAACTAAATGTAGTTATACAAGACCTGTATCTTTTTCAGTATGCCCAGCGTTCTTCTGTTTCTAAATCCACTGACAAGCATTAGGTATAACACCATAATATTTGTTGCTTTGAATGATAATATCCAAAATCCAAAAGCAAATTACTGGAACTAATTTATCTTCTAACAAAGTAGCATAAGATTTCACCAAGACTTAAGTTGCAGAACCATCAAGATGCGAGTTATATTTATAGATGATATCCATCATATAAACAATATGTTGGGTGCCTGGTGCAAAGGCTCCATAACTAACTATTAACATAAAAGACAAAATCTTAACAGTATATAACTGCAAACTATGATAATGACTATAGGTTATTTATACTAGTGATAACTTACGGCCCAGGGAGACTTGAAGGCTAATACCTTTACAGAATGAACTTCTAAGCTTGTGCTAATTAATCATCATTATACCATCAGACATTCTCATCTTCATATGATATTTCCCAGATATTTTCAGAAACACAAATGACATGCTGCTAGGAATTCAAAGCAAAGATTCAGAAACATATACCTTGCAAATGCTGTCTGATGAACACCACCAATAGAAGCAACGAGAATGGCAAAATCTGCTCAATCCACCTCGCAACCTGCTGTATATCGTATCTCTGGTACGAAGAATCCCTGTTGTTGCCTCCTGTAACATTCGCCTCACCCTCCGTGCTCTGGGGACCGACCGCAGACATTGATGATGGCAGAGAAGAGGATGACGAAGAAGCTACCTCTCCAACCCCACCACCATCACTCCCACCATCACCTCCCTGCCTCTCAGATATAGCCGGAATCGTCTCAGCAGTAAGACCATTACCACTGGAACTCCCCTCTCTCCCCGGACGAACATCCACTGCTTGCGGCTGGCCGGAACCCACCCTCAAAGTCTCCTGATCCCCAACGCCGATGATCCTTATCGACACCTCCCCATCGCCGCCAGCGCCGGCGACGGCAGAATCATCAAGCCGGCCTGAGACATGGTTTCGCAAGCCACTACCAGTGATCAAGCTCTCGTTCTCCTGGTGACTCGATCTCGGGCGCAAGATCCCGGAGTACTCCAAAAGCGCGGACAGCGGCGCCTGGATGAAGTTGGAGGTCGAGAAGTGAACCCCGTACCGCCTCGAAGAACCTCCGCTACTGCCGGCGCTCTGGCTCCTGTAGGAATCCGAGTTCCCACCAGACGATTCCATCATCGGAGCCCAAATCCGACCAAGAAACCCCCAAGAATCTGCCGGGAACGACTGCGGATCGGTCCGATTGGCGGAATCGATCAGAAGAAAGATCACAAAAGGTATAAATCATGCAAAAACCCTAACCCTAACCCTAACCCTAGAAGGGATCGTTTCTTTTCCCCCGCGAGGTCGGAAGGAGAGATTAAGGAGAAGAAGAGGAGATGAAGGGGAAGGATAACTTATTCCGAGGAACGAGTAGTTCTTGGGGTTAAACAGGCGGCGGAAATAGCAAGATTCGAGATCTCTTGCTCATGCGCTGTGATTTTGTCTTCGATATCTCTCACCGCGGTTTTGCTTTTGTTTCTCTCGATATCCTCTTCTTTCTCTCTCTCTTAACGGTGAAGAAAAGATGGGGTTTCCTTCGCTACGGTGCGGCTCACCCTCCCTTTTCCTTCCACTCCCTCGAAGACGACAGTATTGTGGATGTATGTATCTTTCCATTATTATTATTATAAGTCTCCATTCTTTAACATGGAAATTACCATGGTAATTATCAAGCCCTAAATGAATAATACTTAAACGCTTGAGAACACCAAATTCTGCACCCTCTTGCTAACATGCAATATTGTGTGATGCGTTGGGGTTGTACATTGTGCACGGGAAAATAATTGACCTTCTGATCATATCTTACACAGATCTCAAAGCACTACGGATGTTTCTTTTTCTGCTTGCACGGATCTCATAGCGGTTATTGCGCGATCCAATTTTTTTCGAGAAAGATACCATCCGCATCCTATTGTCATACCCGCATGTTTGTGGGACTATTAGAATATGGGGGAATATGGGTGGCTTATACTTAGACCTTTTTTTTTAATGACATACTGACCTCCTATGAAATCAGCCCTCTATATGTGTACACTCAATCTGGTGCTAGATACAAGTTATACAACGACAGACCCAAAAAAACTCAATACGTAGCTATGAAAATTTTTTGTGGCACTGGAATTTTAGGGCATGGTGCACATTTGGGTTTGTTTTGTTGCTATGCCTCTTATTTTATTCAATGTGTTTAAGCAGTCTACTAGTAGAAATATTTTTATTTTTATTTTTCGCAGAGAAGTTACGAATCATGGGATAGATGGCTTTTGAATCTTTTTTTAGTTTTAAATCATAGATTATATTTTTACTATTTTGACTTGTCGACATATGAGAAGCATCGCATGTACGTAAGAAGTAGATATTATAAATAATCAACTAGCTTTGATCAATTTCTATATTGATTTTGGAGCGTACAACTAGCTTCTCATATTTCTATATTGATTTTGGATAGATGGCTTTGGAATCTTTTTTTAGTTTCAAATCATAGACTATATTTTTACTGTTTTAACTTGTCGACATATGAGAAGCATCGCATGTACGTAGGAAGTAGATATTATAAATAATCAACTAGCTTTGATCTATTTCTATATGGATTTTGGAGCGTACGTATTTAAAACAAGCTTATAATTCTATACAGTTCTATTTTGTTCCAAACCTCAATTGCTCTCAAGGCCAGTAGAAAAAATATCAACATAAAATATCATTGAAGTCCCTAAAATTTAGAGAATTAAAGATCAAGAAAAAAAAAACGAATGTTGTTGAGCTTGGCATGCATCTTGTAAATAATTCTATTAAAATTTTCAAGCTTCTAAATTTTCTACAATAGGTCACTCAAACATATGTCATTTCGTATTAACTATTTTATATTTTTCACCCTTTGTTGACACATGTTTTAATTTCTTGCATAGCGACATAAGAGAAATAAATAAAAAGTGATCCATCTGCATTATAATTACCCTCCTACACTATAATTCCCAAGTCTAAATAGTTCAAGATGGATCATTGAAGATTTAAACATATAATTTTTTATCATTAAGTATAGAGGTTTTACTAGGATGAGCCCCAAGTTATAAGAATAAGTACTATTTATTATTAGACCACTGATCGAGATGGAAAACTTATGAAACATTTTGTAAGAAAAATAATTAAAGAAGTATCATCTAATATTTAATAATTTAAGTAACTTAATAAAAATTGAAACATATCCCCTCTCTCTCTCTCTCTCTATATCTATATATATAAGATTTATCCACGGAGGATGAGTCAGGGCTTAAGACCAGGCCGAAAGGCGGAGTTGATGGACGACATATGAATATTCCTATACTACTTCTTGTTGGTTTCGAGGGACAAAGGAGTCTAGGTTAGGCCAAAGATGATAATCAGTTTAAGGACATAAGATGACCCTGCTTTTTTAGGGTAAAAAGGGATAAAGAAAATGCCTCAAGCCAATGCTCAAGTATCAGGCGCCATAATGATCTTCAACAAAAGGTATCTGTACCTGAAACTAACATAGGTGGATAGGTAGAGAATACTCGAGACAAGTCTTTCTAAGAAACTCGGCAACACAGCCCTATAACTTTGGAAGAATTATCCAACATAAAATTATTCTTTGAGTATATATATTGCATAATATAATCATCTCTTGGGACCATAATATATTTGGTGGCAGCTCTCAGGATTACATGGTTCATCTGGTTGCGAGTGAGCATGGATTTTTCTAAGCCGAGGGTGGTCGAGACAAGCAACATGTCGATGGTCTTGAGGCTCCGATGAAAGGACCAAAGAACCCACCATAAAGGTTTTAAAATTCTACTAGGATGATCTTCCGGAACACTCCGGCGGTACCTTATGGATGAACTCATCCTATGTGCCTTTATACTTTTATAATATTTTATTTTCTAATTTTTTTTGGATCTATTCATACTAGATTTGTATACATCATTCATTTTATCAAAAAAAAAAAAAACTGCAAGGAGCATGCGAGAATTACGGGCAATTGTAAGATTAAAACTACACAATTATCTTATTTACTGAAATTTCTCAATAAAATCTTTGCTCGACTTACCGGCATGGGCATTTCTCCATTGCTGTTAATCTACTGGAATTGCTCCTTCTCTGGCCAAGGAAATTATTGAGCTCAGGTAAGAATGATGGATCCGTGTCATGGGAGATTCATTGGAGCAGTGATAGGAGGCTTTGCGAGATTGGCTTTGGTGGCTTTCTTTGTCGAGTAATGAGCTATGGGCAAAGAAGGAAAATGGAGCAGATGTATTGGCATAACTTTATGAGATTTATTGCCAAATACAAACATCAATTGATTATAGAGTTACTAATTTTGTAATCATGTTATGATAAACTTTTCATGTGCATATATTACAGGCACTTTCATGGGACAAAATGAAAAGTTAGAATATTAATATGAAACAAATAAAAACATATCAAACTATAAAATTCATAAACTATAAAACATTTTTTTTATTTAAAATTTATAAAATCAACCGACAAGATTTGATAATTTTGATAAGTTGGAACTTAGATTGATGTAGTTAGAGAAATTTAGAAATCAGCGGCATGGTTGAAGAGCAATTAATTTCTTTGCACAGATTATTTTTTTTTTTCTGTTGGAGAAGGGAAGGGGGAGGGGGTACAGGAGAGCAAGTCATTTTTAATTTAATGTTCTTGCCACCAATCAAGCTTACATACTAAAACATTTGGTGAGGTATACTCAGGCAGCCAATTGCGTCCATATGTTTGTGGAGGTTTCTCCATCCCTATTTCATTTTAATTTAAAGATGCTTTAACAGCCAAAACATGTAAAGTCTTTCAGCATCCTCATTGCTCCATTTGAATTTTCATCACGAAGTGCACCACATAATGAATCATATGGAAAAGTCTTTAAGCATCCACATTGCTCCCTTTGGATTGGCATCATGAAGTGCACTGGTGCAAGGCAGCTGAGCGATTTTTTTGAGTGATCTTTCTGAGTTACTGTAGTATTGCTACTTTTTTTCCTGAATAGCTCCATGTCATTAGCATAATATAGTTTCCTCAGCTCGAGAGACCAACTAAAGAAGGTATCTGCAACAACTGATTTTATTACATAACAACTTATGATTATTATACGCCTCTGCATCTAGCATTAGGTAGACCTCATACAATAAATATCCTAATTCTACCGTATATTTTGTTTCATTTGTTCTGATATTTTTTTCTTCTTTTGATATCTCTAAAATGATGAATCTCATTTTTAGGAATTCGGTCGGCCGGGATTGAAAATTTCCAATTTTGAGGAGGAAGAGACAAAAGAAAAGAAAAAAAATAAACAAGGTCAGGATGCCGATGTCTCACGATGCCAAGTAAATAAAAGATTTGCAGGAGGCCCTCCCATTCGGAAGAGCCAAAGTTCATAGCTTTGTTTCCTTCGAGTATATATTTGCAGCCTTTTTTTTTTTCAGGCTGGCCGCCCCTTCTTTTTCCCACTTGGCTTAAACAGTCCGGAATAAGGTTATTCCATTTAAAAGCTTTACTCCTAACTAGTTGTTTTGTGTTATATTATTCAGCAGCCCAACAAAAGATGCACAGCTTGTCAGACTCAGATCATTGCTGCAATCTCGCCATAAGCACAACAAACAAGAATGTGATTTCCACCAAACAAGAGAAATTAACTCTTTACATTCAATTAAATTTACAGAAGACACTTGGATCAAACTAGCTTGTTTTGTGTTTGATGTCCTGTCACTACCATTACAAAAGCCTCGGTATATGCTGCACTCCACCCAAATCCATCCTGAAATTCCATTCTATTCATCCAAAAAACTACAGAGATTCTTGGCCACTGATGGAACTACTGTATTTACCTGCATGATCAACTCAATGAGAACTTTTTATTCCTAATATTTTCAGCCTCTCCAGGCCTGTGTTTCACCCTCCAGACTGTAGGCTTCCAAAGCAATCAGGTGGCCGATACAAAGCTGTGCACAAGTGCACCCATAGTACAAGAACAAAAAGAATTCAGTCCACATCTATGTGACAGCCTCTGGTGCTGAATTGCAGTAGGGCGTATGCAGGCAAACCAACCTGGTGGATGTTAAACACGCGCAGGCAAATCCGAGACCCATCAGAAGCCCATAGGTGCTCTTCCTTGTGTCCAACTTCAGCGCCCGCTGGAAAACAGTGCCAAAGCTAGGAAGCATCGTTCCACATGCAAGAACCATCCAGTAATCAAGTCCATTGTAGTCGATGCCTGCGAGTATAGCTCCAATGGCAGAGATAGGGCTCGCAAATCCAGTCAAGGCAGCAGCTGCTAAGGCTCCCCGCCAGCTGTCGGTAGCGCCAAAGATGCAGCCTGCAACAGCTGCACCTCGTGGCAGCCCATGTAGCGAAACTGGTAGAACCATGTGTCTGCCAAGCCCATAAGCCTTTGGGGCTGCCACACCTAGAGCTAGCCCCTCTGCTAGGGCATGAAGGATGATGGCCCCGCATGCAAAGAATGATTGAAGAGTAAGGGCACTCACAGAAAGACCAGAAGATGCAAGGTCATTGACAGAAGTCTTCTTGCGAGGAGCCACCCTTAAGATGCTAGCTGTGAACATGCGATATAAGGCAGAACCAGCGATGAGCAACAATGTTAGGGTAAAGAACCCCATCTTTGAAGACACTAGAAGCTGTAGGGGCCTCCATGCAGCAAGAAGAAATGCAATGCCAGAGGCCACGCCTGTGAGAAGAGAATGTTGCAGCAAGAAGGCAAGAGAAAAAGTGACGAGGATAATTCCACCGAGCAATGGCCCAAGACCAAATAGTAGTGATACTAAAAAGCCAGAGGCATCCTCTGAGCTGCAACACAAATCAAACAGATTTTGGATAGAACCAAAGGCTCGTGCAAGAAAACACTCACATGTATTCAAAAAAGGATAACTTTTCAAGTTTCTCTATATTGGATTTAGCGACAATCTTTTTCCAAAAAAAAGGTGGATAGAAAAATAATAGGAACTTACCTGTAGCCATGGCTAAAACTTTGGAGTGTTGTGCTCAGGGTTTCCATAAATGCTATGGCTAGCGTGCCTGCAGAAGCAACTTGAGGAGGAGTTGCTTCCTGAAAAAGAGAAAAAAATTTATCATGACACATGTAACCAAGTGAAGAAGAATAATGCATGAGAAACTCGTAGCAACATAAGTAGCACACAATAGTTTTCAATGATCATGAAATGCATGTGTTCCTGCAACTTTGAACAAAACTTTGTCATGCACATCTATTTTTACTTTATGCTGCGCATAATGATAAATGTACTGATCAGTTAAATAATTACCTTAAAAGCATCAGGAAGAACCTCTGCTATCACCATCCAGATCATGCACCCAGCAGCAAAGCCCGTACAAAAAGGAAGTACCTTGTGGAATGCATCAGCACAAAGGAACGAAGGGACAGCTACAATGGGCTAGAATAAAGCAAGAAGTCCGATGGCCATTAACGAGAATATTGCAGAAAACATAGAAGCAGAAACATAAAAAAAGTTTCAAATCTTTAGTCATTGCATGTCCATCACTTCTATTTTTCCTTCCACTAGGAAGCAGATTAGATGTAATGCAAGTTGGTATATTAAACACATTTTCAAGTATGTTTATCATTTAAAATTGAAGTAGCCCAAACAATATCCAATATCCAGGTAAAAAATATGATTTGATTAAAAGATTTGTAAATTTAGTGCAAAAGTTATCATCTTTAAGAGTAATGATTACAATTTGGAGACCTTTGTCATGTGTTGATAGAATTCCTCAAATGCCAGAAGGATTACAAAGCAGAAAGAAATAGATATGTCTAAAGCAACAAAAGAGGCAGGTGTAACAGGATTTTTAACAACAAAAATAAAGGCAAATTCTAATTGACATAAGCAATTGGATAGGTTGTTGACATATAACAGAGGGAAAAGAGCGTGAATTCCACAATTAATGGAGATTTTTCTCCTAGAAGCATGTAAGGATTTGTTATGTTCCAAAATGTTGTGAAGTGGAGCATTGGCTAATATTCAGTAATCAAAAAAATTATAGGAGGAGGATGAAGAAGCCGAGATGAACTTGTGGGGCAACAAAAACAAGAGAAACAAATGAGAAAATCAAAATAAAAAGAGAAGATAAAAAGTGATAGGCATGCACAACCAATAATAAGGTTATGTCTTGTGCAATAAACGCTAGCAACGATATCATAAAGCAACAAAACAAGATACGGATACTGATGTTAGAAAAGAGAAGCAACCTGGATCTAAAGAAGTGTCATATTTTTTTTAAAAAAAAGGTTTTCCTACTAATAGTGTCTCTACTGTAAATGATTTGAGACCTTGAATATTACTGTACAACAGTGAACTCTTAAAACGTACATGGAACAACTTTTAACTTTCTCTCAGCTAAGAATTTAGGCTATGATAGAACAAAACATAGCCAAAACTGATTGAGCTTGCTTTTTTATGGGCAGTGAAAGCTGGACATGATGTCAACAACAAAGGAGTTATGTCAAGGGCAACAATCTTCAAAGAGGAAGAGATATACATTAAAATATATTTTTTGAAAAAATAGTACAGAAGGAAATATTTACTCTAAACCCAAATTATGGTTTTAATTAATGACCTTCAAAACAGTTTCAAGGCATCTTATTTTTGTAACATCATTATCAGTAACAGTCCCGACCTATGCGTCACTGTCATAACACTGTTGTAATGGTCATATTGGCTGTTATCTGGCATTGCAGCTGTTTTATAGCCAGACATATTTTGGCCATTTGGCATTCCTTCTCATAGCAGCCTCTTGAAGAAGTGTCGGGATTGAACCCAGGAGGTGGCATCCCCAACTTATTCTCTCAAATATCCATAACATATACTCACATGCATATATTAAAAATTAGGATATTCTCATGAGTAGAAAATATTCATTACGCAGATAGATGCCAATATATCTTTTAATAACGGCTAAGAATGTCCAATAAAACAGGGTAATACTTTAAATTCAACAAAATAAAGTTATTTTAAATTCTTTTACCACTTCATAGTCATCCTTTCTGACTGTTTTGTCTCCATAACATCTTGGAGAATGGCCATTTTGTGAATAACAGTGTGTTGACAAAGAGGACAAGGCTTGTAGGTTTACTTGGCTATGATGACAAATATATGACGCCCAGGCTTTTCTGGTCTTGGCATTCTTCATGCTAATTTAATTCCATTTTTAGGGGCAAGCACAAACATACAGCAAAGGCTTATTATTAAGACAAGTGAAGAATTTATGAAAAGAATGAAGATATAATGATCATCACAGAAAGCACAGAAGACCTGCCCAACATTTGAGAAGATAATGAGGGAAAAAAATTTGGCGAGCAACAATGTAAATGTCAAACTGAAAAAAATAATAAAAATCACATTCTCCTTTATCCGAGAAAAAAAAACGAAAGCTAAAATAGCATAAATGCCATATCTCAGATTTCCAATCAATACATCTCGTTATGCATTGATGGAGGTCCAGTCATAAGCAAAATTATGGAAACAATTTACCTGGGGCAACGATGTAATGAAACTCCACAGCATCGCATTCTGAGGAGAGACCCCACGTGATGATAGAACCATGCTCACAGCTAAACCTTCAGGTATATTGTGCACAGCTATTGCCAGCGTAACCAGAAGACCTTGAGAAAGCCCTTTTGAGCCAGCAAAGGATACCCCAACACCCGAACCCTCCCCAAAGGAATGAAGAGTCATTATTCCGACTACAAGTATAACTTTACTTGCATCAGCACCTTTTATGTCCAGCATGCTTACTTCCCCGTACTGCTCAAGAAACTGCACAGAAAGAATTATCATTATTTTAGCACATATATTGATAAACAATCCAAACCTAATGACAAAAGAAAGTTTGCATTTAGGAATTGTTGTAATATAATGAGCAGAGGACCATATACTGACAAACATAATGCAGGTCATATTGTCTTGGAAATATGATCACCGACAACAGGCACATTGAAAAGGAAAATTTAAATACAGCTCTATCTAATTCGTACAGAAAAGATAACAGACAACTTACTAAAGTAGAAGCTTAATGATGCTTGATAAAGGTGCTCTAAAGATGTAGAATTTTATTTCACATTCCATGCCCCATTAGAGACACTAGTGCTTACCAAGAATATATACATATGCACATATATATATGTGTGTGTGTGTGTGTAATATTTTAAATCAGTTGAACTTGTGACATCAGAGTCCTGGTATAGATTAACCATGCTCATTCCATTAAGTGCTTCAGCTATGGGTAATCATGTAACCACAAAAGGCTTTTACAAGTGATACAAGATTTAAGCATTGATGTAACCCTTTTGAGTTTATTACTTTGTTCTCTAGTTAATGATTAACTTGATGAAAATCCTTTTAAATGGAAAGAGAGTGAATTACTCTTATTCCAGTCCAAGGTTCGTCGTCTTGATACCGGAGCTCGTATCGGTGTCACACTAGCACAATATCGGTACAATATGGTACGAAAATTTTTTTGCGTACTAAACGTCGATACACCACCCGTATCAAGTACCAGTATTAAATCAATATGGTACGGTATGCCCCGTATCATCCGGTTCGGACCAGTACGACATACGATGTTCCAGTCCCTTGTTTATGTGCTTAAATGATATAAAGTCTCCACAACCAGTTAATCCTTCTTTGACACCTATCGTTTCTGAACCTTCTGAGCAAAATATCATCATGGAGAATGCTGGAAAAAAAATTCTCAACCCACACTTCACTGGCTGAGACTTGAAAGATCACATAATGTGGAAGTAGCAAAAACATATCTTTCTTCTTCATCTTCTAACAAGAAAATGGACATACGTCCTTGTGTTACAACAAATAACAAAAGAGGGTTTGCATAGATGAAAGGGAACACGCTAATCCATCAGTCCACAGAATTTCTGTTTGCTTATAACTAGCAGAAAGCATCAACATGGGCAAAATGCAGTAACACGGTTTCCTTTCCTTGAAGAGGTTATAATTCCCATACCAATCAGGAGCTCATGAGGCATATTTAACATAAAGGTCGTCAAGTCCTGTTAACAAGATGCGAGGGAACTAATGATCACGAGATAAAGATGATCAAACTTAACGATTATCAAAATTAAGTAGCAAACACATATTTCTTCGGGGAATTGAATATGGAGGCCATTTAATCCAATAATATGATCAAGGTAAGTAGAACCGGTACTCACAAACATATCGACCAGTGACTAGAACGGTATGGCACTGGTTACCAAACCACAGCATACCGAAACTACAAGGAGGGAGAGAGATAGGGCCAAAGAGGAAGGAGAGGGAGGGAGAAAAAAAGGAGATGGAGCGAGAGGCAGAGAGAGAGGACTCACTTGGCTGAGCTTCACGATAAGGGTCACGATAAGGGAGAAAAGCCAGAGAGAGGCCGAATCCATAGTTGGCATTGCCATCGCCACAACCCATCATGGTCTCCCCATTATAGAATCGTCGTCCAAGGAGGATCGAAGCCATCATCCAGCCCTAGGCACCCCAGAAACCCTAGAATCCCACTGGAATGGGTAGGGAGGATCAGGATGAGAATAGGGAGGCAATGGAAGAAGAGAAGAGATTGGATTTGGGGAAGAGAATGGTGGGAGATTGGAGAGGGGGGAGGTAGGGAGGGGGATGGAAGAGGCGAGAGGAGAAGAGAGAGGAGAGGCAAGGGTTTCAAAGGATCCTTAAGGAGGAACTTATTGTTTCGAAGAGAGGCCTTGAACAGTGCCAATAATAGACTAGTCCGGTTCGGTACGCCCCAAAATGGCCGGGTTGGCACGCTTCAAACCGGCTGGTTCAGCATGGTTTGACAATCCTTGATATCGATAATTATAATTAAGCCTTTTGATAATAGTGAGCCAATATTGTTAAATCTTTTTTTATTCATTTATCAATTTTATCCATTCACATATATTACATTCCACATTACCATGCTGATGTAAAGCTTGAACAAGAAAAATTGAAAGGTTTGATTTCATGCTAAAACCTAGTCACAAATAAGCCTTTCAAATTATGTATAAATCTTAATTGTTGCATTTAGTTTTGGCTAAAATCAAGGCATTCTATGTAAGAATTGCCGTGTTGCATGATTCCATTATCATGAGAGCAAGGTTTGCCTAAAGACTCACTGTTTGTGGGCAAGGGTTACTTATGTTGTGTCCATTTAATTGACATGCCACAACTTAGCCTAAATAACGTTGAAAATATCCAAGAAATTAACTCACCGTACCGTGGAAACGATGTTACATGACAACACCAAAGTATAGGGGCATTGAAAACAATGCTTGCCACATCCAATGAAAAAAGGGTGTGTGAGCAAGAAGAATAATTTTAGAAATGAAGTTTACAAGGTGAAGATTCAAATGACATGTATAAATCATAGGTTAATTACTATCAAGTTGGAAGAAGAAAAGAGATAATAAACACTATAATATGCATGAAGCACATAGGGCAGGAGCAAAATGATAACTTCATTCACAGAAAATAGATGTACTGAAGCAAATATACGATCAAGTAAATTAGATGCCTAGAGAGGGTGAATACGGTAAAGAAAGTAAAGAAAGGAATAGTAAAAGATGTGCGAAGATACATGGTGGACAAAGGTATGAATGACAGAAGAAAATCAGGATTCAATCTTTGAGTTTGCAGCAATATATGATCTCATAATAGCAAAACAGAAAGGAACACATTTATTGACTTAGAAGTGGATTTAATCTGTCACAGAAATATTCCTTCGGACAACTGAAGAGCTCTATAAATACAAAGATTGTAAAATGATGCCTCCACAAAAGGGCAACATGGAAAAAGGGATGAGTTTATTTCGAAGTTGGGTAGCATTAAGATTGTTTCAATTTGAATTCCTGAGAGATCTAGATAAAAGCAACGCACACATAGAGAAGACTGGTGACAGAAAATTGACCACTCCAAGGTGATTAATTGAAAAATCAAAGTCAACAATTCTAAAGAATAACACGGAAGTCTTTAAAATAGATTTGAAACAATATAAACATAAACTGGTTAAGCTAAGTACACAGCTTATGATGATCTAGGTTAACTAATAAGGAAAGAAACTTGTGAATTGACTAAGATAAGACAGAAGACGGATAAAGAGAACAGATTAGGAAAAGTACATGTGACTATATCAAAAGAGGCACAGGAAAAACATGGATGCTAAGATGTGGACAAGTCAAACCAGTTAAAAGTAATAAAAATGCCCAAGTGACATGGTATGGAAAAAATTTGTAAGAAAATCATAATAACAATAATAATCCATGCACGTTTGTTGAAATGAAGAATAATATGCAACATCATTTATTACGCAGGAAGAAAGGCATGAAGGGATAAGAAGATCATATACCTTCTTACAAAGCCAAATGAAAATCCCCCCACTCAAAATTCCAATAACAACCCAGTTTCCACTGCCATGGATCTGTCCTTCTTGCACTAGGTCAAAGCTAGCAGCCAACATCACTCCGGCGGCCAACCCATTGCATATACCTGCCCATTGTGGCTCTAACTCCACAAAGAAAAACGGAATTGCACCCAAGGCTGTTGCTGCAGCCATGGCAAGAGTAAGCCATGCAACTGTAGAAACGGAAACTTTGGTATTAGCAGCTTTCCTCTCACCAAACCCTTGAAAACTATCCTCAGAGGTACCAAATTCAGCTTCTCTGCCAGTTCCATCTATAACTGCACTTTCTAAGTTCCTATGAGGAGCTTTCCGAGAGCTCCAGATGAATTGTTTCTCAGATTCTGCAATGGCAGAACCATGCAGTAAAACAAATACTAGAAATAATGGTAGGAGGATTCTTGGCCTTGAGGCCATCTATTCAAATAATTTTCAACATCAATGCATCCAACCCTGCTTTTGCCTGAAACAGGTTAGATCTACTAGTCCATATACAGCTAGAAAACAGAAAATGCTTGTTCTCGTATCCAACTCTGAGGTTCATATAATGCGGCAATTTTTTTAGCAACTAACGTTTCAGAATGCACCGGGTTGTATATGAATCATTAAGAAATCTCTACCATGGTATGTTGCAACTCAAAGATGTAGTGTTGGCATCGGCAAGTCCCTCCTCTGATTCACTGTTTCCCATATAAACTACAGATTAGATGTAGTGTTGGCATCAGCAAGTCCCTCCTCTGATTGACTGTTTCCCATATTAACTGCAGATTATACGTCGATATACACAAAATCAGATATTCTAAAACAATGGTCCATAAGCACTTGTGGAATGTGGTGCAACTGATCCTTCCATTCAAAAGGACAGACAATACCCAGTGAGATATTTGAGTGTTACATGAAGTGTAGCATCTCAGATGAATCAACACTGTACTATCAAAATATACAGAGATCAGATTATACTTCCAGGAACTCATTGAATTACAATATATTCAAGATCAAAACTAAAGCAAAATTAAGAACTTAATAGAATCATATGGAAAAAAATCTATTTAAAAAGAAGCAACTATTATGATCAAGAAGAACAGATATTCAGAACCAGGAGACTCCAAATCAGTTCCCGCAGCTAAATTAAGTGGCATACGACCAAAGTTCCAATCTGATGAAGGATTAAAATGCAACTAATATATAGATCTATAGTTTTTATCTAATAAAGCTCCCAGACTTGATAATTATCAGGAATAGCAAATGAGGGTTTGTTGAATGCGTGATACATTGATTGAAATATTGTTTTTTTATAAAAATATCTCATCAAAATCCCTTTTTCTCCCTTTACAACATTCATTAACATGCCTTACCGGTTCAAATTCGAGTTGCCTGACAGAATGCAAACAAAGGGATTCTGATCGCACATTCAACAAAAAAAGAAAACAAAGGAAGGGGAAAACCCTCTATTTCTCTTTCTACCAAAAGAAAGATCTATTAAAAACTACTTTCCAACTAGCTAACCCTAGAACAAAGACAAATTTCATTCCAGAACCCTAATCTCGCCAATTACCTCTAATTGGCTCCAAGATTCCCAAAAATCCAAGGAAATCCAACCCATTGACGGAATTAGGGCTGCAAATAGAACCACCGACGCGATCCCCACCAAATTTTTCGAAAAACAAATAAGATTGCGAAGAAAGCCGGGATCCAGGACTTCACGTACAAGGGGAGGAGGAGAAATATTGCGGAGGAATAAACCCTCATCTTTCATTAGTAGTTGGAAAAAAAGAAAAATAGCAATTTAAAATATAAAATACTTACGGGGCGGCACGCGATTTTATCTATGTCGTCCTCATCCGAGATCTCGTCCGATATATCGTTTTATATCTATGTCGGCCGCTAATCCGTACGCTATGTGGAATATTAGATCTCAGATGATATGAACTCAAACTCCGTACTATGTGAGATTTTAATTGACCAATATGGGGTCTGGTTTGAATTCTAACAGCGCAGAGACAGACTCCGCTTAAGTACGAACATAATCGGATATACCATCTGGCTGGCAATCCTGATTTGAAGTGGACATGGGATCAACCTAGTTCATACCAAATGATCAACTTAGCTAATATATACGGCTCAAAGCTCCAAAGATAAAAGCTCTACTACTTACAGCAATGGCTAATGAATCTTAACCCCACTTAGCTTTTTATTGTTTGGAAGAGAGGAGGAGGACGGCGTGCACGTGCGCCCACTTCATATACCGTATGGAGCCAACCGTCGCAGTATATCAGCGAGCCTAACAAATACCGCCACCGTGTTTGCACGCAGGTGGTTTGGTTAGGCGACCCCCGCAGTCTTAAGACCCACTCAACTTACGAGCAACAGTGACAACCTTCTTGTACTAAGGGCGTTTAATCCGTTAATGTATCCGAGCCTCCCTTTTGGAACTGGACTCCACTCGGAATGGTTACAGGACAAGAGTGTGTTGGGTTAGGACACCTAAATGCGACATCAGTTCTTCAGTACAACCACCCTAAAGTTAAGAGGGGAGGGGGGGTGAAGACACAATAGTTGGAGGAGGAGAAAATAGATGGCAATAGTTGGTGGAGGGAGAAATAAGGGCAATAAAGATTTCGAGGTAGGAGTAAAAGTGGATCGGATAATATCTATCCGAATCCATTTTTATATCCGAATCTATCCAGATATAGATAAAAATTCGAACATTCGACTAATATCCATATGCGTAAAAAAAAAATGGATATGAAAATGAATAGACAACTATCCAATTCGCATCCGAATATTCGATTCCATTTGTAATTCTACTTAATTTTATATGACATTCATGAACTTTTAAGAAAAATAAATGACCACAATAATATGTTATTAATTTGATTATCATCCACTTAGTAATATCTTTGATTTTTTGGTCATAAAGTTTAATTATCTGATTTATATCTGTATTTGTTTAAAATAAATATGGATATGAAATTTTGCATTCAACTAACATCCGTATCCGTATCTGCATTTGTCAAACAAAATAAATATGGATATGGATATGCTAGTATCCGATCTATATTCGATCTAATTTTAGCTCTAGGAGAGTGGAATGAGGAGAGGAGACTTTATTATTGCCTGTGAAAAGGGTTGAGCAAGTAGAGAAGGAACACATTGGCATCTTATCACAAATAGAAAGGATGGGAGGATGGAGGAGGCAATATCAATCCAATAACTCATATATTCAGGACTCTTCATTTCCATCAGGGACTTGAGCTGATAGGTATAGATTCTTTGATGGAAGTAGGTTTGACCCAACCAATAGAGGGGTCAGCGGACACCAATCCGCGAATCAGACAAATCCAATTAAGCTGCCCCGAGTCCATAATCAAGATTTTGGTCAAAATTCCACATATAGTTTGACATGAGGCAGGTTTGACCCAACCAACACGGAGGTCAGTGGGTACCAATCCACGGATCCAACAAATCCAACGAAGTTGGCCTTAAGTCAATAATCAAGATTTTGGTCAAACTTCCACGTATAGTTAGATCAGTCTAACTATTTCACACTCTTCTTATATTCCGACAAAGAAGCTAGAAAAGACAATACATACAAAAATTGTATGTGGCCTTGAAAAAATTATTAGTTTTTGACATGGTGTAGAAAATTGAGTTTCTTCGTAGAATCATTCAAAGAACAAAGACTTAGAACAAAGATTCTAAATCATTGATGATTTGAAGAAGGAGAAGGGAGCATAATTGAACATTGCTTTCTCAATTTTTTGGATGTTGGGAGTGAAGCCCGATTATAATCTATAATAAATAGAGAATCCAGAGCATTAGCAATAGCTAAGTAGCAAGGGAAAGAGGGGGGAAGTTGTCTGATCAAAAAGTCTGGTGAGGTGGAGAGGCCACTAAATTGGTGAAGAGGCCTTTAAGTTGGAAAATAAAGGCTCATTCCAGTTAGTATTCCAATCCAAGATAAAGATGATTTTTATTTTTTTGGTACAGTGAATGATTACATCTCTGAGAAACACAGAGCCAGTGAAGGATACTTTAAGAATATTTGTCGGATAAAACCAACTCCCATCCTATCCTCTGCAAGGATGTGGGCATATCGCTTGCAGAAAAAACACAATCCCCTGAAGGGCCCTCTTAGATAACCAATCCGCCGTCTATTCTGCTCTCGATAAATATGAGAGACCACACCGGTTGGAAATAGTCGTTTGGTGGCTAAAATATTCTAGTTAATATTTAATAAATTTGATTTTGCATAAGATAATATAGTTTTATATATTTTTGAATATAAATATATTATGTGTTTATTATATATTGATACCAGCGATTGAAAATATGATTAGGTAAAACTATGATTCTAGTTATTTTGAGATTATAAGGAATGAAAAAACAATCCTGCTGAAGGGCCCTCTTAGATGACCAATCCGCATCCCTATTCTGCTCCTGATAAACGCGAGAGATTACACCGGTCTGAACCAGACAATTGGCAGCTAAAATATTCTAATTAATATTTAATAAATTTGATTTTGTGTGAGATAATATAGTTCAATATAATTTTTGATATGAATATATTTATGTGTTTATTATATATAGATATCTGCTATTGAAGATATGATTATGCGAACTATGATTGTAGTTATCTTGAAACTATAAGGAATGAAAGAACACGATCCCTCTTAAGGGCCCTCTTAGATGACCAATCTGCAGCCCTATTCTGCTCCCGATAAATGAGAGAGACTACACAGGTTGGGAACAGTCATTTAGTAGCCAAAGTATTCTTACCCTGCAAGAAGAAGGATGAGAAATCCAATCCACCACTATAAGTGAATCCCCTTGTAACTCATGGTCCCAACCTGGCTGCTGTTTGTTCTACAATACAGAAGAAATTGAAAATATTCTTACCTTCAATATAAAAAGATTTCATAAGCATCTCTAATAATGCAAGCTACTGCTGCACCACCTCCTTGCACCGCGGCATCGAAGCTGATCATTAACACCCTAAAAGGAGGAGGCAGCCAAGAAAGAAAATTTTGAGGAAAATTGTGCTGGAAAGCACCTGTAAGCTGCCTCAGTGCTTTGACTGGGTGTGAATGCTAAATTCCCTGCTTGCATCCTGAAAATGTGATAACCAGGCGATGCGGAGGAGTACTTTGCTTCTGAAATATTCTGCAATTTCTAGCATTCCATATCAACCAAGCCATATTACCCATCAATGCTTTCATCCCCTTCTCTACCTGGGCATGAGCTAAACAAACAATCAATGCCGGCAAAGAAGTAAGGGGTAGATGAAGCTCAGTGAGCATAGTTAGCTGATTCCAACACTGCCGAGCAAATGAACATTGTGCAATCACATGCCGGCAATCTTCCACACCATCACTACAGAGATCACAATAAATCCTAGATAAAGGTGATTAAAAAATAAAAAAAAGTAAAGAGAAACAAAGAGTTCAATTTCATAAAACTTTTTTTTTTCTTTCACTTATCCCAATTCTTTACATGTTGCTTTGAAGTATGAATATCAAAGAAAAAGAAATGAACATATCGGATACATAACATCAGTCTAGTGCATCACATGCATTACGAACAAGTTTTGTTGGGGGGAGTTGGGCTCTGGAATGGAAATGAGAATGAATGACTTCCACTCCAACTATTTGGTTGGGAGTAGTTCCATTCCCATTCCCATTTTAGGCGGGAATGGAAATGCTCTAATCCTTCAAAACCTAATTCAGATCCTCCCCTTTAAATTTACGTAAAAATTAATTTTCTAAAAATGGTTCTCTATTTAATTAATTTTTCAAAAGTTTAACTTTTGAGCCATCTTGATTCTCGTTCCAATCCATCTTGATGCTAACAAGATCATAGTTGTTGTTTGAGTTTTCTAGATGGAAAACTTAACACTTTTGTCTCTTAATTAACCTAGGAAGATGGTAAGTATTCCATCTGAATGCTTAAGATAGCCATGACAATGTGATTAAGATCAAACTACAATACTAGAGAAATTTTATTACTTTGCATAAACCTTTGTGTTATCAAGCATGACTTTCTTGGCATTTCTGATGTGTTTGAAGGAGTTCTTTAGTCTCACGAGTTTGTCTCTAGGTGATGAATCATGATCCTCTGTTTTTAGCTTTCAAATTGGTGGGTTGAATACTTGAAGTACATACTGTGCACCTTTCGACATCTTCCAAGATTCCTCCATGTTACCTCATCAGTTTTTCCGCTAGAGTAGGGCTCCTGGAAGAATAAAGGTCAATGGGCATGCTTTTTCGACCATTTCTATCGCAAACAGGTGCTCAGCTCATGCTAGATTAATCGGTTACATGCTAGAAATTTGGAGGAGCTAGTTTCTTCAGCATGCTGGAGCAGTCAGCAAGAAGTGGAAGAATCCAAACCTTCACCTACTTATTGCTGCTGAATAATTGTGAGGAGGCTACCTAATAGGGCTCGTTTGGTTCGCAGAAAAAAGGAGGAGAAAAAGTGTGATCAATAGAAAAATAATGAGATGCCTCTTATTTGTTTAAAGTTTTCAAAAAAGAGATCCCATAGGTATATGATTCCTACATTTTATGAAAAAATCTTTTCCATGAGAAATATGGAAAAGTTATTTTACCATGAGACGGAAATCACTCTATCTTTATTTTTTTTAAAAAAGGCTCTTCAGCATTAAAGATCTAATTTTTATTAAGGATATAATAGAAATTACATATAATTTTTTCAGAAAAGTAAATGGTAAACTAAACATAAGCACTCTGAAAATCTGTCACTTTTCTATGCTTAACCTAACATGCCAAAAGTACATTTCCAGATATTCTCTTCCTAGAAATTTTTTTCAGAAATCATATATTTAGAAGGAAAAATGCTTCCCGCGAACCAAACGAGCCCATAATTTCAATGGCGGCATCATTATCATGGGCAAAGTCTATGATGTTATTACTCTGCTGTTGTCTATGTTGTCGCAAGCTTGCTCGCTACCAACCTACGGAGCAAAGAGAGATGATCT
>JAOXJJ010000195.1:6440205-6460483 GCA_025769935.1 Phoenix roebelenii
TCGGGACAATTTTCTTGTAAAGGAATTCGGGTGAGTAGCTCACCAGGCTCTACCCGCTTCTTCCGAGGGCCATCCCAAAACAGGGGGAAAAAAGCGTAAACTTTAATTGAAAACATCCGAGCGTATCATGACCCGGGGACACCCGTTTATGCAGAATTTCCTTAAATGATATGTTATACCGCTTCATGTCATTAGCTATATAGAATTGATAGGTTACAGAGAATTGGTTGAAATGGGTTGTCTAACTACTACGTACGAATTCCAAGAGCAACAAATTTTGATTTACTAGAACTTTGAAAACTTGTTTCAGCAATTACACAAAAAGAGGAGCAATTTATGAAGCAAGGAACCCTTATAACGAACTAGGCACCAATAAAATACCCCTCCACAGCAGCAAATGCAATGGGCCTACATAATGCATCATGCTAATCAAAACATTCACCTCCACGATTTTAGGAGTCTAGTCTGATGCACAAGGCTCCTATTATATGTAGCCTTATCTCTATGTACAGAGAGACTATTTTTATCGATGACAATCAAAATGAAACAACCTTAAATACTCACCTTTTATCAAACACGCCAGTACACAACTTTTGGATTTCCAAGTGAAAAGTCTAAAATAGGACTGAGATATGATGCTCGTTATCAAACACCACAAGCCACCAAAAAAAAGAAACAAGTCTCGACACCAATTTTGCTCAAAAAAAAGGGATAAAACCTATCAGATGTAAATGCACACACGAGTTTCCCACTGATCCATGTAGTTAAAGTATAAGCACGATAGAAAGCAAGGTGCAGAATTTATTTCATATTTCATAACACTTCAACAAAAGCAAGTTCAAAAGCTGAACTGACAAATCAAGATGTTCAAGCACAGGATCAAAAAACAAATATCCATAATAATAGGTAAACCTAGCAGTCATATGCAGCAAAAGGCAACACACTAAATAGAAAATTAAACTCCAACATGATCTTCGACATTACAACAGAAATTGATAGATCAATAGCCTTGTCCTTGTTCCGTAATGGAGAGATCTTAAGAAGCTTTTGCAGGCGACAAGAACGCCCTTCCAGGTGGGCGCTGAGAAAGTGGCCCATGGCATCCAAGTAACTACACCATCCAAAATGTTAATAATAGAATCAGAATTTACCTTATATATTGCAAGCAAAATTAAAATGGCAATTGAAATTTTCAAAAGAAATAATTTCTGCTAAATTTATTTGCTACAATCCAACTAATGTTCCCCTAGCAGATTCATGAGGTGAGATAGCAGTTGAATGGTTTGTAATCAAAGGAAAGGAGATATGAACTAACCAGTTAAAGATATTTCAATCACCACTTTTGGTACAAAGTGGAAAAACAGGACAAAGATGATGACAGAATGAGGCCGCCAAGAGCCTTGTGATGATTGTTTTTGACAAAGACTGGATTACCACAAATTATTGGTTGAGGATTGACAAAAGATCTCTGCCACGTAAAAATAGCAGCAACTCCATGCTGACATCACATCTTGTCCAGACAAAATTTCCCATGCTTGAAGGGGGGCTCTGTGTGTGTGTGTATTTTTGTTTTTTTTGTTTTTTTTTTGGGGGGGGGAGCCTAAGCATCTAACAAGTGTCTACAGTGATCAGGTGCTACCTTACGAAGTGGTGATAGCATCTCGACTTTGAGCATACACAAGCACATTGAATCATGGGCGCACAGGGTGAAGGAATCCACTGGTTACCGTGTGAATATAAGAACAGGGAAATGACAGAGCTAGAGATCATTAAACTGTATCTGAAAACGTACCTTAGCATTCACGCCGTCTGGGACAATTCGGTTCTCACTTTTCCACTTCAAATAGTCAGTGCGGCTAAATTTTGTAAAGCCCCTGAAGAACATAAGTTCGTGACATGAGTATTCATGAAAACAAATGCTGTGTCAAAGGGGAAAAAATGTCATGCCATTTCCCATAGAACACAATGCTTTCTAATATTAGTTAGAACTTGAAAACAGATAGCTATGCTCATCCCAAGTGTTATATGGTAAACAGCTTGTCTAGACCAAATTCACACCTCCACTCCCAACTTTAATATATGAGATCCCATCTTCTATAAATACAACCCCACTAGTTTATTGCTTCCTTTGAAAGGAGAGAAACAAAAGGCCACCAGCCAATAGCTAGTGCAGATCTATCAACATACATGAATATTAGTAAATTATAAGCGTTTCTTTTTTACACATACCATTTTCGGCTGATGATGATCTTTTGACGGCCAGGGAACTTGAACTTGGCACGGCGCAGAGCTTCTTGTGCATGAATGCTGTTGTTATCCTTGCAACGAACAGACAGAAGAACCTGACCAATCATCACCCTAGCACATGTTCCTTGAGGCTTCCCAAAGGCACCCCTCATTCCAGTCTGAAGCCTATCAGCTCCAGCACATGAAAGCATCTTGTTGATACGCAGCACATGGAAGGGATGCACTCTCACTCTTAGATGGAAAGCATCCTTCCCAGCATACTTCGCCATATACTTGTTGCATGCAATACGAGCAGCCTCAAGAGCCTCACTGGTTACATTCTCCTTTTCCCAGCTCACCAGATGAACGCAGAAGGGGAACTCATCAACCCCCTTCTTCTTCATCCCAACATCATAGATCCTGATCTTAGGATCTGGAACACCACGACAGTACCGTGACTTTGGGTATGGCTTGTTCTTGATCTGGCGATAGCATCTTGCAGGTCCTGCACATGAGAAAGCGTGGAGCCAGATTATAATATATTCTCAAATAACAACTGCAAGATCCATGCATGATTAAACTTTGCTTCTAATGAAAAATCAGATAGAAATTAAAATCCAGCATATAGGTAATGTATACCTGCGACCTCAACATAAATTTCGGGCAATTGCAAAAAGCAGTCCCATCCCATTGTTCAGTAAAAAGAGCTAAACATTTAGAGTTGCCATTAGGATTTTGGATTATAACATTAACTAGATATTACATTTGAACATGCAGATATAGGATCAGATGTTCTGATGGAACATTTTCCTATTGACACTATCGTCATAAACATGTGTTCACTGACAATGCACATAATTGATCAGTTTTCTATGTTATTATCAATCAACTTGTACAAATTGAATAAGTTACAAGTCTCATTACATTGTACAACCACTATTGAAATTAACGATGCAATTTATGGATGAACAACTGTCTCAACATCATAGAAAAGAGCTGTTTTAAATAAAGGCAATCAATAGTTAATACACAAGCAACAGGAACACAAGTTCATGATCTGACACCAAAACCAAACCTTCTACTCTACAATTTAAAAGTTCACACAGCATGAAGAATCAATAAGCGTAATAAATCATGTGAACTTACTTGAAGATCCTGGATTCCCTTAACTTAGACCACATAATTTTTTTTTGCACAGAACTATCCAGTTCTTTCCAGAGGCGCTTTATTCCAATTATAATGATTCTAGATATGAGAAAATATATGAGGAAGTAATTTGAAGGAGAAAAAAAAAGCTTATAAACACCCCCACTAGGCACAGGAAAACTGTGGTCAAGTTAAAAGCACACAAAATGAACATGATTCATAGAGGGAATAGCACACAATGTTGTTACATGAATGCTCAGTTGATAGGTTATGACACAAGAAGTTGCCCATCCAAACTTAGTAAGATAGACAACATCATACTCAGTGTGAGAGTACTACTAGTTCAAAAAAGAAAGACTAATCCACCAAGGTTGAGTATTCATGAGTTGAATAATCAATGTAATAGATTTCCACCTTCTGCAATTTGGTCCCTCATAATATTGTTAAGGAATTATATCTATTCCATCACAAATGCAATCCTGGTTGTTGAATCATCAGCAAATTATCAGTTTTACATAAAACAAAAATGGGCATCATAAAAAATCTCCCATCTCCAACAAACACCCAAAGAAAAAAAACATTTCATTTCGTAATAGGTCCGGTAAAGTTTATGGTTCCATTTACTTAGATCCATGATTTCACAGTATTTTTGTTTTTCATAAGTATTATGTTCAACATATGCAATTTCTAGCAAGTACTAGAGGTGAAGCCATCTCACTTCTTTAAGATCAAAGAGTTTGATCTTCCTTCGCCACAAAAAAAGAAAAAAATAACTTAATGCACTTCTGCTCCATTCTAGCAGTTTAAACCGCGACGTCTACAAACAAATCTCTAACATATCCTAAAGTGTTTTAACACATATCACCTATCTTATTGTCATGATAAAATATACAACATCCGAAACAATAAAACCACATAACAAGACAATAAAAGACTATAATACCAAAAAAAGAAGGCTACGAAACTACAGCATATAACAGAACCAGAGCAAAGTAAGGTTCAGATCCAAAAAAATAAAAAAAATCCCAAAACAATATTTCTAGGGCTTCAGAAGCCCTAGCTACAGAGAGCGAAAACTACGAAGAAAACCGGTTCTCATATACTCGAATTCATATAAAAAGATTAAACTCAATAGATCGTAAAAATAAATTATTCCAACGAATTATAGAACCATATATCGAATCAAATAACTACAACGATCGGATCAAGTCGACATCCAGATCCGTCTCTAATATTTCCCCGCTTTCATTAAACATTAGCGCATCAATCGGAGAAAAACGGATATCAATCGAGAAGAGCTATCAGAAAATGGGATTCCACGAGAGAGATTGGGATGCTTACTTCTCCCCATGGCTGAGACGATGGAGGAAGGAGGGCGAAAGCGGCTGCGGTGGTAAACCTAAGGTCGATACGAATGCCCTCTATATATATATACCGAAACGGCTTCAAAACCCTAAAGCGGGTATGAGGCGGCCCAAACCGGCTTCCAGCTTTAAATGGCCCGAGCTGCATTAGGATGGGCCGACCGTTCAACTGAAGTGCCGAAATGCTTCTCCTCCATCCTTCCTTTGACGTGTGTGAGTGCGTCATGCCATTATTCTTCTCCTTGCAATCTCAGCTCCTTTGAACCTTGGAACGCTTCAAAACTCTAAAGCCACAAGATATTAATCAATTCATCTTACTTTCTTGTTAATGAATTAATTCAATTTATTAATCAACCAGAGTTTGGCATATAAGGTTAGTGTATGCCCTCGAGCCAACCTTGATTGAGTTTCGGTCAAATGAAGATTGTTTTATTTATCAAGCTTAGTTTATTAATCATTTGATCGAGCTTAATATCATGTCAAGCCAGCATTACGTTTGATCCATTGGTTTGATAATCTCAAATCAAGATAAAATTAATTCGAGACTATAATAGACCTTAATCAAGCTCGTTTGTAGCTTAGCCTAATGTTTGATTGATGCAAACATAGGAAAATATATAATATTTAATCAAAAAAAAAACTTACAAATATTAAGTATACTATGAAATATATTATTACTCCACAAAATATGATAATTATGAGATTTGCAATATTTCCCTTTTAGAGCCAAAAAATTTCTTCTGTGCAGACAAGTGGCTAATTTAAAATTATTGTGACAAGATGGATCTCATATGCTAGATTTTTTTTCGTTCTAGAAAATCAAAGTGCCAAAAAAATGGCTTAAGGTATCCAACATGAGAGGTAGTGTTCTACTATATAAGTATCGAGGTTGTTAATAAGTTTGAAGGGTTATGAAGTCCTTCAATAACTTTGTTCAGGGATAATTGATGATCTTCCATCTATGTGCATAACGACAGTACTAAAGTTTGATCATTGCAATCTATCACATGCTTTTAAGAGATTCTCATTCTTATATTCTAATCCATGCCCTCACATATGTATGTATAACAATAAATATTACAATTTAGTTTTCGATTAAATAAAATGTCATGGTTGTTATAAATTAAAAAAATAAAGTACAATAATCTTATGATTAGTGAAGAATTTCAATAACTTTCTTTATTATCTATCTTTTTTCTAAATAATATTTTTACAGAAAATATTGAAAAGAAGGCACTAGACTAATTTGAGTATTAAAATAAGTTGAAATAGAAGAAAAATAAAATTAATATTTTTTTATGTATATCCTTCTAAATATATAAAATTGTAGAAATATTCTTGCAAAGTTATTATTTATATATATATTCTTATCAATGTTTTTTTTGTATGTGTACTCGTTAAGAATGTTTCAGTTTAAATTGTTAATTTTTTTAACAATGTTAGATAGTGTAGATATATATAGCCTTCAAAAAAAAATTATTTATACAAAATAAATATTTTATGATGATGGATAAGTAAATATTATTTTTGGGAGGATATTTACGCCAATCTTAATATGCAGAGGGTATGTATTAAAAAAAAAAAAATGGATTCGGCAAATTGTTAACTCCGAAAGCTCCTATATTAATTTCAGCAAAAAAAAAAGCACCCATATCAAGCACTTCAGAGTAATTTAATGTAATCCAGGGATTTCCACAGTAATTTCTCCACCAACCTTAACCTTTCGAGCTCCGGTAGACACCGATCCGGGCTTCGACCTCTCTCCTCCCTCCCTCCGGCCCACCCACCGCTAACTCTCGGTTCGTTCGATCGATTCCCTCGTGGTTCTTGTAATGGCGAAGCCGTCCAAACAAATCATCCAGGGATTCCAAAAGCTCTGTTTCCACGAAATCCATCCTAAGCCTCTGCCCCAGACCCCTATTTTTGTTGGCCAGTCTAGGTTCTTCAATTCCAGGCATCTGAGATCCAATCTATCTTCCAACCTTCCGTCGCCCTCGGAAATCTGGAGAAGAGCTTATTCCGGTGAGGTTTTCTCCAAACCCGCATTTCAGAATGGTATCTTTTCTCGTTTGATCTCCCCAAAGTTCAATGCGTACCCTCCACAACTCAATAGCTTCAGCAGGAACTGCTCCTATGGGAATTTCCCATCTGGATTTTCGAATTCGAGGCATATGAGCTCCGGAATCCCTATCAAGTTGCCATCTTTTTCTCCTGGGATCAAGGGGCTTGGCAGGATCAATGAGAATGACTTGAAGTACAGGTTTTTCTCATTCAAGAGTTTCAAGTATGTCAAATTTAATGGCAATTTTGGGAAATCGGTGGTCGACAAGCCGTTATCCGCTGTTACATCGGCTTTCTCGCGGTATCGCGAGGCAGTAGGCTTGCAAGTTGAGGCATTTTGGAAGAGAAATTACTTGGCTCTTATGGGGGCTGGTGCAGTAGTCGTCTGCATTGCACTTTGGAGAATCATGTTTGGAGTTGCAAGCACTTTTGTGGGGCTTTCAGAAGGCATGGCGAAGTATGGGTTCCTCGCTTTGGCAACTGCCATGGTAGCTTTTGCTGTGAGTACTTCGTTTATCATCTTGTGTTACCTAAAGTGTTGAAACGATATCAATTATACATTTATGCAAATTTTTCCTTGTTAGAGAACATCAACGGCATGGTACACTTAAATTGTCACAGCCAATGAATGGATTGAAGTGCAGTGGAGGAAACAGGACTTGAAAGAAATATGCTTTGTATGTAAGCTTGATACAAAGAAGTCTAACGAACATGTGGATTTCTATGTGTATACAATCCATGATTTTTCTTTGATATCGAGGAATATATAGATGGATAAAGTGATTGAGGAACTCTACACAATGATGGATAATTTTTGTTATTGTGAGAAGAGTCTAAAATGAGATTTGATATCATGTACAGGAAATATGAGTCAGGGGTGGTCTCTTATTGTCCCATGTTGTTTGCTTTGATAGTCTAGGGGTTCAGCAAAAGATCATGCTGCTACAGTAAATGGCTTCACTGGAATATATATTGAAGCTTGGATTAAGAGCATCACTCAGTACAATTTGACTTGAAGATACTGTAGGTCTATTTTCTTCGCCCAGTTTTGTGATATTTCATCTAAAAGGCAAAAAAGTGATGAACTATCTGGTGATTTTTTTTTAGGGGTGAGAAGGTGATAAAGGTGAATGCGTCGGGGTTTCTGTTATAGTAATCTTTTGGCATGGTTAAATTTAGGAACATTATCTTCCTCTTTTCTTTGTTTCTTTCTTTGTTTTCCTGATCTCCATGGGTTAACTTTAAGCTTGGGGATGGGAGTCCTCTTACATTGTTTCAGTTTTCTGCAAGCATGGTGCTTTCATCATAATTTGGAGAAAAAGAAATTGGATCTACCTCCACCATTCACATTTCAGGCTTTGAAAAATTGCCTTGAGAGGAGAGGCAGGAAAAGTAAGACATCTTTCTGAGCTGATAGATCACTGAATTCTCTCAGTGCAATTGTAGTGGATGATGTCTCTTCTGATTACAAGCTATGGTGTCATCAATTATTTAAGTGCTGGTGCTGCTGGGCGTATCAGCCGCAGCCTAGCGCATGTGTCAATATTTGCTGAAATAAAGAAACAGAAAAAGGACCTAACATTCTCTTAAATTAAAAAACATTTTAAGAAATAATAAACGGGTGTTGTACCGGCCTGCACCAAGTGCTAGTACTGGATTGGTATGGGCCAATAGTTGCAATCTCATGTGACCTTATGCTATTTCTGTAAAGAATATATTATCATTGTCAGTACTCATGTTGATTGCATGATAATTGTATGATACTAACCATTTTTCTTAATTCCTAATTATCTTCTGCATTCTTGAGTGTCATCTATCAACTAAAGCCGAAAACACATTCCAGGGTTGATATCAGTTCAAGTAATCACCCCTACTGGCATGTGATGTGCATGACAATTGTTTCAAGCTTCTGGTGTCTCAACTTCTGATTTTTATGTTGAGCCTCTAATACTGGAAGCTTGATTGCTAATTCAAATTGACTATGACTTTGGTGTTAAAAATGGTACGGCAAACTGATAGGGCCAAACAATGGTGCAACTCCTTTGGGGTCAAGTTTGGATTACATGATGACTAATCATAGGTCAAGATGAGACCTCACCGCAAAGACCTGAGGGAAAGGTGATATGTGAGCTAGTATGTTGAGGGCTCTTTAGCCATTATTAGCATGCTTGTCATCGATATCAGTCACCCTTTCTAGAGCTTGAGTACCCACACATTTGTTAAAACAATTTGCAAAAGTGTCTCCCTTTGTCTCATCCTGTACCTCATCCTTTAACCACTTCTTTGCATATAATTTGCAAAAACATCTCTCTTTCTATTATTGTCTCCCTTACTCGAAAGGCCTAATACAATGAGCCTGTTATATAGGTTTTAACATTCAACTCAAAACTAGTATATAGATGCTGAATTTGATTCTAAGTTAAAGTGAACATGATGATGGCTTCCATGGGTGTTCGCACAATGTGAATTATCACTTGCTTGTGTTTGACTGCAGAGTCGGAAGGCTCAGTATGTTTCTTTTCTTTTTCCTCCACTTTCATACCTCCTCGTGACATTTCTTTCCTCCAGAATTTTCTTATTTGGCTATTTCTTCCCTAACTTTTCTTATTTGGCTTAGTTGAGTTGAGTTGAATTGTAGATTTTATCGACCTTCTTAGCAAGAATTTGGGTACATATTGCATTTAAAGAATGACATACAATACCAACATATTGAAAGGTTAGTATAGCATGGCTTCCTTAGCTCATGTCTAAGCTTTGGGCCATGACCTAACCTTGTTCAACCCCCTTCATGGACTCAATGACTAGTAAATGCCAGAGACTACCCCAACTTCATCAAAAACTCAAAAGTGCCAGTAGTTCTGGATGGCTCACTGATATCAAACTTTAATGGTAGTGGACGATACGTCATATGCTAACATATTAATCAATCATAAATATTTCTCCCTTATTTCTAAGGAATATTGGTCACATTATTTGCTGGAGATCTCCAAGGATGATGTGCTCTCTTTCAGATCTCCAAAATCAAAAGGAAGATATGCTCCCTGGACCCACTCATAATATGCCCATTTCCTTCCATTTTCATTTGTACTTTTATCATTATACACTGGTCTACCTGATGCATGGTTTCTGCATTATTTGAATTCTCAATTTATCTTAAATTGTTGTGCCAACTTGCCAAGCTGGTAAAGTCTTTCGATGTTGATACAAATCCCACCTTCACTATATTTCATGATCTCAATGAAATTCTGATGGCCTTTGCCCATCTTTCTTCTCAAAAAAAAAAAAATCTGCATACCAATTAAGTGTCTGGAGCATTGGCAACTCTTTGCCTTCTTATTTCTTTGCTTTTAGTATGGATGGTTTTGCTTGCGTGGTACATGAACTTACTTAATAATGTACATGACAAATTTGTTCATTTCTCCTTCTATTCATTGTTGAGGAACACTGTCTTTTAAGCAATATGCAATCTGATGGGATCCGTGATTCTTTTAATTTACTTATGTTAGAGGTTTATACTGTTTTTGGTAGATCCAAATTTGATTACTTTAAAGTAACTTTCCAAGGAATATGCTAGGCCTTCTCATTGTGTAATAGTGGTTACGTATTTCGATATTTTCCCCTTCTAAAATTTTGAGACTATAAGCTCTCTAGGTCGATATTTCCTAGGCATCAATAATTTGAGCCTTCAAGTACCAGTATAAATGCAAGAAAAAAATATTTTTGTTTCATGGAAGAAACCTAGGGTTTCTTAATCTTATAGAAGTATGAATGAACAAATTTATGCAGGCCTTTCTGTGTAACACCTTGAGATGATGAGATGTAATTTCTAGATTTCTGGATGCAAATATTTCATTTCCCGATAGCAGCATGACACCAGCATTTATTTAAGTTTCTTCTTGCTTTTTCTAGGGCATGTATCTTCGTTCAAGATTTACTATCAATCCGGACAAAATTTACAGAATGGCAATGAGAAAGTTGAACACATCTGCTGGGATTCTCGAGGTGATGGGTGCCCCTCTAACTGGGACAGATGCGAGAGCATATGTTATGTCTGGAGGTGTACCTAAACTAAAGAACTTTAAGCTTAAGTTTGGTGACGCACGGTGTTTCCTCATTTTCCCCATCAAAGGATTTGAAAGGAGGGGACTCGTAAGTGTTGAGGTCAAGAAAAGAAAAGGCCAGGTAACTTGATGCATCCCTCTAACACTTTACAGAAAATAATCTATTAATATTTAGAATTTCTGCCACTGAACTTCTATTTACAACCATTTAAGCAGACTATCAAATCCATCTGACTGTTTAAGTTATGAATCTTATTTATCTTGAGACATTACCAAATAATAGTAAATCTATGAATCAATGAGATGTTAGATTTTAAATGTCTTTGATTTGGTTAGGCAGGCATTTTGTTTCCATTGCCTGCTCATTGGGACCCCTATTCTGTTGCATATTGCTGCACACTGATTGTACTTCTTTACAGAGGTTAATTTTAAAGGGAATATGGATCCCACGTGGAGGGTCTAGACTGATATATAGGTGCATATTCCTTAGTATTGCTCTTTCTGTCCTTTATTTTTTTCATATGCCTTAAATGGACGAGGAATCACCAAATACGATTATTTTACTAAAGAGTGCATTTAAGAGTTTAAAGAGATGGATGTAGATATTTTAAACTTTAAGGAAGCTCATTTAAGTCTTTCACCATCTTTATCAAGTGTTTCGCAAAAGTGGGACGCAGGTGGTGGTTGCATTGGAAGGGATTCAGTTTAGACAAACAATTTCTGACTAGTGCCAGTTGAACCTGTGTCATACGCTACAAAGTACTGGTCATCCATTCAATGAAGAGATTGCCTGTAAAATATTCGAGTTCTCTATGTTTAGTTGTATAATAACATCTTAACCTGAAATTAATGTATTTTGGTGCAGTACGACATGAAACTGCTTGCAGTTGATATACCAATGGCATCAGGGCCTGATCAGCGGCTGTTTCTAATTGGGGATGAGCAAGAATACCAAGTTGGTGGGGGGTTGATATCTGAACTAAGGGACCCCATAGTAAAAGCAATGGCTGCAGAAAAGGAGTTTGAAGATCTCGATCAAAAGGAGGAGGAAGAAGATGCAATTAGAGAGCAAGAGGAGGCAGAAAGAAGGCAGCATGAGGAGAAAGAAAGAGCACTTGAAGAGGAAGAAAGAAAACAGCGTGAGGCCAAGATGCTAGAGAAAGGTAGTTCGTAGAAGTGATGGGTGTCTTTAGATTCTTTTGGTGCCCTTCTTTTTTCTTTTCTTTTCCCAGGTATGAAACAGCAACATTCTCCTTTGGGAGAGAACAGAATGTCGGATCGTATCACAAAAGCTTAGGCCGGAGGAGTTTGAAAGGGTTTATTTTTTCTTTTTTCTTATCCTTGTCATTAAGACAATGATCTTGTCACTCATGAGGCATTAAATCATTCAAAGCATTCAATAAGTTTAGTCACCTAATATTGTGCTTTTTTCGACTTCATAAGCTTTTCATGTTTTCACACAATCCTGAAAAAAGATATAGCATGAACCTCGCCATGAATCTAAATCTTCAGCAGTAAAAAATAGAGAATGTTTTGTTCTGCATGGTGCTATATCGTGTTTTCTTTCTAGTGATTTCATGATTTGATCAATCCAAGTTGTATGTGCCTGTGTGATACAAGTGGCACAGCACCAGCTAACAATGACAACGGCAGGGGCGTAAGACGTGCGAACCTGCAGATAAGGTACAAGCATCATGAATATTCTTTCATGTAACAGAAATATTCAGAGGTGAGTAAAATTCATGTGAACAGGCAACATAACATTGAGTTTATGTTTGGGATTGATTATTTTTTATTATTTTTGTGTCTAATCTTCATTAGGATCTAGAGAGCCAAACAAGCTTGCAATATTGACATCTCTACCCCACTGATACTACTAGTCTTTTCTTGTCTGTGGTTTCTGTTCTATCCTGCAAGCAAATCTGCTACTGTTTGCTTCACCGGCTGTGCCAAAATTTAGCACGGCATCTAAGTGCAACATTTGAGAATGCACATTTGGTGAAAATAAATACAAGACAAACTTTTTGCAAGATAAAATGCATGGAAAAAGGCATTAAGATAAGCTTCTTTCTGCCTCTGCACAATTATGTTTTCCTTTTGAAACTCCAAACAATATTGGCAGTCTTGTCTCACTCTGCATGACAAGGTGAAGGACAATTGCTTGGTGTGTTCTTTGTAGTGGGGGTGTATATTTAATTTGTGATACCGCTTGTAATCATACTCCAAGTCTGACCAATCATGTGGTTGTTTATTCAAAATCTTGACATTCTTTGGAGCTAATTTGCTCCCAGAGCACATATATTTGGAAAAAATTTACTGAAGGATTTTCTCCATTCAATCTTAACTATAATATACCAGCTGCATCGCCTGAAAGAATCTATTTGCTCCTGCGGAACAGAAATCTGGAATCACTTGGCTTTGAACCTTCTTAATTTGATCTTTAACTGTTAATAGCTGCATCATCTGGGAGGTTTTCTTTAAATGGTTTCAACAGAAAAGTATTTGATTCCAATGTTCGGGAATCACAAGCAATGGATAATTTTTTTCCTCAAGTTCTATCACCGATCAAAACATCTCAAGCAAAACTACTGATACAGCAAAGCATCTGACTGATGATCTGTCTCCTTTTCCACAAAGCCAAGGATTTTAAGGGTCCTTATTTCTACAATGGACCATTCCCGAACTCGCAGACGAGCAAGGCGATATGGCAAAACCAATTACAAGAAAAATTTGTGTTAACTACAATTTCACTATCCTTTTGATAACACGCCGGAAGTTTGAGAGAGCACAAGGGATCTCTTATTACAGATTAAAAAGCCAATATGGCCAAGTCAGGTGGCAATCTTTCCAAAAACAAGCTTCAGAATCTGCAATAAAATGATCCTATAGTATTTATTAAAGAAAAAAGAACAAAGAAAAAATAAAAAACGTGGAGAAAATTGTGCCACACATTCAACATCAATGAATTCTTCTGAGTAATAAAAATAGTCACAGTATCACTTGAAGAGACCAAAATTCAAAATGCAATGCACATCAAAACTCATGCCAGCAGACTGCTATTGGAAGCTAATTTTATTATATTTTCATATAAGAAAGTCGGATAGGCACTTTTAAATTTTCAGTACTTCAAAGAGAACAAATTACCAGAGGTGAAAGTTGGGCTAAGAGCTGAATCTGATGGACAACCAAGCATGAATTGATTGCTAAAAATTATCAGTCATCAAATTTGTCTGTGCCCCTTGCACATCCAATAGATTTGAAATTTGTCACAGACATCACTAATAAATGGCAATGCCAGGACATACCTCAGGCAGTTTGTGTCTGAAAACAATATCCAGTCTTGCATCTAGAGTGTTCTTGCAGGCAATTCTCACATTGTGAAGCCAAATCAACACCACCAGAGCTATTAAAACTTGCAAGAATGAAGCACATGGCGATCCAGTCATCTCGCCACTTGGATTTGGATCAAGTTGGATGCAGGAAAAACTCCGAAGGATCGCACAGTAAACCATTAGAAAGAATATTGTCGAAGCCATTTGGACCATTGCTACAATTTGTTAGAAGCATGCCTCAAAGTGAAACATTCCATCCATCAAGGAGGCTCCAATGAAAGCTTATAAAAAAATTGCATCCTAGTATATTTTTTAAAATTGATTCCAAAAAAACCAGCCAAATCCAAATTCTCTAGAGCAATGAACTGTGCAAATGTAGTGGAAGGATATATTCTGCAAAAAAATAGAGGATATGGTTGTTACTTGATACATGTTTCTTTGGAATAAAAGAAGAAATGCTCAAGTGGTAGTAGCCCAGCCATGAGCTTATCCTACTTTTAGGACAGATAAAGATGCTGAGAGTTAGAATCTAGGAAAGAATTCTGCGCCTTGTTAGTGTCTAATTGTCTATTGGAATCTGAAAACCGAGAAGGGAATGGCCTTGGGTCTCAGCCTACCAAATCAAAAAGATTTTAGCAGACCAGCTGAAGCCCAACCCGTTTTTAATATTTGGAAACAGATCAATGGGCTGGCTTGTTAGAATCCTTAACCTTGAATTGGACCCTCCTTGGAGAATTTTCTTTTGCTTATTAAACTAAATAAGTAGATAGGTGGTGGATTCTCAAGATTGTAAGCTGGTGGGTTCACTCTATACTGAAACTTTTAATGACATGATCACACCACCAAGGACTTTTCTCTTATTTGATGTCACTATTTCAACTCTTGATACACTTATTAACCTCTTCAAGAATAGATTTAGATCTCTCACGATCGAACGTAAGAATAGATATGATAGTATTTCAATATGTTCTAAGCAGAGATGAATGAAAATAAAAGCTGATTTTTCATATCATGTTACATAATTAATATTTTCCCTTTGGAGAAATAAAAATCTCTACTAAGTATGTATGGAGTAACATTCACTTTTTTCGCTCCTTATTTTACTCTTCACGAACCACTGAAAAGCCAAGCCAGCTCCAAGATTTTCTCTAGAAACTAATGAGGAGCTGTAAGAAACCTATTCGAGGTCAAGTTGAGATCATCATAGCTTTTTACCCTATCTATTTCTCACAACTCTGAACTCTTTTACATAGAGAGATATGCAGTCAGCTCCTTGCATGCTTACAAGATATATACTGCAGAGTTTTGTGCTACACATTCTAGCTGTTAGAAATCTGAAATCTAAAGCAAAAGAGATGAGTATCATGGAAATAATTTTATAATTAATGGCTTTTGGATAAGTGGACCTGTTTGGAAATACATGTTATATAATATTACTAATTTTTGAGTAATATTTACATAGCCATGATATAACACAAACTGAGGGTAGTAATTAACTATCATTTTCTTCAATTATCCTTGGAGACCTTATGTATAAATTACACTCGGTTTTGGGGTTAAGGGAGAGATGACCTGAAAACAGGGATAGACTTATCCTGCCCGACAGCTCAAAGTGTTTACCACTTATCCTAGGGATAGACAGGGATAAACCCCGCATTATAATCCCGGTTCCAAATGGGACTTTCAAATGTTATCTTGAATTTTATTTCCCCCAGCATGAAAGCATGATGGTCAGGGCTTGTTGTTTAAAATTTGTTCTACCATAAATTTGTCCCCTTTACCTGATGTTTATTTATGTGCCTACTTTTTCCACTTGCAATTTATGATAGCTTGTGAGGGAGGAACTACTGTGTTGTGATGTCCATTTCATTTAGGGGGCCTATCTCCATCCATGAATCCCCTGAAAACATGAACCTTTTCAGTGTCCAGGGATGCCGTGGCTGCCAAGGAATAGGCAAATGTCAACCATGAAGAATTAAGTATTCCTGACAGCATTTATTTAGATATTTATTGTCCAGAGGCTGGACAGTCTAACAAGGGAGAAAAGCCTTTGATCCAAGATGAATGGTTTCTCATGCCTTTCATGACGGATTCATAGGACCCACCCCAAAGTTGTCCAAAAAGTGAGGTTCTTATTATTTCTGCAAGAGGTACACCGGTTACATGAACAAATCTCTTGCTGTAAAGGGAACAAAGGTATGATATTACGAGAGTATGAGCAAGCATCTTTAAAGCTCAATGCAAGTAATTGGGTTGAGTCTGGACAAGGGTTGGATAAGAGACTTAGCATGCTAAAAATCCATTTAAATCAGCTTTATTGATGTCTCCTGTTAAACCCATTTTGTTACCGAAATGATTAAAAACTATCCTCATTTACCGCTTTAGTGCAGAAAATAATGCACATTTTCATCTTTTATCCCAAGGATAAGTATTATTTCAATAATCAACTATAGTGTTGCCGCCGGAAACCGGCTTGTCCCATGTGCCAAGCGGAAGAGATGCTGAAATACTTAGCAACGAACTCTTGTGGTCGTGCAAGGCTACAATTCGGAACAGAGAACTGCCATCGGGATCCTGGCCTGCAGTCAAGCTCCAATATGAAACAACAAAGATAAAGAAGTCCTCTTGCTGGAGTGTGATTGACCGCAAACCCTCCAATGGAGGAGGGTTTGCCAGAGGTTTTTGGTGGTTTGTCAGGGTCTGCGAGCACTTACCTGAAAGGTCCTTCGAGAGTGGATTGTATCGGCGGAGGTACGAACCTGTCGCCTCAGAATTCGGGCACATAGATCGGATACCCATTTAGCTGGTGTGATCTGAGAGGCTACTCGAGATTTCAGCCAAAGTATCGCTAACTACGAGGAGTCTTTAAAATTTGAAATTAGCCGCACGTTCCTAGGCTTCCAACATAACGGACTTTAGTTGGTGATCCAAAAGCTTCATAGTGAGCTTTGGTTGGCTGGCCTTTTGTATGAGTTGTGGCCGGTTCCAAGATCTACTGCTAGCCTCTCCCCTCCTTCCCCCCGCCCTCCCTGTAAATAGGATGATAAATCGTTGGTCCAATTACAATTTTTTTTTTATCACTTTATCCCAAGGATAAGTATGGATAGTTACAGCAGATCCAAAGAATAGATATAAACGCAAGCTGTGAAATAAGGCATTCAATAATGAGACAGCAACCGTGGAGGCATGAGAGGACTGTGGTGGTTGGGACAAAAAATATGCATAATAGAAACAAAATATTTGAGAGATAAGAGGATTTATTTGGCGATAGGTTTCGGTATTTCCTCTACATAATCTTCTCCGTTGGCCCGCTGCAACAGCGTTATAGATCTCCATCACATGCTTGATGAGACACGAGTTACATGGTTTTCTTTTCCAAGGTAATTTGAGAAGCCCTTGGTGCAAACATGTCCTTGTTGAACAACATGATAAAAAAGCATCCATTTCAGCTAAATTTTCAATTATGAATGGAGAGCTGCAGCTAGCTTTCATCAATTAAATGCAGAATTACAAACATTTTAATCATGAGCCTTAGCATCAACATCGAACTCCACGTTAACAAATGAAACCTAATTTTAAGCTTACATTACATGATAGAAATGCCATCATCCATGGTTTAAATCCTCTTCCAATGGACGAGGGCTATGTGCCAAGCAGCTAATCTATGTCTCATACGCTATAGCCGATGGATTATTCTCCCTTTTTTTTTTATTTGGTGAAAACGGCATTCATATTACTCTAATGTGAGTATAACCTGTCAAGCCAAAAAAAAGGAGCTGAAACAGAGGACAAGGTATATCTGCAACACCCATCCATATAAACTCTCCAACGTGCCGAGCAATAAAGGAGACGATCCAATTCGCCCCGCACTGTTCGCCTCCGATATACATGAGCTGCATGAAAAGAACCTATTCCCTCGATCAATCTGCAAGTTTCACGAAGCAACGGATGACCATCACCGAATCGATCTACCTCCCGTAACCAATCAATAACCGTAGTAGAACCCCCTCGAGATATATCCTGTCATCTTTGTATATATACATTTGTGTTATCTCAACAACTTATATGTATTGTAGACAAGTTAATATTACAGAAGTATGCAATTCATTTTTATAAGCTCATTAAAATTATTTTAATTATTAAAATGGTTTAACATCTGCATCTTCCCCAAATCCTCGGAGATCCATAGGGTTACCACTGATGCATCCCCCTAGGCCTATGCAAGAAGGATTGAATGCTTTGTCCACTTGAGCATGACTCCTTAAGATCTATTATGATGTTCTTTTCATGACAATTACATCGCATTCAATCCCACCTTATGGTCTTCCAAGTCCCAACACTTTTTGTAGCTGTTGCCTTCCCCCTTACTTAAGAGAGAATCATAAGTTCGAAAGCAATCTACCTCTCTAGAACACCAAGTGAATCCGCGACTCAATCCATCTGTAGCAATGGGTGGTAAACAGCGTCTTATGAAATTAATAACCACCCTCCCAAGTCCTAATGGAATTGGATTCTTATCATTTAAATAATGATAGCGACGACGATGATAGCAACAGTAATATAAATAACAAGTACACTCTATTTTACCAACTTTATATATATATATATATATTCAAATCTTGTCTACATCTAGATGATTAAATGAAGATAACCTTTCTCTCTCTCTTCTTTTTTTGAAGAGAGAGAGAGAGTATGTAAAGTGTTGGGGCTTCCAAATCTTCGACATCTTGATTTTCGGAGCGAAACTGTGAGCAACCTGGATTGGCATATGCTATGCGTGGCGTGAGATGCGAGCCCGTGCTGTCGTGCTCGAGGATGATTCGGCTATAGTTATTGGTTGGATTTAGCAGGATGTAAAGAGGGTGGACGAGCACCATCCACTGCTCAGGAATATCTAGAGTATAATCAGTGGTGGGATGGCACCGTAGGCAAAGCACATATATCGTAAGGTCAATGGGGCAGCAGATTGTGTAGTCTCATATAGGGCTAACTATTCTAAAAAGACCCTGTGGCTAGAAGAGAGGAGATTACCCAGTGCACTCCGATACTTGCTATTTTTTGATTATTTTTTTAGGTGCATTTGTATCTGATTTGTATGAGGCAGCTTCAACCCAAAAAAAAAAAAAAAGTGAAAGTGAACTCATGGGTTCCCAACAATGAGAATTTGTAATAACAACTACTGTATACTTGTGAGAAAAAAACAAACAGTGATATGGCGCAAGGCTGTTGGGGAAATGAACCAAAAATGCGGTTAGACCCGGATAAGATTCACGCAGTACGAGGACGAAGTTACCACCACGTGGCGGTCACGATCAGGGACCATCCGACGAGCATCGTATGGCTGACAAGTCACAGTCGAACCACTACAGACTCGGCAACCGACTGACGGGTTCAGCTCATCCACGAGCTGCGCGGCGTCGATTATGATCTCTACGGTGTGGATGTGGTAAACCACGTGATCGCTGGACCACGTTAACGCTCCGTGAGGTCGACGAGAACACGTCCAGAGTAGACGCCAAAAGTAGTGATGGGCGCACGTGACTTGCCGCAAGAGTGCATGACTAGGCCCGACGCAACTGGGCTAGAAAGATACCATCTGAACCGTCCAAACGAAGGTTTTCCTTTTTTTTCTCTTTTCTTTTTCCGTTTTAGGTAGAGGCACGCATGACACGTTATCCCTCTCAACCGGAGGGTTCTCTAACGCCGTTCACAAATCACAATCCATCAGAGTTGATCAGTCTGATGGCTATGAAGAAAAATTGTTGTTTACTCAGTCCAGCCTTAAACTTTTTTTTTTTTAAGAAAATGAGATGATAATTTCTATAAACAAAACTCTTTACATGCCAAAAAATATTTACAAACAGTCTCTTGTGTATGGATGTAGCTGTATTTTTTTAAAAAAATCGCTATCCAATAGTTGAATTTGGAACATTTATACCTAAACAAAGACTACCGAAAGAAAAATTATTTATTTATATAATACTATTTTGGCAAAACATAATATATATTTATATAGTGTTGCTGGAAATTGGACCCGGGGGTGACCACTCGGCCGAGGAGGGAGGAGCTCCGGTGCGGGTAGGCGAGC
>JAOXJJ010000195.1:6460583-6493697 GCA_025769935.1 Phoenix roebelenii
CTTGGGAGAGCTCGGCCTTGCTGTCGGATTTGGGTGCTTTGCTTGTGCTTGTGGGGTGGTCCATTTTTCCCCCAACATATAGTAGTATATAATGTTTGGTCATGAGATTTTAATAACACATCATTTACTCCTACCATGTACCAGGGTCGCTTTTGTTTGATAAAATTCTCGACTTATCTCTTGAAATAAAAAATGATCGCTTAAATTAGGGCTATAACAGAAAATAGTAGTAAATAATGACGTTATTCGATCATATCACCATTCTCTTGATAAAAGTTGCCGATCAAATTAACATAAAAATTTTGATTTAAAGAGATAATACTTTAATAAAATAAGATTAATTGATTCCCATCATTTTAATTATAATAACAACCAATTTAGCAGAATAGCACCTAAATGGTGTGCTCTTTTTTTAAATACCAGTAATGTATATTCAACAGCTGCAACAAAGTTATACTCTTTTTTTAAAAAATAATAGTGGAGACTTGGTCGAATGTCAGACTAAAAATTGGATTTATTTTATGTTAATTTTTGCATCAACGCTTCGCCTACTTGGAGTTGGCGATTTCGGAGGAACGCTGTAATCTAACGACAACTCGTCGAGACCGTCACAATAGCCGTTACAAGAAACCTTGTTTCAACCCGGGAAATTACCGTACAAAGAAACGGCAATGAGCCAGTGACAGTTAAAAGAGCGCCGCTCTCAAAACTTTCCTCTGCTCCATTTAATGCTCCCTCCCCCGCCCCCGTCCTTCCCCTCAGTCAGATCTGACCAAAAGAGGGGGAAAAAAATCTATCTTATGTTAATTTCTGTCTGTCTCCGGTCCTAAAGAAGATGAGGATGCGAGCAAGAGAGCTGGAGTGATGATGAGTCGGATATCGAAGGAATATCTTCCCGGCGGGAGGAATGCGGCCGGCGGACCGCAGCATCTCCGGCGAGGGAGGGGGCTCGCCTCCGGAGGGGGGTCGAGGGACGGAGACGAGAGCTTGGATCTCTTCGCCAGGATCCGCCGGAATTCTTTGATCAGCTCTTCCACCGAATCCAGCAGCCAGAATGGTTTGGATCCATGCTTTCTTCCTTTCCTCTTCCTGAATCCTTGCTCCGTTCTCTCAGAATCGACAAAATTGTCTTCCAGAATTTCTCTGCCATCAAAATATCATTGTCTTCCACTATAACTTTAAATCTTGGTTACATTGTTCTATCAAGATTCATTGTCTTCCAGAATTTTCTATAATTCGGGTATGTTCTACTGCAACTGGTCGTGATCATTGGAGCTCGCATTTTTCTTTAGATTGCTTTGTTTTTGATGGACAAAGATTTTGTTTTTCTTTAGCTGCATTTTTCTCTATATTTTTTCCTTTTTCTTTTTGCTTTTTGAAGTATTATGTTGTTATTCGGAACAAAGATTTATTAGGCATTTATGTTGGATTGAGATTGAATTATGTTTCAAGCATTTTATTCATATTCCTGCATGAAATAATGAATTATGGTAGTGATGGTGATCGGCTGCAGGACTGCTTAAGACATCGATGGGGCCAGCAAAGCTGGCGAGGAGTGGAGCAGACGATCTCTTATCGGCTGACATTGGCAAAAGCGATTATGATTGGTAATTAAAAAAAAATTAAAAAAAACAAACCTTTCTTATTAAATAACTCTCGTTTTTTGCTCTCTGGAAATCCAGATTTGAAATTTTTGGATTTATACGTAATTGTATTGATTGACAATAATTTGTTTCTTTTTACCAACTTAATGTTAATCTTTTCAAACCGTTTCTTTTTTATATGCTGCACTTCATAGATTCATGAGAAAAATTATAAATAAATACATAGATATATTTATTATAGAGAATCTGGAAGCTAACCACAAGTTTCATCTGACTTCAATGGACAGGCTTCTGACTCCCCCCGGCACTCCTCTCTTCTCTTCTTCAGATGCCAGCGAACATCAACTGTCCTCAACAGCTCCAAGGAGCAGTTCCAATGTCAGATCAATCTCAACTACTACAAAAGCTTCGAGGGTATGCTTCAACTCCCTCTGTTACCTTGAAGACTTCTATAATTTTGCGATATAACTGTAACAACTAGTTTACTGCAATATAATTTACATTTAAACTTCAATTTTGTTTCTTATGGGACATGACTTGCTTATACTCAATTTGCGATTCTTAATTGATACCTACTTGTTAAGTTTCCTTTGGTATGATAAAAATGTATGCTTGTTTATCTAACCAAATCAGGACTCCCTACCTTTAAGAACTGGGATCTCAACATCGCCATTTTCTCATGCAGTTATCTGTGTCTCAATCAGAGAATGGGCAATCTACTAGACCAACCAGAAGTGGTTCAGCCACTCGTCCTTCTCTCTCTAGTACAAACTCCCCCAGCTTTCTCTCTAATAACAATAGAACATCACACCTCAATACTAGCTCAGCCTCACTCACCTCTAGACCCATAACCCCTGGCAAACGCCCAACCACTGCATCCACCACAAAGGCAAACCTGGCCCCAGCCTCCCGTCCGGTGCCATCACGTCCATCCACCCCTTCCAAAACTCAAACATCTTCCAGCTCTTCTGGAGATAAACCCAGACAATTGCAAAATTCGAGACCCTCTACTCCAACCGGCCGGCCTCATGTTCGTTCTACTAGTTCAGATTCTAGTTCAAGCACTTCAGCAGCTCGTTCGAATTCCAGGCCATCAACCCCAACACGTCGCAACCCTACTACACCGGCCCCAGCTCCAACTACCTCGAACTCCAGACCGTCGACTCCGAATCGCCGCACCCCAATGCCAGCACCAGCTCCAGCTATGGCTCGCTGCCCTTCTGTCGGTCGGATTCCGACAACAAATAGCAGAAACCCTGCCCCCAGATTACGTCCTAGTTCACCGGGACCGCGAGCTCAAGTTCCTCCAGCACAGTCGCTAGCTCTCCCAGATTTCCTGCACAAGGTTCAACCAAATCCCAGGACGAAGCTGCCTGAAAGACCCATTTCTTCTGCCAGCAAGCAGCGACCAGGAGCGCCATTAACAGTTCAGGCAAAACCGAATTTGGAGGCAGCAGCTTCCATGAGCTTGAATCGAGGCAGGCTCTCCCACAATTCACCAAAGGAACGACCATGCAGCAATGGGCAAGATGTCAGGCTACCTGAAATCCATAAGTCTGTTGCATCAGAGACTGCTGTTGGGAGACCCACCAAGCCATCTTCATCCACAGAAAGCACTGGATTCGGAAGGACAATCTCCAAGAAGTCACTTGACATGGCTCTCAGGCATATGGTGAGGCTCCTTAGATACGCATATTTGGTGAAATCATCAACATTCTAATGCTGAAGCCTTCTAATTAATTTGATTCTAGGACATCTGCCAAGGCATGGGGGGCATTCGGGGCGCCTCTCTCTTCCCCCAGAGCATTCGCCCAACTACTTCAGAAGCCCTGCCTGTTCCCCCTGTTGACAAAGCAGCACCTCCTGATGATGAAAGAATGTCGGACTTGACCAGTAGAGAGGATGGAAATCATAATGGAATGATCTCTGGTGAGAGCAATTTGGCCATCTCGGACGATGGGGAGGCAGTGGTCAGTTCTGCAGAGAGGGAGTCTGGTGCTGTGAGAGTGAAAGAGCTGGATATCTATGAGAGCTCCCGATATGATGCGATTCTGCTCAAAGAGGATTCCGGGAACTTCAATTGGCTGCACAGCATCGAAGATAATTGCAACCAGAGCCCTGTGTTTGATCATCGATTCGAGCCACTGCCGGAACCTTTCAGCCTTATTTGAGAGATATGGTTTTGCTGCCCCTGTAATTTTGTAATTGCTGATCTTCTCCTTTTATGTTATTTATGGTTTATGATTTTCTTCTGAAGATTCAATGCTACGTGTATTCTTATAATTCTATAAATTATTATAGAAGTCTTTTAATGCATTATGCTCATGTTTGATAGATGTTTTAACAGAAGGTGTGCATTTAGTAAACAAGTTTTTTTGAAAAAGAAAGATGCGAACACATGGCCAACAAAGAGCAAAAAAAACTATGGTAAAAGAAAGATTTGAGTCAGTCAATGTGTGTCCAAGTGCGCACTCACTTATTTTCCTTTGGTTTTTATAGCTGTGCAAGAACCATGATTTTGAAACATTGCAAACAACTGATCATTATTTCAACGTGGGACAAACTTAACTTTTTAATATCCTTTGATTGCTGATTCATGATGAACATTACAGCATTTTACATTTATTAAATTTACTTTGTATATAAAAAATGACAAGATAGATAAATATCGAATATTAGTAAACTAAGAAAAACTACTAAGATCTTTATGTTCAAGCCATTGCAACAATCAAATCATTATATTTAACAAACATTGCACTGTTACAATCAAAATAGCATATACATAACAGCCTACAAATAACCACCGTTAGGTCATTATTTTTGTTCAAAAATGTACTGCAGGCGCCCTAAAATCCTTTTTTTCTAACAAAAAATGCTTTAAAACTACAATTATAGTCACCATTGTGGTTTGTGACCATTAGTTAAATTACAGTCACCATTGTGGTTTGTCCTTCATTTAATATCATGAGTGGAGCAATCTTTACCTAAATTACAATAAACGTTGCTGATTCGCTCACCAAAATGCAAGATAATGAAAAGTAAACCAACAGATCAGTGATGCCTATTAATTTACTCAGGGGCAGCACCAGCAGGGCAGCGAAAGAAGAAAAAAAAAAAGACTTTGAATAAAAAAATATTGATTACAGGAATATGAAATTTAAGGATTTTTTTTTATCTGTGCTCCGATATAGGGACTTGAAAAAGGAAAGATGGTCTTCATATTCTGCCCCAGTCAATCAACAATCAACAATTGAAGGAGAGAAGAGATTGAAGGAGATAGCGAGTGCATCATGCTTGGTGCTCTTGCATGGTGTCAACACTTGGCAAACACATGGTAAACTATGATGGGTACTAACCAAGACTAGTCATATAAGTGGTTGCTTTAGCTGGCTAAATTGTTAAGGGTCAATTATCACTAGTTTGCAACAGTTGGTAGCTACTGATTGCCGTTTGATATCCAAAAGTTCCAAACACTACAGAGAATATGGACTTGGAGAAATCTGCCTGCAAATCTGCAATACCTCAGGAAAACAGAATGATTTGCGAATGCATTATTCCTGTTATTCGATCGTGGATCACAATGTAGTCATCCAATTCATTTTGATGCCAACAATTTATCAAATTTTTCAAAAGGATGGAGAGTAATGATAAATTATTAAACACTACATCAGATAACATTTCTTTCCACTGATGCATCAAATACATTATACATATGGTTTGTGATATCTGGCAACGATATGTATGGTCACGTTATCTGTTTTTTGAAATCATGTACCCAAATGAGATGATCACTTTATGCATATAGTCCAACAAAAAATTACAATTCTTAATCAGGAAAAGGCAGAAAACGAATAAGCTAGGTCAATTTGGATACTAACTTCACAATCACAAAACAGAAAATGCTTTGTAGCCCTCCTTCTCAAGCTGTTTCGCCAGTGAAACATCACCAGTCTTTACAATTGAGCCTTCCTCCTGAACATATCCAGGTGAAGAAAAAGGCTTTGTGTTATAGTAATATAACCATAAACTAATGCAGAAAATAACATAGATGCAGCAACTACAATTTACCATCAACTGTTTGATCAAGACCACACAACTATTAAATGAATTTCAAATGGACCCAATTCACATGCTATGGGGCTTTGTTTGTCAGGACAGTGAATACTGGACTAGGGGGAAAAGAAGCAAAAGATTTATAGACAGGATAATGTAGGAGGGTACAGGACCTGAACATTGGACAACCCAAGAATACCAGAAGAATGAAAAAAAAAGAGTCTAGATGCATATGCTATCATTTGCAGATAGCATTTGCAGTTCAGTTTACTTAAGTGGTTGAAGCCCTTGTTTAAGTAGTCAACTCTCAAAACATTCTTCAGATACTGCAAATAGGAGGCCTAAACATATAGACTAATACTTGCAAGACAATACAACATTTTTCAGAATTTGCAACTCAGGTTAAAACACCACAATAGCCAGGAAGTCCTGGAACAAATTAGTATATTCTGCATGCCAGGAATAGGATTCAAAGTGGAATATACCATCTTGATGGCAAGTAAACATTTTCTTGATAAACAGCCTAAAAGTCCCATTCTTTGAAAGGTAGCAGCAGTATAAAAAAAGCACGAACAGGTTACATTAAAAAAAAAAAAAAATCATGCGAAAGTGGTATGACAAATTTGACAGAATAATAGTCAGTAAAAAAAATAAGCAATTAACCATTCATGCTATTCTCTGATTCTGAATCTATGTCTCTTACCATGATATGGACATGGCTGGGATTGATACAATCCAAAAGGCGTTGATAATGTGTGATCATCAAAACTGAATTATAGGGTGTTAAAAGCCCATTAACTGCTTTTGCTACATCTTGAAGTGCATCAACATCTAACCCTGAATCAATCTCGTCTAAAATTGCTAAATCTGCCTCAAGAACCTGAAAACACAGGAACCCAACATGATGCTGAATATATTATAGCATATATGTTTAAGTATCATGACTTAAACGATATAATTATGAAAACATAAGCAAAAAAATGATCACAATTTTTGCCAATAGAGTTTTCACTTATAAGAGTATTGACTGCAATATGGAGTCTTGTATAGTCTGTAAAGAGAATGTGTATAATATATCCATAAACCATAACCTTGCCCAACTTCTGATTCCCAGATTCCTTCCATTTTCAGCTCTTGCGAAGTTTGTTTACCATGATGCGTTGAGTCATTTTAAAGAAAACTGCCATGGTTGGAAGTAGAAGCAAAATCAGATGCCTCCATTGTGGGGCAAAAAGGTGCCCCCACCAAGTGCCCTTGTCATCTTCCCTACGGTACCCACTTGCAACTCTAGAAAATCAATTAAGAGAAATTACTTCTCATTATGGACCAAGATATCCAAGAATATGAATGCAGTGTGGGAGCTTACTCAAATCTACTTACTGGATGTGTGAAAAATGATCACTGAGATTTCTAAAAACTACTGGGTTGGTAAATCTCAGGCTACAATTACACTCTTCTCAGGATTATCATAACTCCACAAGATTGGGAACTTCAGTACAAGCTGATGTAATTCAAATCATCAAGCTAAAGTAACTTGAAGCTATTGTGACTGTAAAGTAGTTGGAGTTTGGCACGAGTCCATAATATTAGATATGCACAGTGAGTCTTCTTTCCATCTCTTCAAATAACAAAAATGTTGAAATTGTACTTAAACTTTATACACCATATTTTTCCCCAATGTCTATTTCATAAATCAAAGGCAAATCATCTAGTTTACAATTAGATTAAGATGGTTATATTCTAATAATTTAAGTGTTTCATAAAATTGGAAAAAAAATCGGTTTATGGAGGAACATTGAAATTGAAGTCATCGTTATGTTGCACATCAATGATTGGTAGTGGAAACTCTTTGCAAACCAATGAAAGCTATCAGGTCTCTCTATATTCGCTTCCTCCAAAACATGTTACAGTAATATAGTCAAATGACGTTTTATTTCCTTCTCATCAAAAAGGGTGTAATTTATTTCCTCGTAACAGCTTTAGCGTATTTATCAAGTTACATATTTGATTATCATAATTTTACCATAAGGAGCATATCAAATGGTATTTATGAAAGAAATATTCAAGAAATTATTAAAGTGGAATCAGCCAAATTGTGTTACTAAGTTATATAATGATGAACAAGTCTTCTATGATCATATGAGAATAGATAAAGGTATTTGCTGAGAAAAGATGCAAAAAATATTACGAGATCTAAGAAAAAGAGGAAAGTGAGATTTTGAAGTTAAAGTGAACCTGATTTATACTAAAACAATTCCTCAGAATGTAATCGTGCACATTGTAAGAAAAAGATGCCCCCATCATGAAAAATCATCAGAAGTCAAAGACAAAAATTGGTATGATTTTTTTGTGGGTTAAATAACTCAGTTTTGTTGCTTAATGCAAAGATCAGATTCCATACCGCAAGTTGCAAAATTTCATTGCGTTTCTTTTCACCACCGCTAAACCCTTCATTCACATTTCTGTCCAGAAACCTTAGATCCATATTAACAGCAGCAGCCTTGGGAGACACATAACTATAGAACTGTAAAAATGCGACAACTAGAAATTAAAACATTCACATTCAAAAAAAGAAGAAGAAGCAAACAAAAGACAATAACAATATAAAATTCATAGATACAAATTCTTCCCTTCACTTATATAGCTAAGGAAGCAGAAAATGGAAGGATACATGGAAGTTTTACACATAGTCAAGCATTAGCTAGCAATCTTCTATTATACAGGGCAATGACAGGTAGGAATCACTGATGCACAGCATCTTCATTGATAACATCAGAATTATGACGGTCATAATAATGTTTAGTATCAAAGAACCAGTATCTTCAGCTTTCAAGGCAAATAACACACTAATTCCTTTTCTATATGTATTAATATTTTTGCCAGTCATTCTCAAACTTGTAAAGCATGACTGAATCCAGGTAAAGCAAACACTTACCTTGACGCGCCTAGTAAAAAGATGGTATGCAAATACTTTGAGCAGAAAATTTAAAAAGAAAAAGAAAAAGAAAATCTGCTCAACAGGCACGGTAACTTTAGCTGGCTTTCTAAATTCAAAATAATGTTTACTCACCATCTCAGATAATTCTTACTTTATGGTTAAACAGAGATCAGAAGCCAGCCCATGCAGAGCATGGCATCAAGGAAGAATGCTTTGTTGTCACTACAAAATAAATTTTAGATTGAGATAAATTGTGTAGTAGAGTCATTCATTTTCCTGCATTCATTCAAGCAAAAATAACTATCAACTCTGATAAATACAGAGGCACAATATCCATATAGGACAGTCATGGTATGCCAAAGATGACTCCAAAGAAGTGCTTGTTACAATATTTCAGGTTCATATGTTTCAAAATAAGAAAGAAATATAAATCACTAAAATAAGAGCAAGATAGTCATAGCTACTGGAACCAAACAATAATGCAAAAGAATCCAAACCTCTAGAGGAGGTTGTCCAGGTAGCCCTTGCCTTTTTCTTCGAGCATTATATGCCATGTTCAGAAAGTCAAAGTTGCTTACGCCTGGTATCTCAACAGGGGTCTGGAAACTCATGAAAAGCCCAGCATGAGACCTTACCTCTGGCTCCATCTCTAGCAAGTTCTCGCCTTTAAAGATAACGCTTCCTCCAATTACCTCATAATCTGGATGACCAACGAGAACCTGTATACATAAGACCATCCTCAAAAATCTGTAAAGCAATAAAAATAAAAAACTTGAAGTCAAGAAGAAACGAGATCATGTCAATAAGTCCAATTGTCTCATCAAACAAGACTACTCTTTAAGTGCTCAAAGATCATTTCTAATGTGATGCATCTGAGCCATACTTTAAGGTTTGGAGTGAGACTATTTGATTTGGTTAACTAGCCTTTTTAACATGACTTTGAGAATAGAGAAAAACATCAGATGATTAGATAAGTATCACAGTATTAGCATTATGAAGATGTCCCTGACCCACAATATTACATCAATTATTATGAAATTAAATTAGAGTAGCTATGCTATAGAGATATGAGAGAGAATGACGGAACAAAGATCAAGATTAGGGAAACACACAGCAAGGAGGGGGGAGGGAGGGGTAGAGAGAGAGAGAGAGAGAGAGAGAGAGAGGGAAGAGCAGAGTTTGATGTGTGATAAAACAAGGATGAATAAGGTTAGGAATATGTTAAGTGCAGGAGTTGCACAAGTTATAGCTAATAGATGGCAAACCAACTATATAAGAAAGAGCACACGCATCAAGAATCTAATGAGCCTTGTCAAGAACCACATATGTATCAACAGAAGGAAACCCAAGATGACAGGGTGGATGGTGCAATCTTAATACAAAGGAAGGATGATGAGGAATTCATAAAGCCAACGCCATATAATTCGCCTAAGATTTGATGAATAGATTTTGAAGCTATGCAGAAACATAGTTGCAGACTAGACAAGCAGATTCACTTCTGGCTGTACAAAATAGCTGAAAATGCCAAATGTACATTAGTAGGATCACAAGCAACAATTTATAGGAGAGGAATTCTTACTAAGTTATGACAAGAATTTACATGAGGTTCATTATTTTATAATCTTTAGCTGATTGGCTCTCCTCCAAGAGTTCTGCATTAGGTGCACCTCATTGTCTTGGTGTGAAAACTCAGTGTTAACATCAACTTTAGTAACTACACTAAAGATGGCAGCAATAATTTATTCAAGTGTCCAGCAACAAATTTAAGTTCGAACCATGTAGTAACTGTGTTACTATAGGTTCATCCTAACCATCAATGTTCGCTTTGTAAATGCTAACTTAAGCCCGATATTAGTAAAAATAAGCATACCAGCATCATGGAGCCTCATGCACTATTCAGCGCAGCCCAATAATACATGGTGGAAGCCTATGCTATTCCATTTTTCCTCTTCTCTTTCTAATTCGCTCTACATGCATCATAACTAATTAGAATGACAAAATTCCAGTTTTGATTAGTAATCCGTTCTTCTATAATCCAAATATATCAACTTCAGCCATTGTATTAACACCACTGGTTGTCTCGACATTCATCAAGGTTGAGCGAAATTAAAATTATAAGAAAAAAAAAAGAATATAAAAGAATCACCTTTGCGAATGTGCTCTTCCCGGACCCATTCTTCCCCATAATCGCGTGAACCTATTCAACCGAAACCAAGGATTAATTTTTTTTGCGGAAGATATATTACTAGAAACGAACTAAGAGAGAAAGGGAGGCACGGGGAGCCACCTCGCCCTCGTAGATGGTAAGATTGACACCACGAAGGATCTCCTGCCCCGACTCCGCGATCACGGCCCTGAGATCTTTCACCTCCAGCAAAACCCTAGGCGGTCCGCTACGGGGAGCGTCGGGGCCGGCGGCGGGGGAGTCGACGGCGACCGTGGCCTTCGGCCGGAGAGACGGGCGCGCGCGGAGGGAACGGGCTCGCATCCGTTGGGGAGAAGGGATCGTAATTAGGGAGGATCCCGTCGGCGAGGTTCGGAGAGGGAGGGAAGGCGAGGGCAGCGAAGAGGTGGCGGTAGAGAAGGGGAGAGAAGAGCACAAGGCGAGAGCCATGAGGCCGAAGAGAGATTCCGCAGCTGCCGAGGGAGCGCCCGGTCCGCCAGGAGGTTGGACTTTTGATGGTGGTCGGATGAGAGCGAGGGAGTTTTGGTCACGATAAAAAACGACCGGGTGCCAAAATGATTTTTTTTATGTTATTATGGGAGACGGAGGAGGGTAAAAATCATTTGATTTTTTTTTTCAGGCAAAAAATTATTATATTAATTGATCCACAATGGAGAATAAAATAATTTATCCTCAAATGAAAAGGACTATGTGTAAATTTATCCATTTATTCTGATTAATTTATTTCATTTCTAAACCTATTTTCTCTTTGATCCTTGTTTTTATAAGCTAGGATAATAAATGGATTATACCGATCTGTGATCCGATCCAATCCCAAATGAATTAGACTTCATTGATCTATTTCCGAAAAATGCACGGATTGAGTTAGGGTTAAAATTGGACCTGATTTAACATTAAGTTAGATTCTAATTTTATATTCTAAACCATGTAGAGCTATGCTCCTTTACCCTAAATATCTTTCTTAATTCATTGGATGAAGCCTTGTTTAAATTAATCTTTTTGATCATCTCAATAACCTCATCCCCTCAGCTACTTTTACTTAATTATATTAAATATTCATTATTTGTTTCGATATATTCTTGTTTATAATATTCTTACATATATCAATTTTTTAGATTATTTTTTAAAAAAAAATATTTTATGTAAAATTAAATAATTTATATATATATATATAGAGAGAGAGAGAGAGAGAGAGAAAATTTGTGAGAATATAACATCAATAGTAAATTTACAAGGATGTGCATGTAATCTTCAATATCTATAAAAATATACAAATAAAAAATTCTTTATACATACATACACACCCATCTATATAGTAAATTCTTTAGAGAAAGCATGATTTAGATAAAGTTACAAAATTAAAGTAGAACTAGCCTTAGCCACACACACATGGGGCGCGCTCTATGCACATCCACAAAAAAAAAGAAGAATCATAACCAAACTACCCATCAACAACAAATATTCTGATGGAAGTGGAAGGTTATATATACGAGTAGACTTCGAACTATTAATTGATATGAAATTGTAGGGGATGTCTGTTTTGTGTATTTTATTATGATGTGACTTGAGAGCCTTGATATAATACATAAAAATTGATACAATACATGGTTCATATTAGTAATATTAATCAAATAAATTTCTTGAACCAATCTTAACATGTATAAGAAGAAATTTGCATGAAGTTGAGGACAAAAGGTATGTTCAAAATTTATTGCATGAGTTTCTTGCATTGACTAGAACTAGAATTGCTATCATGTAATATTTTTTGTGCTACAGGAGTGACACTTTATTAGCGGAAACAATATAGAGGAGCATATTTTTGATTGTAGGTCATTTCAAAGCTAATTGTCAGTCAAACAAGAGAAGATTGTCATACCACCAAAAATTCTAATCATAAACTAAAGGCCAATCATGCCTATAAGCTTACCTAGAAAGAAGACAATATTTATAACGATGCTCCATGGTTGGTGGATAATGGATTGGACCCCTTTGTTCCATCTTCCATGATAAATTATGTCTGCTCAATTGAAAACCAAACAATGGGCTTGATTTAATCAGCATCACCTCCAGTCAATGCTCTTAAATGAATAAGAGATACAGTTATGGGATATGGTCCAAAATTGGATTAGGTCAATCTGCAAAGAATTCTCTATTAGCAGCAAAAGATATATACATACGTTGCGAAATAATTTTTCTTTTTCTTTTCCAGCTTTTATATATGAAATGGTGTCATGTGCAAGTATATTACTCGCTTTCGTTGCCTTCTGAGACTGACAAGTACATAGATAGGTTAATATTTTGTATATTGAGAAGATAACCAAAGTCCCCTTTCTATTTGCTCCAAGTTAATATTTTATCAATGATTCATCGATTAGGAAGCAAACCTAATGATATAAGAGTGTGGCTCGTGGTTTATAATTGCGATGATGATAATGATACAATGCTCTTTATACAAACTGAAAAGAATTTTATTAATTTTAGATATAATACATAAACATATTAAGTGTTTACTTTTATAAGTATATTTTTTATACTAATATATCCATAAATATATATATATATATAATAACATCATAATTTAAGTTTATCCTATGGTATTATTGTATTCTCTTTCACACTTTACCTTTTATGGATGGCCAATTGATTCATTGGACTCTGTTGGCCCGCGGGGTGTTGCGGTCTCAAACTCCTCGCCAAGCTTCTACTGTGGAGGATGAAGATGATGATTGCGGGACCGTCTTTTGGGCAGGTAGTGTATTTGGCCCGTGTCTTAGTCTTGATCGAGGTTGGCCTCAGCAGGTCTTTTGGAATTTGGGTCTATGTAGGAGCATGGGGCAAATGTGGAGCCATCTTGTAATAAATGCATGTACCTATAACTGGAAGGCAATTCAGATTTAATGATGGCCCTACTCTATGCAATATTTGAGGCTGATGAGGTCCCAGCAATTTTTTTTTTTTTTATTTGCACTGCATGCACCCACTTAACCATTAACTAAAAACCTTAGCAAGCGATAATAGTTGGTGAAATACTTATTGATGTGGCCATAATGTGGGGACCTTTTTTTAATGCTAGCCTTTAATTATACACATGGCTGTCTGCAAGATTTAAATACAGATTGAGGCCACAACCAAAACAGGAATGAAACTATCACAAAGAAAATTGGACCATGCAGTGTGCAACATAAATCAAGTGAGGCATCTTGAGACTAGAGTGTAATGGATAGAGTGATTCTTGCACTACACATAGAACTCATAAAAGATTGATGCTAAATTACTTCTGCTGCACCTAATTTTTACAACTTGTACAATGTTAATTATAGGCACAATGTAATGTCAAGAAAAGTGATTTGGTAGTCTAGGATAAAAAGTTGCACCTCAGCTTTGCAACTCTTTATATCTTAGTAGTTTTGGAGACTATCAAAATAATTTTATACACATTATTTTTCTAAATTTAAGTGCTAACATTTTTAAAAAAAATTTACTGATATAATTCATCTCATAGTTTAATCTCATAATGATATCAACCATACAAAATTGAGAAAAGAGTTTATTATATTCAAGTCTGCAATGTCTGATTGTAAATGTTTCGAGCCATGACTTTATACAAAGATCGCCGTACACTAGCCTATACCTAAAGATTTAAAGTTATGAATACTCAAAAAAAAATACCATCATATCTAACAAAAATTTAACTAAATATTATACGACTTCTCCGCCGTAGTAAGAAATCATTTCTTAAATTCAAATCTCCATATTAGTTCTATTTTTTTTTGCATAAATAGCTTCCTAAATATCGAATTTTGCACGAATACCCTTCCAAAAGTAATATTTGCATGTATATCCTCGTAAAACACTTGTTTTGCTATTCTACCTTTTTATTCTTATTTTTGCATATGTACCCACGCCATCTAACACCGTTCAAAAAATTAAAATAACTAAAATATCCTTAATATGTAAATGTAAAAAAAAAAATATTTATAAGGCCATCGTGTTGGAGGACAAAAAAGTAATATCAAAATTTTATTTTATTTTTAACTAAAATAAATATAATTTTTATTAACGATATTGGGAGAACCGTTATATTATAGATATTTATACAAAAATAGTATGTTATGAGAATATATAAATAAATATAATTTTTAATAGGAATAATATAACAAAATAATGTGGGTTTTTTTTTTTGGTAGAGACAACAATTTGGTTAATTAATTATTGTTACATTCCATCAGGCTTAAGGACTGACATTATATTATTGAATTCTAAAATTTTTGTGCAGTCGAAGACAGGAATTAACAGCCGCTGTTTCTGTTTCCCTGAAACCTATCATGGGTTCCACGCTTCCTCCTAACACGCGCGATTCGCGTGACATGAGTAAGGGGCAAATTAGTAATTCCGTACAATGCTTTAGCTTATTAATTCTTGAAAACGGCCTATCTCCGCGTCCTCCAAACCCCGTCGGCATCGAAGCCAAAAGCGCGAGATTTCTCCCCGCTCTCTCTCTCTCTCTCTCTCTCCCCCCCCCCGTCTTGAATCCTCTAAGGGCCTTAAAACTGGCGTCCATTCCGATAATGTAACCCCGATTCCGGCTCAATTGGAGGTCTCGGCGCTCTAAGAGCCTCGAGATTTGGCGGGTGGAGCTCTAGGTGCAAGCTCGGGCCGCCGGGGGCGCTCCAGCGGCGCGTTCTTGGAGGGATGCCTGGATTCCGGTGAGAAATTTCTAGGTATTTTCTATTCTTTCCTTGAGTTCAGCTAAAATGGTAGGTCTTGAGCTTCAACATTTGGATTGTTACTGGAATCCCCTGAGGTTTTGCGGGGATTTCTTCGGTTTTCGAACTGGAGGCTACGGTTTTAGCTACAAGGGGGGTTTTGAGCCTGCAATGTTGGAATTTTGAGAATTTTTCTTCGAATTTAGATGAAAATCTTGTCTTATCGTCTCGGTTGGTGAAAGTTCCAGTCTTTTCCTGCTGTTCTTTGAATTGTTGCGGCGCTTGTGACGGATTCTTAGGGGTAACCAAGTGCTTCTTTGTTGCCTAGATGGTAAAAGCTCGATCTTAAGCTCTTTTTCAAGGTAATCACGAGCCACTTTTATTCACTATTTGAACAGAATGTTCTAGGTTCAAAATTTTCTTTACTTTTAAATATAGGGTTTTGATTTCAAGTTGTTTAGCTCTTGTTCCGGCCATGGTTTGTTCCTTGGAGTTCCAAATGCTGGCCTTGTCAGTTTTTACCTTCATCAAAGTGTAGTTATTAATGTATTTGATTATTTCCGGATTTTCGAGGTCCCGACTGTTTTGCTTCTTTCTTTGATTGCAGCCTCTCCGTTCCTAATTGTTTAAGTAGAATTCTTTGAAAACTGAAGATTTATCTGAACTTCGGGTGCTCTAACGGCTATTCTTTCCAGAAATGGAGTCTTCTTTTTTGGAGTCCGGTGAGATTTGGGTTTATAGCTGAAGGATTCGTTTTAGTAAGCCTAAATAATTTTTCCCTTTGATGTCTTCGAGTTCTCTGAATATCTTGTTATTAATTACTATATCCGCTTAGTGGGTGTGTCTAATGCCGTACCAAGGTGGCGCATTTGATAGCCCTACTTTTTATTATAATTTCCTTTTTGTGGAGTAAAATGTTGATGCTTTTGCTTTGTCATAGCTCCTTTTCATTTCTTTTACTTGATTTAAGTGCTGCTCTGTATTAGCACAAAAAAGTAGGCGAGGTGAGATCCAAGTGTTGGGTAGGAATTGAGCTTCTCTTCTTTGAAAGTTTTGGTGGGCCTTGAAACTCTTTGCCTTTTGAGAGGGGATGGAAAGCTTCCATTTTCCTGTGTTTTAAGCACCTCTTAATTTGCTAGTAAGTGAAAAATAGATGAGCTTTTGCTTTTGGACTAACAGCATGCTTTCCAGAAAAGTTTGGTTCTCTTTGAGTGGGCGGTATTCTTTCAAAGTGGTGTCCTTTTCTTCTTGACAATTCTTTGGGACATGTTTAGACGTAGTGGGTTTCGAAAGAGGACTCAACAACTCAACTGAGATTAGCTTGTGGTTTTAGGAAATAGTAACAAGAGAATCGTGTCTTTTTTGATCACCTACCCTTAAGGAAGTGACAGCTGAAAGCCTGTTGCTTTGTTGCTTTTGTCAACTCTCTCTCTCTCTCTCTCTCTCTCTCTCTGTGTGTGTGTGTGGATGCGCAAAGCTATTCTTGGAGCATATCTTAAGTTAAAACACAGTATGATTTGATTGTTCTTTGTTTCTACTGCTTGGGCCATGTATTTACTCTTGCTTTTTATCACTGCAGAAGGAGAGGAAGATGCCCAACACTTGAAATTCCCAGTCATTTTCTTTGGTTTCGTTTCAGAAAGTTAGAATTCCCATTCTTTTTCCTTTTTCCCATTTGGAAAACTGGCATGGGTTACCTCAACTGCAGATGCTTCTTTTTTCCATCCGTTCCTTTTCTTTTCCTCCTACTGTGCTTTCCCTCTGCAGCAACAGGTGACCTAAAATCTGATAAGCAACTTCTCCTTGCATTTGTTGATGCAGTCCACCATGGCCGCAAACTCAGCTGGAATTCCAACACCTCAGTCTGCTCCTCTTGGATTGGAGTGACATGTACAGCAGACCAAACTCGTGTCCTTGCCCTCAGGCTACCTGGGGTTGGGCTCTTCGGCCCAATCCCTGCAAATACACTTGGCAAGCTTGATGCCCTCCGAGTCTTGAGCCTCCGATCTAACCATCTAAATGGAAGTCTCCCATCTGATATCATGTCACTTCCTTCCCTGCAATATCTTTACCTGCAACACAATAATTTATCGGGAGATATACCAGCCTCACTTTCTCTCAGCCTCGTCTCCCTTGATCTCTCATATAACTCCTTTACAGGAGAAATTCCCCTGGGAATTCAAAACCTGTCTCAACTCTCTTTGTTGAATCTACAAAACAACTCTCTCTCTGGACCCATCCCTGACCTGAAACTCCCAAGGCTAAAACATATGAATATGAGCTACAACCATCTAAATGGCTCCATACCATTTTCCCTCCAAAAGTTTCCAAATGATTCATTCCTGGGAAACCCTCAATTATGTGGCCCACCTCTACCTCAGTGCTCTGCAGTTCTTCCTTCACCTTCACCATTTTCACCATTTTCTCCTCCCTTGTCACCCCAACCAGCATTCCCCCAAAATCATAAGAAAAAATCTGGGAAAAAAATTAGTACAGGATTTATAATTGCAATTGTTGCTGGGGCATTGGCCTTGCTGCTGCTACTTGCAATGGTTCTAATTATATGCATTTCAAGGAGGAAAGATGGAAGAAGCAGCGGAGGATCGAAGGAGAAGGGCTCCAATGTTGAAAAGCCTAAAGAGGAGTACAGTAGTGGAGTTCAAATGGCTGAGAAGAATAAGTTGGTTTACTTTGAGGGCTGTGCTTATAACTTTGACTTGGAGGATCTGCTGAGAGCTTCTGCTGAAGTCCTTGGGAAGGGGAGTTATGGAACAGCTTATAAGGCTGCTCTTGAGGATGGCACAACAGTGGTGGTGAAGAGGTTGAAGGAGGTGGTGGTGGGGAAGAGAGACTTTGAACAGCAGATGGAGATAATGGAAAGGGCTGGGCAGCACCCTAATCTTGTTCCACTTCGTGCTTATTACTACTCGAAAGATGAAAAGCTTCTAGTCTATGATTATGTTCCCACTGGCAACTTCTCTAGCCTCTTGCATGGTATGCCTCTCTAAAAGCCTGATGTTTGTATTTGTTTCATTGTTGTTGTTGTATAGATTATGTAAGTGCATGAGTTTGATTTGTGAAATGCTTGCTGCACAAAAAATTGTCCTTTGAATGAACCAGAGTAAGATTGTGAATACTCCTAGCTTATGTAGGATTGATATTAGATGTAGATATATGTTTCTAAATAACATTATTGACAATCTTCCCAATCCCCATAATATATACTAAAAACAATCTTTGGGATATCAGCTTGCTTTGCTCTAAGTTGACCTCTTACCTTGAAAAGGAAAAAAAACCTCGACCTAAGTTATTCAGTTAGTCCTTTTGAAAGGATATTAAACCCATGCCTTACAAGCTGTATATTGAAATTAAAAAAAAATATTGTCTTTTTTCCAAGTACACAATTTTGAAACTAACTGTCAAATGTTCCTCCCTCGAGGTCTGGACCAAATACAGTAAAACCAACTATATTTTTTTCATTTTTCTCTGATAATAAATTAAGCAAAAAGGAAGAACAGAAATCTCCAAAATGATTTGATACGAGGTGACTCGTTCCTAGTAAGTAGATTAGAACACCTAATAAGATTTTCACTCCATACATGATTTCATGGTGATCTCAGGCCTGTCAATGATTGGCAAAGATTATGATAACTGAAAAGTATGGCATGCCTAGCCCAGATTTTCTCCTCATTGCTTCCACTCATCAAGATCTGAAGCTTATTACTCATTCATTTAGATCCACATATTGGACTTAAATTTGAGGCAATTGATGGACTCAAAATTTATGTGCAACTTTCTAAGGACCAAGCATGAGATCCTCGACCGTTTGCTAAATTGGAGGCAATCTTTATAAGCAGAACACAATTTTTTCTTAGCTAAGTACAGAAGGCTTTTGTGCAGCTCTCAACAAGCAATTTTATTTTGGGTTATAATGTGATGTGTAAATTTAAGTCTTATATCTGACCTACTTTGAAGTGTAATGTCGTATGCTGCCCAAAATACATGCATGAAATACTGCCATATTTGGAATATAAGACGAGTTTTTAAGAAGGTATATCTTGTTTCAATACCTTTGGCATAAAAATGTGTACAAGTAATGATGCTTATATTTTATCAATTTTGTGGTTAATGGTTGGAAACAAATAATTTGAAAATCAAAAATATGAAGATATGGTATTAGTAAAGACCTATATATGTACTGTCCGCGCGATTTGGTCTTGTCAATTAAATTCCTAACTTATTATTATAAAAATAGCCATAACCAACAAACCTTATGCCAACCATAGGTTGAAGATGTCAGCTTACCAAGCTAGTAAAGTCTCTTAGTAGTTGTACTGGAGCCTAGGTTCAAAACCCATGTTTACTAGGGTTGGGGGGTTAGGGGTATTTGGGAAGGGCTACCTACATTGTTTAGCTCATGGCTATTTATTTAGATTATTTTTAGGGATTGTATTAGATGCAGACTGAGGTAGTCATTTGCACATTGACTCTGGTGAAAACTTTGTTAGAAACTGCTTGTTTATGCCCTTGTTCTTTTGGTCCTGAGAGTAGTCTCTTGTTTTCTGATCTGTTGAAATCTAGAAAATCTTGTGTGCATGTTAGGTTCTGAGTTTCTTGCTAGTTTGTGTGGATATGGATCAATGCACTTGTATAAATTAGAAACTTGGTAGTATAATAAAATTAAATGAAGATAATTTCGAAGCTGAAATTAGGTCTAGATCATGCAGACTTACATTTTAGTTTGTTATCCAAGTACCTATTTGTAGATCTGAACTAATAATATATACTCCTACTGGTATGAGGTACTTCAGCTAACCATACGTTAATTTGCATTTGAGTTCAGAGGTATAGCAGAAGATTATTTGTTAATGTAAATATAACCAGCTATGTGTTAAATCCCTTCACTGGACTTATATGTTGATGATGGACAGGAAACAGAGGCACTGAAGGGACTCCACTGGACTGGGACTCCAGGGTGAAAATCATACTTGGAACAGCACATGGCATCGCACACATTCATTCCGAAGGTGGTCCAAAGTTTGTCCATGGAAACATCAAATCCTCCAACATCCTCCTTAATCATGACCTTAACCCTTTTGTCTCTGATTATGGCCTCTCTCCTCTTATGAATCCTCCTGCCAACGTCTCCCGGGTCGTGGTGGGCTACCGTGCACCTGAAACCATAGAGACCCGAAAGATCACTCAGAAGTCTGATGTCTATAGCTTCGGGGTCCTTCTCCTTGAGATGCTCACCGGGAAAGCTCCACTTCAGGGCCAAGGGCATGACGATGTTGCTGATCTGCCAAGGTGGGTCCAATCCGTGGTCCGGGAGGAGTGGACTGCTGAAGTTTTTGATGTGGAGCTGTTGAGGTATCAGAACATCGAGGAACAGTTGGTTCAGATGCTTCAGATTGCAATGAGTTGCGTAGCAAGAACTCCAGAACAACGTCCAAGAATGGAGGAGGTGATTAGGATGATCGGGGAGATCCAGCAGTTTGGCTCAAAAAGCCGGCCATCCTTGGAAGGCGAGCCTAAGGACTCTGTTGTGCGAACATCATGAGGGGTGAGTGAGATGGCATTGCTTCTGGATTTCATTTTAAGACAACTGATTTGACTCCATTAGAGAGTTTCAATTATGTAAGGATGCTTGAATCTGTGCATGGTGTGCTGTGCACAAAGGAGCGTGCAGAGCCAATAACATGTTTCGTCTGGCGTCGGGCTTGGTAGTTGTGCGACAACTTTGGTACTAATTCGTACATAATTTGATTGGTAATTTTCATTTTCTCGTATCCAAGGATGAAGTTTCTGGTAGTTTTATCAAGAGACAGGAGCACACTGATAACGGTTAAAACACAACTGCTTTCAGGAATGTCTGCAGGTTTAACTTTGTGCTCCCACAGCCGCGGATGACCCAGAGGAGGATGATAATGGAAAGCCCTCAACTAGTTTCTGCCCCGATGGATTATTATTTTTATGGAAACTATGGAATTAAGCGGATTTAACAAGCGGCTGCAAAATGACAACTAATATATGCATGCTTAAAATTCCTCCTTTATGAGTATGACCGCTCATTGCACGATAGATGCTCCAGTTTTAGACTTAATAACTTCATTTTCTTTAATTTTGATTTCAATTATTCGTAGAAGTTTGTACACTTGTATATGGGTTTAATATATGAGCTCTCCTTGGTGGTTCTTTATCAGGAGTAAATCTTTCTTTACCTGTATGTGTGCGTACGGCCACCGAATATTTTTTTGAAAAATCCAGACACTTACATTACTGGTATTCAACAAACATAGCTCGTCTTTCAACAGCCTCCCTGGCAAAAGAAGGTATCATAACAGCTCCATTTTTCCCATACTACACAAACCTTCAGAAATGCATGGAAGGCAAATCTTGGTCAGCAACAAATTCAATTTTTAGTGTTACAAATAATATCTATAATAGCATAAAACAAATAAAAAATCTATCGTTTCCAAAAAAAAATTAAATATTTTTTCTTTTCCAATAACTCGATCTCAAACAGCTGACCAGCAAGATTAAGAATTGGCTTGGTTCATCAAATCAGCGCCACTGACATATTTGGCAAGAAAAGAAATCAAGCGGAATGGTGCCCCTATCAAAGGGGCATCTGAGAGTGGAACCACGGGAGCTTTCTCATTATTCTTCATGCCTTGCAAATCTTCCTCATGAATTTGGATCTCATCCAGTGGAACTGACACAATATCTTCGCTAATCCTTGGTTCGTCTAATCCCGGAGGCTGTGCTGATCGTACTCCAGGATCAGCAACAAAGTCCTCAACTCCATTGCTAGTGTTAAATCTCCCCTGAATTCCAACTGAAGGTTGAACCTTTTCACCTAATTCAGGTATCTTTTCGCCATACCCTGATACGTTATCTGTGGAAGTTCTCGCTTGTGTCATTTCATGATTAAGCTCAGGGTTTGAATGTTCAACAGAAGCAGCATGTTGATTTGGCTCCATGTAATGTTCGGTCACCTGAGCAGAAAATCATGGCCACCTTGAGATGTACACAAACTATTTACTCATATAATCACTACAGTTCAAATTACATGGGAAAAATGATATTGAAGGATCTAATATGTGTTTGTGAACTGTTGGTGACTATACAGAACGTCAAGGTTAAGGCAGATCACTGTAAAACTTAATTCAATCCTAATATTTCACACTCTATTGGCAAAGAATCGGATGCTGAGAAAGAAAGGACCAAGTTTAGAATCCAATACTATTATACCAACAAACTTTGCAAAAATACTAAATATTTAAAGAAATGGCCATTGTGAAAAATAGAATATACCCGTATATATCAAGAAAACAGCACACAGAAAATAGTCTGAAACTCCTATTGTTACCTTTCCAGCAAACTCCCCAATTCCAGAATCTGGCTTCTCAATTAATGCATGGGCTGTTTCTATCCGATCAAATGATTTTCTCTCTTCAGGGAACTGCATCAAACACAAGACATTCTGTTACTTTTAATGCTAAAAGGAGTTTTCAGCAAAAAAATGCTAAAAGGAGAGGATGATCGGCTAGGAAGGAGGCCCAATTCCAACGATTATCTTCATAAGCTTTTTTTTTTTTTTTTTTTGGGTTGGGGGGGTTGGGGGGGGCGGGTAGTTGAGGATAATCTTCATACAAATTTTGCTAACATATATAGATGCCAGGCAAACTAAAGTTTGACAGGTAGCATACAAGAACCACCAAAGACACATACAGTGAGGGTTATCTTCTTCCCACATTAATTGAGAATTAAGTATGGCAATATGATAGAAGTCTGATGGCCTTAGCTGCCATCTTTAGCTTTTTTTTATTTTTTTAAAAGAAAAGAGAAAAAAGTAATTCAGTTATGATGTCAAAAACCACAAACTTCTTTGGAAATGTTAAACTCTTGTTTCAGATAATTTTTCGACCAACCAGAAAGGAAAGAACCATAACTCTGATTTCAGATATAGTTTCTCAAGAAAACAGGTCAAAGTTTACAAAGTTAATTATGGCAAAGAATGAAAGAAAAAATCTCACTTAAAGTAATTTTCATAATAATCATCAACCAGCAATTTAGAGTTTTGCAGTCGCAAGAAGAAATTTCATGCCAATAGATTTGGAATGAGAAGCAGTTCCCAAAATATTTGTCACAGTTTGTGTCCTAAGATCAGACACCTATCAAATTAGTTTGTTTCCTCCCTCCTTCCCTGTCAACCATTCAGAGCCAATCCCCCCCCCCCCCCCCCCCCCCCCCCCTCTCTTTCTGTGTGCGTGTGCATGTGTCTCCCTCACCCTCAATCCTCTTTAGAAAGCCGATTGCTCGGCAAAAAAGCATCATATTGGCTGATTTATTTACAGAACATTAATATTAGAATTTGAAAGGGTTAACACATTCAGTAATTGGAATGCAAAATTTCATATAATTCAAGTTTCAAATGCCAATATAGCATAACAAGGTACTGCTTGTCACTTTGCACTGCCATGTAGCATAACAAGCTACAATCAGATTAGATGGCCCGCACATGTTAAATATAAATTTGGAGGGACCTTTCAATTACAAAGATCTTACTTCTTTTAGCATGTGTTCTTAAATAGACCAGTCAATGGTGGATCACTGCATTGGACAGAGTACAAGCCCAGACTTTCACGGTAACGAGTAGCAAAATAATTGCATCATAGGAATTTCTGATGGACTGAAGTAGTTTCTTTCTTTCGAGTTTTGACAAACATGTATGGATTTGATGAAGTTCAAGTATATAAAGAGCAAAATAAACTTAAAGAGCATTTGCAATCGAAAAGCAGGTGCAAACTAACCTTTGTCATCACTTTCGAAGTTGCATAGGCAGAAGCTTCCCTTTCAAGGCGTTGTATCCGCAATTCCAATTCTGATATGCTTTCCACTAACCGATGGTTTTCTTGAAGAATATTGCTTCTAGATTCTTCCAACTCCCTTACCTGACAGGCTTTGTTATTTAATAGTCATATCAGAAACACAGACAGTAATCTAGTTGAGTAACTTATTAGGTCGATGCATGACATGTGCACATGGCAAGACACTTTTGTTGTATGTTAAAGGCTTAAAGCACTAATCAAACACCCACTAAGATATATCAAGATTGAGGGAACTCTATCATATCAACATGCTTTAACCCAGGAATTATTCTGTCACTCCAGATTTACATCTGAATCAACCAATTTGATAAGATACGGGCAGCCTTTATTATTGCATTCAGTGAATTGGCTAACTCAAGCTTGGATGGACTACGTAAAAGATGATTCTTGATTTTGAAAATTGTTTTGGCATATGCCACAAAACAGTCAGATAAAGATTCCATATCCCACAATAAAATAGATGAATGAAATATAAGGGGATTTGTAACTTGAAAAACTACAGAAAAAACTATTGCAGAATGAATCTTTACATTCACAAACTGATACCGAAAATGAGTGTGGAAAGCAGAAATATCATGTAAAAACACAAAGGATACAGACTGTTTAAGATTGATACCATTAAATCATAGGCAAAATGATTATAACATAATAAAATTTCCCTACAACCTATACAATTATAATGCAGAAAAGTGCAAACCAAGTAGTGCTTAATCTCTCAAGATCAAGGACAGACATGCTTGCCCCCTAGAAAAAACAAGTGACTAGTAGTATCAGATTTTAGGAAGACATCTGCCAGCTGACAAGAGGATAAGTTACATGGATAACCTGGTGAGAAGGCACTATACAAACTGATGCTCAGGCCCTGTTTTATTTGTCTGTTAAATTCTCCATGATTTAATTAACATCCTGTTCTCACAATATTTTGGTGCTAAAAGTAGAATAGTGAACCTACATCCAACCCGGAAGTAGAACTTTTGCATCAATTTAAGCGATGATTTGACAGTTAAACTCAGTCATACAGCAAAGATGTTTTTTTTAAAAACGTGAAGTAGAACAACCTCCCACCACAAAACACACACACACAAAAAAAAAAAAACAGTGCTAGATGGTGACCTAGCAAAATTGACCACCGGTAGGTACTAAATCAATCATGAAAACAAAGGTTAAGCCGTTAAGGAATATTTTATGTTGACGTAACATACGAGTAATTGAATAATCTGAAGGAAAACCACCAATAGAGTATGCCAAGAGGAACTGCATATTAAGGGGCTGTGAGATCAAAATTGATGAAGCTACCATCAAGAAGGATTATGGAATTAGGATGGTGCCCTCATAAACACAAGAACCCTGTGGTTAAGCTTGATCAAATTATAGGAAGCTTTTAGTTAGGCGAGCACGAGGGACAAAAAAAACATTACTTGTAGCAAGAACAAAGCAACACCAAGCCCCACAAAGTAGCTATGGTGCATACCTTACCGCAAAGCAGATATAAATGAAATTATCACCCATGAAAGTCATCTCATCAAAATAAAAGAAGACCTATGTAGAAGCATTTGTTCCTTACAAAGATGATAAGGTCAATGCATGATCAAAAGCAATGGCAGAGGAACCAGCCTTCAAACCAGGCCATGAATGGAATCATGCACTGCACAGCAAAGCTGACAAATTTTTCTTAAGGTAGTAAATATCAAGATCAAAAGGTTTGCATACAAACATTCTTAGATAGATATTTTGCAAAACCGCATATCCAAATCAGGCAAAGATTTCCAAGATAAATGTAATTCTTGTAGTCAACACAAGGCTCTTGCACAAATAAAACTATCAAGAACTTGCATCTATTTAAGAAGCCATTAACGAGGGTTTTATACATACAAACATGCTTGTGCCCATAAGGAACTTTGTCCCTGACAAGAAGCAGAGCATTCCTAGTCTAAGGGTGTGTCTGGTATTGCTTAAGTGGTTTTGTGACTTTTAAATCAAAGGAACACTTCGCAGAAAAGTGTTTGGTAACATCATTTAAAAAGTGACCACGAGAAGAAAAGTCAAAAAAGTGCTTCTATTACCAGCTAGAAAATGTAGCTTCTAGCTTCTCTTTCCCTTTTTCTATCCTCTTTTTTCTAAAACAGAAGCAATACCAAACACAACCTAAGTGTTGAATAATCTCCTTCCAATGTTGGCTGACTTGTGAGAGCTCTACAAGTAATGGCATGAGTTAATGGAATAACAAAAGAACCAAATAGCCTAAATAATAGCTCTAATCTGACTTAATGAGATTAAGAATTGCCAACAATATCAATAAGTGCACACTTCATTAGAGCAACCAGGTCCGATCCTCATGAAGGTCGCCCTGTATGAAGCAGAGAAGACACAATTGTTGGATCAATTTAGATTACGTGTTTTTGGGAATAGAAGAATATCATCAAGAAACAAATCTGCAAGGACCCAAGAATAAAGAAAAGATACAAAATAGAGTACTTAAAATCCTTGAAATTTCCATGGAAAGAGATAATGATACCTCAATAGAATCTCTTATCCATGGAATTGTAGCAGCACAAGGCACTCACCCCTCACCTCTGCTTATGTGTTCGCATGTGTCCATACAGTATTTCATATAAGTATCATAATATGGAAAAGGAGCACATATCAAAATCTCGTTGTTGCACTGTCATCTTTTTTCCCAAAGGGAAAATGTATAGCCTTCCATATAGAGATTTACCTTGTACTCCATTACTTCCATACAAGGAATTAAAAAAAATAAAAGTTCAAGAAAAACCAACTAGATGATACATGTGCATGAGACAGCAAAGATATGATAATGTGGAGAATGCTTGAAAATTGTAAATCTTATTATATAACAAGTAGGAGGACAGGATACCAAGATAGTGGAAGTGTACCTGCATTTGAAGACCAATGTTGGCTTCTTCCAGTCTAGCAATCATTTCCCACATCGAAGTCTGGGCAGCCCCAAAAACAATTCAAAACAATAAAATATAACAAATAGGGATATTTTGGAGCTCTACAGATGAAAACTAACAAAAAACTGTACAATAACATAATATATATGAAACAGTTTCCCAAATGTGTAAGATTTTGATAAGATAGTGAATCAACAATAGAGAAATAACTAGCAAAGGTCAATCCCAACATCGTCACAACAGGAAGGTATATAACCCCAATAAGACAAGTGGACTTAGCTCTTGACAACTCTCAATTCCAATTTTAGGAGAACACCCATATCTCTTTATTTATTTTCTATTAGGGTAAGATTGGATTATATAGGTAATACAATGTACAAGATGTATAAGCGAAGCTAAAAAATCAAATAGATATCTCCTCTGTCCCTTCGCTTTTGACTATGTCACAGGCAGATAAGTCTTGAATTCTCTTGTTCATTTCACAGATGCAAATATAAAGGGTTCAAGAGTAAATGACATCAAAGATAGTTGACCGCAAAAACTGAAAAAGTTCAGTCAGTTTTTGCACTATGTACTGCTTGAAGCAGTTTGCAAGAGGATTTCATTTACCTATGCTCTAATAGTCAAGGGCATGGTGAAAGTATGAATAATCCCGTAAAGGATTCAAGCTTTCTTCAAGACACTAATGTAAATATCAATCCTCCCTAGACCCATAAGGTTGGGTGTTGAGGAAATCAAGATCTACATTGAGATGTTCACAAAACTGAAATTTCACATGTAATCAAGACATTAAATTGGATTTAGGCAACTTTTCATATAGACTTATAAGGAGGACTGCAGTTTATTTAGTATAGACTTATAACAAATCAATGATCAGATAACTAGTTTTCTGCATTTTAGAGTAGTGCTCAACAAACCCATCATCAAACCCATCATTTCTTTTCTTGATTTTGTTTACTTGCCCATCAATGAAAAGCTATGGTTGCTATTTGATATAGTGCTGCTTATCTCTAGAAGGTTTTAGAGAAAGACTAAAAACAAGGTGTCATGATGGTGGTGGTATGGATGACTTAATCATGATGCATGTTTGAAAAAATTGTCCTCCTAGAGCTTGGTATGTGTTGTGAGGAGTTGGAGATGTCCAAATGTTGCATAGTTGAGATATTATTAAAGCAACTATGCAAGCATAATTCCTAGAGAATCTGAAAGGACAGATGCTTAATGCACAAGCAAAGATGCACTTGAAGGGAATACAAGGTGCCAGATTATATTGTTGTTTATCAACTAAGGGTCTGTTTGGCTTGCTACAATGTTTTAGGAACACTATGTGAATGAATAATATAACAACCAACAGAAACACTTTTAGCAAAATATCCAATAGTTCAATTGTTCTGTGTTTGGTTGACCTAATTGAAATTTTGATAAAAAAACAAAAACAAAAGCTCTGGTGCAGCTAAGGCCAACAAAAAGGGCTTTTACGGTCTTAACTTTGAGCCTGAAGTGATATACTTTGGCTCGTATTTAGTTGCATTATTTTTAGATTGCAATAGGATTCCATTTTCAGATTTTTAGGGATTGTATAGAGATGTAATGGATGCTCAAATCACTAAGAATTGGATGCCAATAGAAGTTAGCTTTGTTTCCTTTTAAGAGTCTTAAATAAACTGAAAGTGGAAAGTTATCAGGTGGCCAACCAGACCAAAAATACAAAAAGGAGTCGGGTGTTTGCTTTCTAGTTTGGCTTCGGTGTTAAGCCCACTAACAAATAAAACAATGAAACCTCAATCTGAACCTTCCATCTCTATTAGATTTAGATGGCAACCACAATTACGTGCTCTCACTGTTCTCATCTTCTCCCATTTCCAATTTCTTCTACATTAGTAATTTTATTTCCCTTCTTCCTCCTCTCTATTTTTCTTTTAGTTTTGTTCCTCTAATATCTTTTCTCAAAGTTCTCCTTAAGTTCCTTTCTATCTTCTCTTCTCTGCTCTCTAAACTTATTTTTTGCAGCCAACTGTCATGGAGCTCTGCAAATCAAGCATAGGATTAATGTTTTGACAGATCTGAACCAGATCTGGAAGGAAGCTGCTGCAATTTTCCTCTTTGCAACAGTTCAGTCATCAAGATCTCACTATTGTCACACCAGTCCCTATTGTTTACTCTTGGGGATTTATATGAAGAGGGTGGGATGTGGAGGCTTGGGAGCGGGGAAAGGTGAGGCCAAGGTGGGTAGAAGGAGTGGTAGTAGTGTGGTCGAAGTGAGGGTCTAGCAAGCAGAATTAAGAAACAGGGAGGTGAAGGCAAATAAAAGTGGACTCAAGATAGCTGGAGACGTAAGGGTACAGGCAGTACAAAGAAGGATGAAGAAGGGGGCGAAAGGGGTAAGTGAGGGAGACAAAGTAATCAGGATACAGAGTGTCAAAGTGAACTACCATACATAATGAAAAATGCATAACATAATTTTTGAGAAGAAAAAAAAAGCACAATATAATTATTGAGAGAATAAAATGCATAACATAATTTCAAAAACAAAAAGAGAAGAACCTCTCGCTGTAGCTGATTAACTTACCGGTTCAGATATTTAACTTTAAAATGTCCAATATGCAATAGGGAAACAATATATATACAGGACATGTTAAATCCAAACAATTACCTCCTTTAATACCCAGATGTCTTTGATGGCCTCTATATCCTTGACTCTGTCCTCTAAGATGGCCTGTTCAAAAATGGAATTAGCATCACATCTGTCGGAGAAACAATTTTCTGCAGAGCCTAGAAGGCACGGTCCTACAGAAACATAAAAAATATTCATATATAAACACAGAAACTAACAATTGTTACTTTATATAGATATTTGTTTTACATGTCAATCTTTTTATGAACTATGAAGTGTGTAGCACTGAAAGGCTCAATGCCATGCTTTATTTTTTAAAACAAAACAATGACTCAAGTCACTCGACAGATCTTGGGTATTTTGATTAATATATTTATGCAACAAAATGACTAAAATAAGTACTCTTTATGGTCCAAGACATTTTTTTCATCCTGTGCCTGCTGATTTTTATCTCCTAAGTGGCTCTTATCTAGTTGGTTTAGCTTCTGTAACCTGAGCATTAGATTCACTTCAGCAATAGAAACCATGACCAGATCTTGTAGAATTCCTACAAGTAGAATAATGAATTGTAAAAAGAGCCTGATGTTTCCAACCACTTCTATGATTAAGCATATCCTATTGCTGCCACGTTTTACTATGCCCATAAATATCATTTTTACTTAATATTGAGTTGAAAAAATGAATCGTGTAGCATGCTACTACCTATGAGTTTACTAATAGAAAAAAGAATGCATCTATGAAATAAGTTGTATTCATCATCAACTAGATGATTCCAGAGTGTATTCACTTCATTTGTTCCGATCAGCAATTTCCCCCTCCTGCTCCAGCTTATGGCTCATCTATATTAAAACACAATTCTAATAGATACAGGCGTCTGGAAGCTATGTACATAATAGGTTGCTCCCTCAACCTCAAGATAATTTGCTCTACATTCAATTCACGATATTTAAATAAATAAATGGTTAACAATGATATCGTAAACAAGTACCTCCTTCTGTGTCACTGAATCATTTCCAATCTGTAAATCACTGAGTTTTGCCTCTAAGCTAGCCTGCATTAAGAAGAAAGGGAGGGGAGTAAACAAATTCCTTACTGCAATTAATTTGGTTGTAAAAGAAATCATAAAATGCATGAGCACACATAAAAGGAAAACAAAACGATAAAGAAAGAAGTATGAATGAAGCCTTGAGTTCTCCCTATTCAACACTTCTTTTTTTCCAGTCAAGCTACATGCTTCTCAAGTAAAATTAAAAAAATACAAGATAAATGCCATAGCAATTACCTCCTTCTGAGAACAAGAGTCTACTTCATTTTGCAAAACTTTAATTTTCTCTTCTAAGTTGACCTGTAATATAAATTTTACAAGTATATGTGTCAAATGCCTCAGTGCTAGAGTTATAGCCAAAAATTCTATTAATATAACAACAACATTAAAATGTATTAATATGCATGTGAGAAAGTATGCATGTACATGTATTAAGTGAGTCCAGTCTCCTAACTCTAAACAACAATGGAAGTAAAATATTTTCCTTCTTTTCTTGTAAGTATTCTCCACACACCTCCAAAATAAATAAAAATAAAATCAGGGTTTATATTATACAAGAACCAGTACTAGGGATTGTACCACCAGCTAGTAGTTGGTACAGAACAATACCATACTGTATTGATCCAAGGCATACTCGAACCAATGAGAGGGAAAGGGAGCGAGAGAGCAGGGGCAAAAGAGAGGGAGAGGGAGAGGGAGGAAGGGAGAGATAGGAGTACCTCCAATCTTCAATCTGTGATCTCCAGCCCCCGATACATGTCATCGTCTATAGTGGCAACAGCATGATGGAGAGAACGAGAGAGAGAGAGCGGCAAAGCGAGAGAGAGAAGAGAAAGACGATGGTCATTATCATCGGTGGCAGTAGTGGTGGTGGTGGACCCAAACCCTAGTGAATGGAGTCTCAATAGACGAGAGGAGTCCCCAAAGCCGAGGAGCATGAAGAGAGAGGGGAGGGGAGGATTATTTTAAAAAAAAATGAACCCAATTCAGCTTTAGAACAACCCAAAACCCCTTGAAACCAGGCAGAACCAAATAGTTCAACCCGGTTCATGCTTGTTTTGACCAGAGATCAAATTAAGCGGTCGAACGATCTCGGTTCCTACTGGTCCATGGTACGCCTCATATGCATAGCTCAGGACAATCGGCAAACTTTTATTACAGTATGGTTGGAAAAATGGGAGAGGGGGAAGCAAGTAGGGGTAGGGATAAGTGAGAAGGGGAAGGGAGCAGGGGTGCACCATAAAAGAAAACAAGAAGATTATCTAGATTAAACCATATATAATATGATATGCTCATTCATTCAACTTTTTCACTAAATAGTTGATTACCATTGTTCCGAGAATGAAAGACAAACACACCAAAGGTACCTGTTTTTGAAGCCAAGAATTCTTCTCGTCTTCTATTTGTCTGATTTCTTCCTGTAGCCTGACCTGTAAGGCATACATTTCAAGAAAAAATATAAAAGGATGTATTAGGATATGGCAAAAGGGAAAATACATGCACTACTATGTCAAGCTAGATTTATTTGAAATCAAAAGGAAATACCCTCAAAGAATATATCCAGAACATATTCAGAGCTTCAAAACACATGCACATTCTTGGTTACAAACTTGGCACAACAAGAACCTCAAGACTTGAGGAATATTAAACACAAAAAGATATTTTTTTCATAATATAGCCTTCCTAAGCTTCTTACATGGATGATTGTGTTTTTTTTTTTTGGAAAAAAAATAAATATATAGATGTCAATATCCCTAAACTACTGATTAAACTTTGAAGTATGATGAAACCCCTAATGAATCCTCAGATATTCAGAACTTTTAACATCCAGAGTAAAAACATTTTACTTAATCTACCAACATCATCTTTCTACAATAGAGGAGATGGATGTAAGTTAGGAAGGGTAAGGTGAAGAATGATCATACTCGAAGAGGCATAGGAGTTTGTACTGGTTGTAGACAAAGTAATGGAGATAGTACAAACACTTGTGCTAAAGATTTGAGGAGATGTCGGTATTGAGAGGTGTTCGTAGTTTTGTTTAAGGTTCCAGAAAGAGGTGTGGGGAATCTAAGCTAACAAGGCTGGTGTTGTGAGAAAGGATTTGGAAAAACTTCGGTAAAACCAGAAAACATATAGTTTTTTTTGGTCTTTTTTTTTTGG
>JAOXJJ010000195.1:6504257-6555876 GCA_025769935.1 Phoenix roebelenii
TTTATGTATTAATATATGTTATGTTTTATTATGTTCTGTTGTATAATACTATGCAATGTCCTTTATGGTAATTTTGTCATGCAAAAGTACTTTCTCAGTTTGTTTACCAAATACAAAACAAAGTACCACAGCACTTTATGAATGTAGTTACCAAACAGCAAACAGCTTTTTATAACAACTCTACTTCCAACAGCTCTACTGCCAACAGCTCCCCAAACAGAGCCTTAATCTTACAATGCACTTGGTTCGGATTCACAAATATATGCATTCAAACTACAACACACCATAGATGCAACATGACCTGAGCCTTGCATGTATATATTTCTTAGTAAAAGAAATGTGATACATAGGTTTCACGTGCCCTCAGAAGTATTAAACTATATTTTTGATTGAATTAATATAAACTTCAACTAAAGTGATTAACAGAATGTTCATAATTATATATAGAATAAATACATGGAGTAGATCGACTGTGCTGACCCAAAATATAGAATAGATACCAAACAAAAAATAGAAAAAAGATGTTGGAAGAAAACTAATTAGGAGAAAAAAAAATATAATTAAAAAATTGAATCATACAAAAAAGACTCTCTTTTACTCTTTACCAAGGATGACTCTCACTCTCTTATTTTCTATTTTGCACAAATACTACTATTCTTCTGATACCGTTAATAAAAACCATATTTATTTTAATTAAAAATAAAATAAAATTTTAAAATTACTTTTTTGTCCTCCATCGCGCTCGCTTTATAAATATATTTTTTTTTGCACATCTATCCATTAAGAATATTTTAGTCATTTTAATTTGAAACCGTTAAGTTTTTAATGGCGTTAGATGGTGTGGGTACATGCAAAAATAAGGATAAAAAAAAGGTAGAACAACAAAACAAGTGTTTTACGAGGATATACATGCAAATATCAATTTTGGGATAGTATTCATGCAAAATTCAATATTTAGGAGGGTATTCATGAAAAAAAAATCCAAAAGATAAGTATTATTGTATAATAAACCTAGGAATAGCATTCCAGCATGGATAGGATAAGCAATGAATCTCAATGTCCATGCTAATCTCACAATGCATATTTACATTTTTTAAGCTAATCAAATTTAATTTTTTATGCGCACCAATTATCAAACTTTTTCTAAATTCCTCATCTCTTACATCAAAAAGAAACATTGCAATGGCCGCAAAAGATCATGCTTGAACGTTGATGACTAAAGAGTTTTAAAGAGCATTTAGCAAGGAACGTTACATGGTTGCAACTTATTATCCAGATTGTGACTCCTCCATTTGGGTCCAACAGAGGCGGTTGCTTCCGCTCTCGCGTCTTCTCTGAACAAAATCTCACCTTCCAAAAGCAATACAAAAGTGAAGAAGGTACAAATAGACCAGCATTCCTCGCCAACAATTTTCATGACTTAGGGTTGGTATTCAGTTTGCATGCAAGATAAAAGATTGCAAAATACCTATATACATACATATATGTATGCGCGGGCTTGTGATGAATGTGCCTACATTGTTTTAGACTGTGTTACAAAACACATACATGCATGCGTCCGTGAACGCACGTTGAAAGATGCATTCATGCGTGAATGCATCTACAACATTTTAATAAAATACCTAGAATCACTGTATAAAAAAATATAGAATATATAAATAAATCTATCTTATCCTATCTACTTAAGTTTTTGGAATAAATGATGTTTTAATATGGTATCAAAGAACTCTATTTCTGCACTTTTTAATTTTATTATTAAAAATTTCACATATTGAGCTCATCTATTTTAAAAAAAAAAACTAGCACTGAAAAATGAAAAACTAGCACTGTATAAAACAGGCAAATTTTTTTACCAAAAGAAAAAGAAAGAAGGAAGCAGCATCATCGAATGCGTCACCTCCATCGGACACTTCTGAAATAGGGGAAGTGGGAAGCTTTGCCTTCATCATCACGTGAAATTGTTTATCCGGAAGACTTTTTGGACGCTCAATCATTTGATTTAGATGAGCGGTCGATTACACATCTGAATGCTCGTACATGTGACTAGCTTCTGAACTCCCTACATTTTAGGTTAAATGCTCGCGTGCAAGGAAAAAAGAGCTCCGACCCGGTCCGAATTTTGAACTGTACACTTGTCACCTTACAGCATTATATATATTTGATGAGTACAGAAAACCTCACTCTTTTTTTTTTGGTAAAAGAAAACCACAGTTGTTCATTAAATATTTTTACATATCATCGATCAAAGCCTACCAGTTTGCCGCTCTTCTTCCTGTAGAGGTGGTCTAGGGTTCGAATATCATCATATGGTCCAAAATTTTTTATAATGCGATTTTCGCACCCACATCATTCATTTCATAATATGATATGTATATTAACGATATCTTATTATATTGTGGAAATGAATAAAAAATATTTGTCCCCAAAATAAATTATGAGATGGCCAAAAGATGCAAGCCCTGTAGGATCAAGTGACTAAGGTGAAAATTTGATGAAGCTAAGTATGTAATAGAGTATAAAAAATAGGGACAATGATCTGGTACTGTGTGCTAGCTGTATTCCACACCGACCTTTTGTCATGGCTCTTTGACGTTAACGCGTATCTTTCAAATTCTGTCCCTGGCTCGTCATTCGCCTATCTGATCTCATGGGCGCAATGCAACTTCCAGTAGAATAAATGGATATGTTATAAAATAGATTTCTTGCACCTTTGTTGCTTGAGGCCCAAGGTTGTTGTACTTGGTGACACACATGCTTGTACTGTTACTTAGGCCCCAAGTCTACTAATATTGAGAGACTTACGTGCCGATGAGATCATAACCAATGATTGGACGTTATATAAATAAAAAAAAAATGATGTGGCGGAAAGATTATGAAAAAGTGAGAGCGATCACACTTCTCTCATGTATTCAAGAACTTAAATTAAAAGTAAAAACATAAACATATATTGAGGACAAAAACACAAAAAATGCTATGCGCGATCCTCGCGTGTGTGTGTGTATATATATATATGCGCCCCCCCCCCTTCATTTCTATCATTTACGAAAAAGTAGAACTAAAATTAAAATTAAAGAGAAGACATAAGAAAGCAAAGCTCAAAAACGCCATTCTACGTTGCACCTTTTTGAATTGGCGTTGTAACTTGTCTCCCATAAATGTCTTCTTTTTGAGTATTTTTTTGAGCTACCATAGCCTAGCTAAGATTTTGATGGAAGCCTGATTTCTAGTGTTTGGAGTGCTTCTGCAAAATACCACAAAGGTAGGGCGGGGCGGGGCTATACTCCACGCGTGTTGCAGGCTCGAGCAATAATGCTTGAGAGTGATTCGGCTACGGTGATCGGCTGGATCCAAAAAGGCATCGGCGGCGTGGGTGGGTGTCATCCTTTGCTTCAAGACATCTGAATTATGGTTAATGGAGGCGTGGCATTTCAGGCCATATATATTTATAGAGAGGCTAATGGAGCAGCATTGTATATAGCCAATCATTTGGAGGTGTCATGTGGATTGGAGAGAGGGAGCTGCCTATAGTGCTTTAAGATATGTTTTTTTTTTTTTAATATTTTCATACTAAAATTATATGAATCAACCATTTTAGCAAAAAGAAGAAAAAAAAATGCCACGGAGGCAGCAAGTCAATAGCTACTGCTTAAGAAATTGGGATACTATGTGCAAGTAAAGGGAGATCCATCTGGCTGTTTATATATATACTCATACACTGCAAGGCGCGTGGTGGATCATGCTCTTATATGGAAATTTCATAGAGGTTGTCTCCATACAAGCATTAACTTTTTTTAAAGGGAAGGAAATCATATGGCATTGCTTTCGTTTTCACATTTGGCACCAACGTAGGAGAATTACCCCTTTTTAACATACTAGGATGGCTCACTCAAAAAATTTCAGTTGCACTTCCATGTTCTCAGAGTTTACTTAAGGATTTGTAAAGCCAGGAAGTTAATCAAATAAGATTTATTATTGCGTATCATATATCGATATCCTAGCAATTTGCCTACTTAAAATCGTTTTCCATTGAGCTCATATGACTGCATTTTTCTAATGTTACATATTAAGAGACCTCTGGTGCTGAAAGTTGCAAAAATTTCAAACTATCATGTAAAAACATGATTCTCCTCAACTTTCTGAAAGCATTTGGTATAGAATGATTTTTTCAAGATCAAGAATGATGTGGGTGGAGATGATGAGATCACCGTATTTGGTTGCATCATGGTAATTCTACATAGCACTGATGCCAAATTGCCTCTACTCAAATCACCATCCAACCCAGTGATGGGATACAAGTCCTTGAGGTCGGAATCCAAGAGCATTCTAGAAGAATGATTTAGGCCTGAAATTTGAAAATAAAAATTCCTTCAATTTAGAAAAAAATTGATATATCAACATACTAATAATATATTATATCAATATTATTAGTATATATATATATATATACTAATAATATATATTATATTTATGATATATATATTATACTATAATATATTTATATTATTAATAAATTAATAAATATATTTTAATGGAATATATTAATGATAGTTTTGGTATTTATGGCCAATGATCACAGATTACTCATGGATACTAAGGAATCTTTAATTGCTGAAACATGATGTATTAAACACGATAATCAGAGATTAAATTACTCAAGATAAGAATTATTAATGATTTAAGATTACTTTGATGATTCCATTTGGATGCACAATTGTCTCAGACTTGTTGACAAAACCAAAACCAAGCGGAAGCGGTTGAACCGTTCGCCCCTCGCTATCTTCTTTCGTGCTGGGTCGGATTTGTCGTGCCACGTCTCTTTCCGAAACGCGCACGTGAAAATCCAACGGCCAGAAGTCGCCGCTCTTCTACGTGGCATAATCTTATGCCTAACATCTTGCCCGCAACGACAATCTTACATAAGTGCTGACGTGGCTGAAGCTTAAAATTCATCAAACCAAAAGACGAAATTACCTCTTCTAATTGTTGTATTTCGGTCCACTACCAGGGTTCCATGAATCAGACGGCCTATAATCATTGATAGAGATACGCGTCGCATCAAATGCACAGCGCCGCACTAAACGAATCGTAATAGTAATAGAAAATTGGAATTTTTTATTAATTAAACGGTTCAAACGAGTCAATGGTCCAGCTTTTAGATTAGTGGGCTCGAGATGTACCATGAGATCAGACGGTTTCGGCGGGCTATACCGGAGCCTCGAACCGAGATGGAGACCATGGCAGCACGCCGGTGGACCCGACAGCGGCGGCTGGTCCTTCCTCGTGCCGAGCTGATGACGCCTGTCGCTCCTGAAATTACCAAAATGCCCTTCCACGGGGTTGCTCCTCCCGAAGCAGTTACACCGTTCTCTTATTACGTTGTAAGTTTTGATTGGTTAGTCCGGCAAACAACGTTCGTGGGCTCCACAGGAGATGAGAACGGCATTCCGGAGGTTACGCCCGTTTCCATAGTACAGATATGGGATGTACGATCAGAGCCGTTGAAACCATGAGTCTCCTTCTGAGACTACAATTAGTGGAAAGGGGGCATTTCGGGAATTTAGTAGATGATAAGGTCGCAGAACCCCGCCACTCCCCCACCTTCAACCTTTTCCTTTATTTCTCCACTCTTCTGCTCCCCTCGTCGCGCGCTCTCTCTCTTGCCCGGGATCCGGTTAGAACTTTTCTAGGTCTGTGTCTCTTAATCGAAAACTAGTGTGTTTTCCAAAGAAAAAGAGTGATCGAAGCTTTCTTTTTTTCGTTAATCTTGGGGATTTTCTGGATCTTTGAGGTGGGAATAATTAAGAGATGCCTCTCCACTGATTTTTACTGTATTTTTTGTGGAAATTTTTGATCCTTGAGCTGTTCTCAACTCGGAGTTCTTGAAATCGTTTTGAGAATTCTTTTGATGAAACCGCGAATCGAATCCTATAGTTTGATCTGTGGCTTCGTGCGATGAGCCGCAGGCCAAGTATCTCCGGCAAGCCGGAGAAGTTCTCCGAGCACGTGACCACCACCAGGAAGACGGTTTCCGGCAACAAACTTGCCGGAGATCTGAAAAGACATGGGGCGGAGGGGCGCTGCCTGCGGAAGGTCGTCCGGATCTCCTTCACCGACGCGGATGCTACAGATTCCTCGTCGAGCGACGAGGAAGCCAGCGGAATAGCCCGGCGGCGGGTGAAGCGGCACGTGCACGAGATAGGGATCGAGATGGTCCCCACGGCTCGCCAGGTACCTCTGCCGAAGCGGACGGCGAGGACGCCGGAGGCGAACGATCAGAAGAGGTTCCGCGGCGTCCGGAGACGACCATGGGGCCGCTGGGCGGCGGAGATCCGCGACCCGACACGGCGGAAGCGGGTGTGGCTCGGGACTTTCGACACGGCCGAGGAAGCGGCCGCCGTGTATGACAGCGCCGCCGTCAAGTTAAAAGGAGCCAACGCCGTCACGAACTTCCCCACCGAACCGGCGGTCGCCGTCACCAACGACTCCTCCGGCAAGAGCGACGATTCCTCCTACCCCTTCCCCTCCCCGACGTCTGTCCTCCGTCTAGGCGGAGACCAGAGGCCGTTCGACTTTCTCGGCTACGGCGACGTGGACGCCTTCGGCTTCAGTGTGGAGCCGCCGTTGTGTTGGACGGACTTCTACTTACCCAGGCGGCAGTACTGGGAAGCGGATGAGTTCGGCGACTTCGACGCCGACGATTTCTCGCTCGAAATCGTTACCTTCTAGTACTTCCAAATACGAGGACGAAAATACCCTAATCACACTCAGCTGCCAGCGTGCATCCTCCATGGGTAGTATCGTCTTTTCCTATTAGCAATTTTCCCCTGTTGAGTGTGTTACTTCGAGTTTTTGTTGGTTGAGTGGCGATAGTTTCCTGGCTATTTATTCATATTATTTTATTTTAGTTATAAAAATGGTTAAATTAACACATTCTTTTTGTGTGTGTGGGACACGCGGCCGTTGGGGGGGAGGGATACCGTTCCTTAAATGCCACGCCTCTCCCGCGTGGAAAGGCCGGAGATCTCTCCCTTCTTTTTTTTTTTTTTTTTAAAATTAAGACAACTGTACTCTAACAGCAATAAAAATTGTGAAATGATCACGTTGCAGGATCTCTGCCGTGTGATGAGAGTGATGGTGATGAAGGAGTCTTGCACTCTCCCGCCTGACCAAAATTCTCTTAACACGGTTGACAGCGCTAAGGTGAGATTAGTGTGAGCTATCTTTTCCCTTTCTTCTTCTCCTCCTCTTCTTTCTCTTCTTTTTTTTTTTTCTCCATTCTTTTTCTCCTTATTTATTTTATTTTTTAAAATAATTTATATACGATAAATATGAATATACCAAATAAAATCAAAAAATAGAAAATTTTAAAATGCAATCTCATCAGCTTTACGAAAAATATAACTAGTCATATAGGCGATCATTCAATCCACAGTCTTATTGGCTTTACGAAAAATATGTTTGGTCTGAAAGGCTACTTCATTCCTCTTCATGGCTCAGATGTTACGAGCCAAGGTGTGAGCTATTTATGTAAAAAAAAAAAAAAATTGGCCAAAATTTCTCTGCTGCGGTGGACTACCGGGTGAGGGCAATTTCGTAGATTTTCCAAACGTCGATGGCGGTTTCTAGCGAAAGCGGGGGTCGATGGGGACGTGGCCTAGTTGGAGGCACGATCCGGGGGTCCATCCAACGGCCGATGGTCCTCGATCTAAGAGAATTTAATCACGTGTGGAATAGGGTCCCTCAGCTCCCGCTTGATTTGAGATTCTGTGGAGCCCACTGCTCACGATAACGCCAGTGGGCGACACGGATTGGTTCGCACCAATCGCTTCTCCAACCCACACGTGCCAATAGATCCCCATCGAGAGAGTAACGTGTGTTTAGGCGGCACCCAAGTTTCTCGGCACGTGTGAGGCAGTCCTCATGGCACCATTACTGCAATTCGAGCTTGTATCTGTTAAGTAATACTTAGAAAACATAAAGAAAAATGTATTTTGATTTGTTTATATTAGAAACTTTTTTTTTTTTGAAAACAATCTATCAAATAGTACTAACATTACTCCCATGTGAAGCCCAGGTGGATTGGACCCGCTACATCTTACCCTCTTTAGCTCAAAGAGGAAAAGGCAGAAGGCACTAGAGAACTGAAGTAGGATACCATCAACCGGTGTGGCCTAGGTTTGAAATGCGCGGGTGTCGATTAAATATGGAGACCGAATGCTCCTCGTATGGATGTGCTCAGTGGGAGCGGTTTCTGATCCAGGTAGCAGTGAGATGGTATTGGGGTAACGTACTCACACGTGTAATAACGCACGGGTCGGAAAGAGTATGAGTGTATTATCTATTCGCATCGAACATTTTTTCGTGGAAGAGGGGCCTCTTTATTTTAGCAAAAAAAAAAAAGAAGAAGGATGCCATCAACGCAATTTAGTGTGGAGATTTATGTGAAAATAGTTGGCCCACCAAAGACGAGATCGAGACATTGCCCGGAAGAAAGAAAAAAAGGGACGGGACTGAGAGAGACAAGGACATCCGAGTTCTGGTCGGAACGACCAGGTCAATATTAGTTCACATGCCTTGATTTATTACTGAGACAAAATAATGCATCAAGGACGACATGCCGTAGAAACAGGCATATGAATATATTTGCTTGGCAGAAGGGAAGATGTGAGCTATGATTTGTGTTTCCTGATCTTTGAATAGATTTTGGATGGAATAGAATGGCAGATAAAAAGCAAATGTGTAAAAATAACCGGGAGAGAGAGAATCGTGCTGTTGGGCTGCTTGGTAGAAAATAACAGGAACGATTGGCATAACAGAGGAAGGGGTTATTTGCATGTTGATAGTTCCGCAAGAGATCAATGTTTTCAAGCTGCTCTCGAACATTGGTCCTTTGTCATATTGGGGACCAAGATTTGTTTGACTTTCTAGCTTCAGCAATGTGGATATTGTACTTTTAGATGACGACGGCAATGACGACTACGACACGGTATATTAACTTTTCAAGCAAGTGTTTATCTAGCTTGTTGGTTTAGCAACATAATCTCCAAAGCAAAATATCAATGATCATAAACTCAAAAAATAATCAAACTAATGCTAAATTTGGCCGGTCGAGAGAGTAGATTTTCGTCTATCATCATAAAGTTCGGGTTCTTAAAAATAAAAATATTTTTTATTTGATTCTTTATAGAGAAAATCAGGAAGATTTACCGTTATTATAATTATACAAATCTGAATTTTTAGAGGTGCGCCATTCAAAATTAGTAGATACGGATTATTGTTAGTTCAAGATTCGTTTATACTGGAAGTGTATCATGGCCTACACTCGTAGATAAAATTACTGGTAGAATATGGATCTAATGACTTTTCCATTATGAAATTCAACGTAATTCCTCATCTCTTATTCAAAGATGGAGCATCAATAATAGAGCAAATATAACCTCTTATTCGTAAAATTAACGTGCCTCAATTTGTTTCCTCTATAAGTCGGACACATTTGATGACAGCCGCAGGATTATCGTAGGCGTAGGTCACGTTTTCAGGTCAAAAGCGTCGGCCCAGAGGAGTGAGGCGACATTTTTCGGCTTTCGCCCGAATTTAATGTTGGCGCTTGCCGCCAAGAAGCTTCGGCGACGTACCCCACTTTGACATCGTCGTTCTTCGCTCAGATTTCTTCTCCTTCGCTCCTTCCCAAAATCTACGGTTTCTTCGACCAAAATTATCGTTGGATTCTTTTGCCAAGAAGAGTATCTCACGGCGAAATTGGCGAAGTGATTTTTAGGTATTTTCCTTTCCTTATCAAAGCTTAAATTTCCATGTTTTCAGATCCTGGAGAGTTCGAATTGCTTCTTGGTTAAATCAACGCATGGTTGGATGCCTTTAACGGACAGGTTCTTTATTTAATTGATGCAGATGGTTGTGTGAAAAGCTTCTTGGTTACATTTACGGGTAGTCTAGAGATGTTAGTGAACGGGTTCCATATTAGCCGCTTAGTTTACGTTTAATTTGGTTAAATTAGTGCAACCGCATCTGCCTGTGTCGTAATTTTAATGCTGAGCAACTCAAGAATGGCACATGAGATGATTGGGGAAATGTTTGACACGGTTGGAAGTTATAGTTGATGTTTTATTCTTCATGGGTTCTGAAAGTTGCCGGTTAGTTGTAAGTGTAAAACCTGCTAATCTTGCTAGCTGAAGGTTGCCTTTTCTGGCAGTCATTTAGTTTTGGAAATGAACCTCTTGATGACTATCGACTATAATTCAGAATTTATGTTATGTGTTAAGCGCAATTGTTTTGTCCAGTGGATCTAGCCTTAGACTGTATTTTAATGCCACACAAAACATAATTTGTGAACTCTTATGCATCACGGCATTTTTATCTTTGTCGATTCTTTGCACTGTGTCTTTATATATATATATATATTGGTAAAATTTTATATATGTTTTCTCAGTTCGAAGTTAACAAGTAAAATGTGCAAGTTTTTGAGGTCCATGAACCATAACAATTGACTGAGTATATTACAAATATCGTGACAAACCATTTACTTAGTTCCACTTAAGATTTTTGCTTGTTTTGCAACTATTATTACCAGATCTCTTTTCGTAATATTCTTAGCTGCATCCCACCTTCTCAACTTCCATTCCATTTGATTGCTTCTTTCGTTGGAGCCATTTACACACATGCTGGAACCTTATAAACTAGTTGTCATCATATAATCCCTGCTATACACCTATCTAAGTCTCTTTTGGTGTATTTATTTGCACTACTTTATGGTGGGACATTACGGATCATGGTTTCCCTTTTGTTTAACTCAAGACCGATATCTATTTTGCAACCAGTTTCACCAAAACCGTTCTCGCAATATTCTGAAGTATACGCCATCTTTTTGGCATTTGGAATGTGTGACTACCACTTAAGTGCCATATATCACCTGGTGCAACTGAAAGAGCCTTATAAACTGGCTATCATCACTTAACCTTTGTCATACTATTGGCATTTCTTTTGGTGAATTCACTGCGCGTCCTTTTTTTTTTCTAGTTTTACAACAATCTAACCAAAACTATCATGTTGTTTTTTATTAATTATAAAACTAAAGCCATTGCTAATAAGTTGTTTTCTGGTACCTCTTGGTCATCATTTTTTCCCCTGAAGTGTTATCTCTATGCATATTCCCTCTATAGTTGCATTCCTTGCACTTCCTGGTGTATTATGTATCCACCTCAGTGTTCTCATCTCTATGGTGTCAATTGCATATTTATTGCCACTATTTTGATTCGTAGAACAATGTTGTCATATATTAAGATATTCACTTAAATATTATCATATTTTCAATGTTCCTATTTTTGTGGACATGTCTGATTGCCTAAACGTGAACTCACACTCTAATAACATCATACTGCTATCCTATAAGATGTTGACTTTGTCTCACAAGAAGTTATGGGAAAATAATGGGCTGTTGGAAAACTAATGATAGCATTAATTTCTTGTTGTCATGAGATATTTATTCAATGTATTCTTTATTTACTTGTCACATATGATCATCACTTGATGTCTGATTAAATAGCTTGACTTCAATGAGAACATTATACAAATATCTTCTGGTGGTTCTTTTCAAAGTTTGTTTTCAGTTACCTGGAGCATATATGTGGTTATGATATGCAGAATAATCTGTCCTTCTGCTCTTTCCCTCTAGGTATCTAAACTTTTCAATTCAATGACATTAGTTTTTGCTAATGATTTCTATGCCATTTTCTATTTCCAGAAAAAGCTGGTGATCCTGTTTTCTTGACTGGAACTCCTTAGATCTGATGGGAATCTGCTTGGGAAAGGTTAGTTATGATATATAAAATACATGGAAACTATAGCTGATCATGGGCCGAGCCTCAGGCCTAAATTCTATTTATTTTGAATCGGCCTTCAGGCCGGGCCTGTTTAAAATTTGTTCTTCTTTGTGCCCAAGCCCAGCCCATGATCAGCTCTAATGGAAACTCACAATGAAATTCAGTGGATGCAGTGCAATGTGTTGGTAAATAACTAGTGTTTCTTGTTATGTGATTTCATAGTGAAACATGGAAGTATGTGGGTACACAAATGTGTGTGTTGGGCAATGGAGTGGGTTGGGGGAGAGAGGGCAGTGTACGGGTGATGGTGGCAGGCATGAAGATGAGCTAATAAGTCACTGTTATATGGTCTGAGCTTTGAGCTCCCAAAAATCTTCTGTTTAACATCACACTTGTCACATTCTTTGGTTTTTTTGACCTTGCAAGAAACCTAATAACATTACAAATTTAATTGAACACTGGAAGAGATTTCAGTTTTAAACACTCCATTAGTCTTGATTGTACACAAGCCTTCTCATCACATGCACAGTCAGATATCTATATATTGCAATATTACGTTCAAATGTTTATACATATATACATGTATGTATGTGTATTTATATTTATGTTTGTATATGTGTGTGTGCTTGTGGGCATGTCTGTCTTTGCACATTTGTATGCATGTGGCCGTGTGCGCATGTACCTTTATACCCGTTGGTTTGTCTCGGTACTGGATCGGTGTGTTCATGCTTTCCTTGGCAACCTTTTTATAAGCATATGACTGCATAGTAAAATAAAATGGTGACCAACTAATAGCTTTTGTTCTCTCATCATTCGTAGTGTGGGGGCCGTGGTGACTCTGATGACATAGACTTCAGAGCTGGAAACGTGCATGCAATTACTACCAAAGAGAGCTGGGAGGAGAAGATTGCAGAAGCAAACAAAGATGGCAAGCTGGTAAGCAACTTGATAGGACCCACAATCTAGACACAGGGGCATATGCATGCAGCACGCACGAGCGCGCACACAGATGTCCATGTGCACATAAACTTAGCGCTTTTAATGTTCACTTTTATGCAAGGTTCACTGTCTCGATACCCGACTCCATACCGGTGCCCTACTAGCACAGTATCGGTACAGAATTTTTTTGGCATACCGACATTCGGTACGCCATCTGTACCAGATACCGGTACCGAATTGGTGCAGTACGGATGCTCTGTACTGCCCAGTTTAGGATAGTACGACATACCATGCTCTTACGTATGTAATGTAACAAATATGGGACTTTAAGAGCTCTCTTGTCTCACAATTGCAATCTGTTAAGCGAAGTTATGTGTCGCAGTTCTGCTATCCGTCATGGAGCTTAAATTTTTTGTCTTGGTCCAGGTCAGGCTGATCCACTGCTGAACTTGAGCTGTTTAGCTGAATTTCATGGAATTGGCGAACTAATATGTTTTTGTTTAATAACTTTAGATCTATGCTGGCTACAATTCCGGTTCACCTGTACAGGAGTCATTTATAATTTTTTGTAGAATTGCATCCAGATCCTGTTTGGTGGCCTTAAGACTCCAAAATTAGGTTTGCGTAGGACCATCTTTGGTTATGATCTGGAAGCATTTCTGCATTGTGTTGTTGGTGTTGGATCGAACAGCTCATAAACACATGGTTCTGCAATTCAGGGTCGGTATGATATGACTGCAGAATATGTTATGGTCATAAATGGGAGGGGAAGGCCAGTTGGAAAAGGGCAGCTGAATCACGTGTTAATATGGATCAGACATTTAGTAGTTTTTCCCCCTCATGTGATCATAGCCCTTGACCATTAAAAATGAATAATATTTGCATGAAAGGTCGTATTGACTTTTCAGGGTTGATAATATATGCTGGTTCAGAAGGAGGATATTCAAAATTTGGTTCAAATTGAATTAGGATTGTCTCAAACAGCACAGAACCTAGTGCATCAATCTTGAAGAGATTAGATGTTGCTGGATGTGCTTGCGATAAGTGGAAATGACTTACTTGAAGTTCCATTTGGGATGATTAATACTGTCACTAGGACTCCACCTGTGTGAGTTTGACTTAAACTGCAATTAAAAAGAAAACTATTTTACATGGAGATTTTTGATCCATCTTTGACATGGGATTAGCTTTGATAAGTTGTTGTTTTTGAGAAAATAAGAACATGAGCAGAGGTAGAGTCAGCTGACTAATTGGCTAGAGTATGATCAATATAAACATTAAGATTGTGTGCTGACATGGATAAGTTGCACACTTCAAGTTTCCAAAATCCACATACAAGGAAGTGGGGTTTTATATAAATATGCTTGTGTGCATGTGGTAATTTAATTGCACATTTTAACATGCATCTGTGTGGCCTGCAATGAAAAAAACAAGTATAGTAAAAATCTATAAAATATATCATGTTTTTATTAAGAGGTTCTAGCATCCATAAGTCTGAGCACATCAGATTCAATATTGCCAACGTGATTGCTATATAATATCATTATTGTCGGCTCAAGCACCAAAAAATTGAGGGCATTTATCTGATAGTATCAGTCTGAACTCTGGATATGTCCTTGAGTACTACATCTAAAGAACTGGCAGTCTTGTACCAAAAAAAAAAGAACTAGCAGTCGAGCTTTTATCAATCACCTTGCCTTAAATACAAACTTAGACCATTTACGAGCATGCAAGATGCAGATAAACATTAGACATGCATGTCCATGCTAGGTGTTTGAATTCCAAATCATAGCTTCCATGTTGATTAGAGAGTTTGGGAGTATGAATTTTGACTTTTTTGTTTAATACCGAACGCACCTTTGTCAACTTAAAGCCCTCGCATGTTTTATTCAATGTTCTAGTTTTTCATGCAAATCACATATATGTTTTCTTCCACAGGTTGTGGCAAATTTCAGTGCATCTTGGTGTGGCCCATGCAGAATGATGGCACCTGTTTATGCTGAGCTGTCTGAGAAGTATCCTTCTCTCATGTTCCTGACAATTGATGTGGATGAGTTGATGGTATGATCTGCTCTTACCTTCAATCTTGCCCTTTGCCCGTTCTGTTTGATGCTTTCAACAGCTACTTTTTCTGATGGTCCGTTGTTTCCTTTTACATATATTTCCAATTAAGCATTGAATGTAGTCTTTTCAGATCTACTTTTTGGTTAGTTTCATATTGATCTTGGCTGAATTCAATCAGTTTTGACTGAAAGGGATTGGTTTTAGCCAAAACTTTAACCTTGGTTACAATTATTGAATCATCATCATCATCATTGTTATCCCAAATGCGCTATTGATGTTTGTTATCTTGTTCTCTACCTCATGGTTTCCGCCACCTTATTCTTTGTTGTTACAATTGATATTTCTTTCATCTTTGCTTTGCCTAGCACACCTATTGGTTCAGCCACTAATCTCACTTGGTTTCTTAGGACAAGTGAGATACCTATTAAGTGGCTAAGGATGTAACCAGAGTTGTTATGATCTCTCATGTGATGTTTTGTATGTTGAGCAAGCAGCTCTGTTATTGGGTCATTGTTGACTATGGTTCTCAATTACGAAGATTCAGATGAAATAGTTGTGTCAGGGCAAGCTGAATAATCGTTATTAAACTTCTGTACTTTGGGGAGTAAGTTGTTTATTAATATTCTAAGTTATAAATTGATGGTTCAGGAAGAAGGCATGAAATGAGATCCTTCATTATTATTTTAATCTCTGTGGGAAGCCTATCAAACCAAGATTCTATTATTTCTGCAGTCAGCTTGGTGCCACCAGATCTTTTCCATGTTTGTAGTCTTTCATCATGTTTTATGGCTTCAATCCTGTTTCAGCACCACTCACTCCAAGAGCGAATTGCATATAAAGACAGAGCCTCAGCTTAGCACATGGAATTTTTCTAGTTTTGTTTAAGCCTTACGATTCTGAAAAAAACTTGTGCCTGAACATCAACCATTGTTCGAGTCAATATCGGGTCAAATTTTTGGATAGCTGACTGAATATTTTGTTAAAGCCCTTGTCTACCAACCTATATATTGTTTCTCAGACTCACTGCTATGCATACAAGCAACCAAAAGCTCCTTTGAACTGCAGACACGGTTTCATTTGATTCACAAGGCTCCATCTTGGTCGACATTTTTTAGGTCATTTACATGGTTGAGGAAGGCGAGTTAAAACTAACTTGAACATCAGATATACAACAGAGAATGTGGATGCAAATTGAACGACATGTAAAAGGTTTCGGGAGCCTTTTGTAAGGTAAAATGTTGAATGCAGTAAAAAGTATCAAGCTAACCTTGATGTCATGCAACCCATCCTGTTCATTGTGCCTCTATTTGACACACTTTCTGAAAATTGTATGTATTGGAGATCTCTGGACATATTTCCTGTAAAGTATGTTTTCTATGGACCATTATTTGTTTCATTATTCAATCCAATAAGATAGGCCAACAGCTTATTACCACAATATAGAATTTAATGGTCTGGAAAACCTTGTGCACATATAAATCCGGGAACAATATGTTACACGTAAAACCAACTTCTAGATTGTGGCAAATACTTTAATATGTTGGCTTTAGTGTACCAAGTCAGATTTGTATCAAGTTTGTGTTTATACGTGGAATGCATTCTTTGTTGATAAATATGGAGATTGAATTTGTAAATTGTTGTTGCAGGATTTCAGTTCATCATGGGATATTCATGCAACTCCAACATTCTTCTTCTTGAAGGATGGGCAGCAGCTGGATAAGCTTGTCGGCGCCAACAAACCTGAACTTGAGAATAAGTTAAATATGCTTATTGAATCCTCATCCCAGTGCTCCAAGTGAATCCATCTGGCTATTGAGATGCTGGATAAGGCTTTTCCCTTGTCATGTATTCATTGATTCTATGTTTGGTTGATAAGAGTACCTCGTATCTTTTTCCTGTCTCTCATACGTGGCTTCTTTGTCAGAATTGCAGTTACTTTCCAAACCCCATTATACGGCCTTCCTACTGCTACCTTGAGTTCTTATAGAACATGAGGTGAAAGGTTACAAGTCAATAGTATTTCTTCCACACGAATGTATACTAAAAGAATAAAGAGCTCATTTGTGCATATCGCAACCAGGGATCTTAAGTTGGCTGAACCCTCAGATGTCATCTACTTGATTGGTGGTTCTGACTTTTGAACAGTGGGCCAAGGATACGTTTATTGGTGCAATGATTCCTTTGTCATGTACATTGATCATGTTGGTATTTTTGGTAATGACAAATAGTTTGTTCCTTGGATTTCTTGCAGCTGGTTTTACAGTGTTTGTGAATATGTCCGCTTCATGACTTGGTGAGGAGATGACTTGCAACATTGCAACCCTTGGCTCACTGTTGTAACATTTCTGGGCTAAATTGCAAATGGTTCTCTAGGTTAGATCCACATGCGAAGCCTATTTGCATTTTGTGAGATCCAGATATGAACCTTTGATCAAGAATGAGATATATTGGTTTGTTTTGTGTTGGTTCCAATTTGATCCAGTCTGATGAGATAAGTCATGATTAAACATCGAGTCAATGAGGCTTTGCATCTGATTTATTGAATTTGGAGCAGGTGACAAGCCCTGTTACTCCTTGCTGCTAGGATCCAATAAACAGTAGATTTTGCAGCGGTTCGGTACATATTTCAGCGAGTGCTTCAATCTTTCGGTGGCTACGTTTCTGTGGATCCGCATTCAGAGAGAGACACCCCAACAACGCTCTCAGAAGTCCAAAGAACAAATGATTTCTTATGAGCAAGTGGTTTAAGTCACCTCCGATGGAGCCTTCCACATGAAGACCCAGGCAACCTTTTCCATTACTCTCACTGTTATTCTTCTTCTTCTTCTTCTTCTTCTTCTTTACAATAGGCTATTCATACCATTCTAATATGAATATATCTAAGATCAAAAAATAAAATATTCTGAAACACCCATTCAACGGTCGTCTAATCTGCAGCTCTATTTGTCCCGGTGCCTGTCACCTATTCACACAACATGTCAGCACCGGAATGGTCTCCTTTCCGGCCGGCCTGTAAGCAAAAGACCAGCACCATGCCACCAACCCCTGTAGTCGGCAGCCACCCACAAGCAAACGACACTATTTGGACCTGTGGAGGTCGTGGCTTGAATGGTCCTCTTACACAGAGAGAGGAAGAAAAAACCAAGGAGGAAAGTCTAGAAGAAAATATCAGACAGGCAGCCGCTTCTTAAATCCTCCGTTTCCAGCAGGTCAGAAATTTGAAGTCATCAAGCTGATGAGGAATGAAGAAAGAGCATCCAAAGCATATATTTATAGTCTCCTTAACCGAGACGCAACAAATTCACAAAATAATACCCCACAACTATTGTTGCAACCAAACAACCAAAGCATTCTTAAGAATACAAGTCATATATCACATTGAATTCAGGAGATCTCAGCGTCTAATAGAATTACAACATAACTCATCAAATAGTACTGAATATAGAGATACATAGTAGCTAGTTGTCGGTGTTGAGATACACAATAGCAGCAATCCTGGCCTCGGTTTTATCTCAGCGCCCTTTGGGGTTCACGATCTCTGAGAACACGGCGCTTGGTGTCAGTCCATCGGAGTCCTCACTTGCAAGGCTTCGCCCTCCGATGCTCACCGTGGTGGTTGTGGTTGTGGTTGTGCTCAATTCGACCGATGGCTCATTCGAGTCTTTCTTCCCCACCATCATCAGAGGCGTGCCACCATCTGATACTGCACCACCAATGAGACTTCCACTTTCCTCTGCACCCTCTTGTAGCTGGAGTGCAAACTCAAGGTTCCAGAGGACATCACCCATTGATGGTCGCTCGATTCCCTGATCGGCCACACACTTCTCTGCAGTTTCTGCAAACTTCTTGAAGCATGGTGGAGCAATCTTGCCCTTAAGATAGGGATCGATGATCTGATCGAGAATGCCCTTCTTCTGGCAGTGCAGTGCCCACTCAGCCAAGCTCACTTGTTCCTTTGGAAGCGTAGGGTTCAGAGCTGGCCGAGCACACAGGACCTCAAACAATACAACCCCAAAAGAATACACATCCGATTTGTCGGTAAGTTGCTGTCGCCTGAAGTACTCAGGATCAAGATAACCAAAGCTTCCCTTCACCACCGTGCTGACATGAGTGTGGTCGAGTGTAGGACCAGTCTTTGAAAGCCCAAAATCTGAAACCTTTGCAACCCATTTATCATCCAACAGAATGTTGGTAGTCTTCACATCTCGGTGGATGATAGTGTGCTTGGCACCAGTGTGGAGGTAGTGAAGCCCCCGAGCAGCACCAATGCAGATCTCAAGCCGCTGCTTCCAAGGGAGAGGTGGCTTCTGGGTCTTGTAAAGGTGCTCGCGGAGCGTCCCATGGGCCATGTAGTCGTAAATCAGAATCATCTCGCAGTTCTCCTCGCAGTAGCCGATCAAAGAGACAAGATGGCGGTGACGGAGCTTGGACAGCATCTCGATCTCAGTCTGAAATTCATGGACACCTTGCTCGGACATTGGGTTCCCGCGCTTGATTGCAACTTCAGTGGAGCCGCCATCTATTTCCCCACGGTAGACCTTTCCGAACCCGCCGACACCAAGAAGGAGGGCCTCGTCGAAGCCATTGGTGGCAGCCTCAATCTCTGCGAACGAGAAGTGGCGGCAAAGGTTGGACGGGAGCGACGGGGCGGAGCTCCCCGTTGTGTTCGTCTTGGCTGACGCCGCCGAGTGCGAGTTGCCATAGAGGGCGAGCGGCAGCCAACCTGATGGCCCGTCGCCGGTGCCTCCTGCATCCTTCCCTCCCTTCTTCCTTCGCCTGCCAAACCCAAGCAGGCAAAAGCAGGCAGCCAACAGGACGACGACCCCACCGATCACCCCACCAGCAATCACCGGAGCTTTACTCTTGGACTTGCCATTATGGTGATTGAAAACCTCATCAGGATTCACATCTGGCTTGGGACGTGGTTCTGGATTGGGCCCAGCAAGACTTCCATTGCTGTTTTGCAGCTTAAAGACCTCCATCCCATTCAAGATAGCATCATACATCTCTGGCTTGGTTGAAGGATCAGGATGGAGTGCAACCCACAGATCCATGCTGGTCCCTGAAGGGATCAGCACATAGTCCTTGTACACTGGGATGCCAATTCCATTGCTCCAAGCAATCACATCGGCGCCATCTTGGGCAGTCTGGTTGTTGAGATAGATATCGAAGACCCTCTGGTTTATCTTTGTTGTTGGATACTGGATCTCGCAGAAATGCAGCCTCACAAGGTGGTAGAATCCAGCATCCACTGGAAGGATCCATGTGAGATTATAGTTCAGATTGACTTGGGCATCAGGCCCCATCGACCGCGCTGTCGAGTATACATCCACCGGCGCGATATATGCCGGCAAAGTGGTCGGGTACTTGATTGTAACATTCGGGTCGTTGGAGTATGAGACCCCGATCGCAGCCCCGTAGATGTATGGGGAGTCATCATCCCATGAACGAAACAAGCCAGAATCTTGGATGGGAGAAATGGCTTGCCCGCCCACATTCAACCTGTGGACGGTCTCGATGGCCCAGTCCTGGTCGATGGGGTACTCTGTGGACGTCCCAGCAAGCAATGCGCTGCCGGTGGTAAAGATGTCAGGGATGGAGACGATCTCGATACCGTTCACGAAGGCATAAGAATGGGGGTGGTCGGCAGAAGGGGTGAAGGTGAGGTTGAGACCGCTGGAGGAGACATTGACGGAAAATTCGCGGACGAGGTAGGCAAAGTTAAGGGCATCGGCGGTGAGGTAGGCGCTGAAGTTTTGGAGGAGGGTGGAGGATGCGGCGGTGACGGAGAAGAAGCCATCGGAGGCGGCGTGGCCGGAGTAGTTCGAAGGATAGAAGTAAAGGCGAATAAATTTCCGGCCTGCACCGAGGGGGAAGGTGTAGGTGTAGGGGGAGGTGAAGAACCGGGCAGTCAAGTAGGGGACTTGCGGGACCGACGAGTCCTGGGACGAGGCCGTGAGGCCAACGCCATTAATGGAGGGGGCGTACTTGGAGCCGGCGTCGGCGGTCCAGATGCGGCCGTCGGTGTCCTTCTCCTGCCCGGCGGCACCGCAGTTAAGTAGAATGTTGTCCCGGGGGACGTAGGTGCCGTTGGTGCTGTCGGCCGCCGAGATTTTGCCGACGGCCAGCAAGAAGAAGAAGGAAGCGCAGAGAAGGATGGGAGGTAAAGCTTGAAACCTCCTCATGAGGAAAAACAAAGTCTTTGTGGGGGAACAAAAAAAGAGCTAAGATGACGGCTTCTACTGAGAAATACACAGCAGAGGAGGATCGAGGGAGGTGAGGGTTTACGAAACAGTAAAAGAACGGATCTTTCGGGAACCAGGGTTTCGATCCATGAGCAAACACCCTAGATCGAGCAGATCGGACCTTGGACAACGAATTTAGGGGGGAACCTACGATTTCTAGCAGGAAATCAGCAATCTAATTCAGCTAAATTGAGCAGACTAGAAGCAGATCCAGCCGGAAGTAACTGCCAAAAAAACAAAGCAAGATACAAGAAGAAATGGACGATTTAGCTACGGAAAAAAACTCAAAAAAAATCAACTGAAATTAACGGAAATCCAATGATATATGCCATAAAAACGCTAAAGGAGTACCTGAGACGAGCTCCGAGAGCTGAGAGCGAGGAGAGACGGATAGAAAACAGAAGAGAGAAGGGGGTTTCTAAAACCACGGGATTGAGCTTTCTTTAATCTTTAATAAGATCGTTTCTTTTTAGTGTAATGAATTGACCAATGATAGAAAATTTTAAATAACGTTGGATAATCGGTCTAAAATCCTAAATTGACGCGGTTCGGAGATCCAGCAAAATGAATGCCGAACTGGCAATTGGATTTGGAGGAAAGGGAAAGGTCTGATGGCCAAAGCTTGCCAGCCTAGCACCAGGGAGGCGATCGGTGGGATCGTGGGGTCCACTATAGTGGGATTCCGCTGCTCGGATGATCAGAGCCGTTGGATTACGCAATTTCGTCACGTCGACGCATGGTGATCGGGTCGGAGGGGCTCGCGTGGTGGGTGGCCGTTTGAGGCTGGGGGAGCGGCGTACAACTCATTCGTGTACGATTTATCAACCGAGTGTCAACACGGAGACATTATTTCCTATGTACACCAAGGCTAATAAATAGGTTTTTTCAGGGATATTTTTCTAAATATCGAATTCCATATGAATATTTTTTCAAAATTAATATACATATATATATATATAATGCTTGTTTTATTATTTTATTTTTTATTCTTATTTTGCATGCATATACTCACACGTTAATAAATTAATAATTTTAAATTAAAATGATTATTTTTTTCTTTTTGCTTAGGCAGAAGGAGGGGAACCTCATCCGCATAGTAGTCCCCACTAGGCCTCCCTTCCACCAGAAAATGTTCGATGCAGATAGAAATTTTGCTCATACCCTTTCCGACCCGTGGGTCACTCCATGTGTGAGTACGTCACCCCATCGTCATCTCTGTGCCAGCTGAACCAGATAGCGTTCCCACCGAGCATGTCCAGACGGGGTATACCGTCTCCAATATTTAATCGACGCCAGCGTATTTCGAATCTGAACTACGTTTGTGAAAGCAAAGCTCCGCTCCAACTGTGCTACCATGGTGACTAAATATTTTTAATGTACCTAAATACAGACGATCGCAATAAAAAATAAAAAAATATTTATTTTAATTAACATAAATATAGTTTTTATCAAGAAGGAGAACAGTTATATTACTATTATTTGTGTAAAAATAGTGTTTTATAGAAATATAAAAATAAATATAAATTTGGAGAGGTTGTTCCCATAAATGTGATTTTTAGGAGGATATTTGTGGAAAAGAAAACTTAATAAAGAAACACACATCAGCTGAAATTACCATCCATAAAATAATATTATAAAAAGGGTCTCCAAGAGGGATTCCAAGAAATGTGAAGAGCACCGCGAACGCCACGACCGCCGCCAACTGCGGCTAGGTGGAGGAGGAGAAGGAAGAGGAAGGGAAGAAGCTGTTGCCGGCGGCACCGCTTGGAGAAGGAGAAGGACAAGGAAGAGGAAGGGACGCGCGGCGTCAACGCCGAAGAGCGGCGGTGCCATGGCAAATAGGAGGCGGCCGGCCATGATGCCATTGCGTTTAGCCTCCTTGACAGGTCCTGCTTGGAGAAGCGGCGGGCGGTAGAAGAGAGACCAAAATTGGATTTGAAGGAGGCAGATGAGGAACGGAGAAGATCTCGGAGTCTCGGTTTATGAAGATGGGCTCGCTGTCTTCGTACGCCCAGTCGGAGAGGCCATGAAAAGTTTCTCCTTCGCAAGGTCCGATATCCGTTCACCTTCGTTCCTTCTCCCCAAAAGTTATTAAAATATTTTTTTTGTGGCTCTCTCGGAGAGATACTATGAAATAGAAGAAAAAAAATACCCGTCTAAGTTTGAGCAATTTATATTTGTACTTTAAAAGTGTAAAAAATATTAATTAGCTACCAAAATTTTAAATTTGATGTAATGTGATAGGTATCTATTTTCCTTACGAAAACATCATCATCATATGAGGGTCCCTTGATATTTTTTTATAAAATTTAAGAATTGCCTTTTCCGATAACTTAGCAAAAGATTCCTGTTTTGGCGTGAATTAAAAGAAAGGGAAAGAAAAGTCACATGGACATGGCGCTTTGAGAGCCGTATAAAGTAAATGATTGACAAAATACTATGTGCTTTGAGATCGGTGTAAGAAGATAATGACAGAATGGATTGCTTTGAGATGTGTGCAAGCGGAGATGATGAAATGCTTTAAGAGCTCTTGTTGATTTGAGATTTGTGCTATCAAATGGATGGCAATGACGGGGTTGCTTTGAGAATTGTACAGTCAAACAAAAGGTAGATGATGGAGTGCTTTGAGGTCTATGCAGATAGATGAATTAGAGCAAATGGAGCGCTTTAAGATTTATGTAGATGGATGGATGATAGAATATAGTATGCTTTGAGATCTTTGTAGGCGGATGAATGAAAGAGAATGCAATACTTTGAGATCTATATAGACAAATGGATGACGAAGGATGCGTCGCTCTGGAGATTGGTGCAGACTGACGAATAGTGAAGGATGGAGCATTTATGCAAGCAGATGGATGATGGAGGATGAATTACTTTGAAATCTATGCAGGCAAATGGATGATAGAGGATGGAGTGCTTGAAGATCCATGCATGCGGATCGATAACGGAGAATGAAGTGCTATAAGATCATTGTAGATAGATGGATGACAAAGTATGGAATGCTCGTGATCTATGCAGGCAAATGGATGGCAAAGGATGTTGTGCATTGAGATTTATGCAGATGGATGAACCGCTTTGAGATCCATGCAAGTAGATGATAATATAGAATGGAGGGTTTTAAGATTTGTGTAGGTGGATGAATTATAGAGGATGGAGTGCTTTGTTATTGCCTGAAAGCTACGATTCGGGCTTGTTGAATCAAAGAAATTTTGGTATTTTTTTAGTCTGTTAATGGTGTTCGGATCCTAATAGATGGCTGGGTTATATTATAACAAAAAAATGAAGTTTTAGTGGCTAATTGAAACTTTTAAAATTTTGGGGGTCAAAGTATAACTATTCAAATTGTGAAGGGTGTCTTTGTAATTTTATCTATAGAATATTAAAGTTTGTTTTGTACAAAAAAAAAAAAAAAAGCATCCACCAACTCCAAAAGGAGTTGAGCAGACCAATGACAGTTAACATCGAGAAATAAAATTTAATAACTTATGTTTTGCGAAAAGTAAATGAATTCAATGATAGTTAACATCAAGAAATAAAATTTAATAACTTTTGTTTCATGAAAAGTAAATGAATTCATTAATTTTACTCATAATATGTATAAAACTTTAGAGATAAAGAAAGTGGTACAATTTTCCCGATGCCAAGAATAAAAAATAATATAATTTTTTGCAAAAAAAATATATATTTGCTTTTTTTTTTCTTCATATACAAGCGTTTCCTTCCCTAGAGTGGCCAAATATTCTCAAAGCTTGGCAATCAAATTGCAAGCATCTTATGATCTCCCATCAAATGAATGTTCAATGATCCTTAAAATAAACTAAATGCAAAAAAATTATATTTTAAGAAGAAAAAAATTATTTTAAAGCAAGATATACCATCTTAGTACCGGAACTCGTATCTGTACCATTCTATTAAAACATCGGTACATTAAATAGTACAGTATGTGCACATCAAGTGTTGATACTGTGCAACACCATATTCTAGTTCGGTACCGATATGGTACGGTACTGATTGATGTGAAAAATTTTGTTTTAAAGTTTTGTCGGAATATTAAGAAATGGCATTTCATGTAGCTTTCAACTCCCCACAATCAGAGCCTTGGGCGGGTCTTTTGCGGTTATGGCAGAGATGCAAAGAATTGTGAAAAGGCAAGAGAAATGATCTCATTATAATAGGGACGGAGATGTGGTTTTGGGTCTGTTAGGGCCATATCCATGTCCAAAATCAATTTTTTTTTGTTATATCCAACCCAAATAAGATTATATAACTAACATCAAACATAAAAAGGTAATGCATCATGTATCAATAGGTTATTTAAAAAGTTATATTGCTATCTTTTTGAACTATTTTTTTTAAACTATTTACTACACCCAAAAGCTATCTCAGGAGCCACTGAGGTGGTAGCTCAGTGGAACTTGGCCTTTACTTTCACCCACACGGTCCAAATTTGAAACGCATGGACGTCAATTAAATATGGAGACCGGATGCCCCCCACTTGGACACGTGGGATGAGAGGGCTTATTGGTTCGCTGATAGCCTTAGTGGTGCTGGATGTGATGTACTCATGTGGAGGGTAACCGTGCCGGAGCCCAGAGGGGCAACCGAGCCGGGCCCACGGATGAAGAGGATATGAGTAAAAATGGTCGGTGTGCCCAACACACAGTTAGTTCTGCCCGCATCAAATATTCTCCTGGAGGGGTCGAGGCCCAGTGGGGGCTGCTATGGGGGGTGGGCTTATCCCTTCCTCCCCCCTTCCCCTTTTCTTAAGCAAAAAAAAAAAAGAAAAAAGAAAAAAAAGAGAGGCTATCTTGGAAACCATAAAACATGAAAAAATGTTATAAATAGATAAGTAATTACATCTAAAAAAATATTTTTTCAATTATTATTTTCATTACCAAACATCCATACAATCAAAAATCATAAAGAATGAGAAAAATTCTAAAATTATCAAACTTAGTATAAATATTGATATATTATAAAAAGACTATCATAAATGATATGGACAGAATTTTGGTGTAACAAGATAGGTTGCAGTTTCACAAATCACTACTTGATTTTTTTTTCTTTTATGTTCGAAAAGAAAAAATGATTGATACATACAAAAAATGCATTAATACATGCATTCATATTCTTATGTATATGATTAATTTGTATGTATGCCACGTAACCTAATTGGGATTTTGGTTTTCAGGTATAAATCTTCCCAAACCCAACCCAATGAGACTTTAGGTTGAATTTCTGAATCCAAACCCAACCCAATAACTTATTAGGTTTCTTTTCCATCTGCAAGTCCTATATTTTGGTACTATTGCTAATTAGGCTAGTGGTTTCTTTGGCCTCCATTGATGCATCTGAATGTAGTTTTCTTTTCTTGAGGGTTTTGTGGTGATTTTATGGTAGTAGGTTATAGAGGATATAGATAAATGGAAAGTATTTAAATTGGGGTTACGAGGGTTACTAAATTAACTCCACCCTTGATTTGTTGTATGTGTCATGAGCGTTCTTGTCCCTTGATTTACTAACCACTTATCATCCAGGTCTTATTGACAGGAAACACGAGATTTCTGATAGCGCTAGGATGGGGAGAACCCGGAGACATAACATTAGAGTTCAAATGTTTCTAGATGGTAATTCGCTCTTACTCCTTCATTTGATTGCTATTATATTTCACTAATTGAAATTTTCAACAACTTCGAAAGCGGAGCAAACAAGTGCGTAACCAGCGACAACTAGATCCTATTGATTAATTTGACCTAAATACATGGTCATAACCAAACGAATAGCATCTAACAATCAATCATGATGCAAATGGATGTGAATCTAACCAGCAATCAATACGATCTCAACTCAGCCTAGATCGAGATTTTGGATCCAAATGTTGCATTCACATGTACACATATACAACTTATTGGTTATTCAATTGACAACCTCTATTTTTTTTTAAGGTCAAGAATTTGCACATTTAGATGTAAAAGAAAATCTAGACAACAAAAGAAGGTAGCTCTTTGCATTTAAATTGGACGTGTTTGATAAGAACTTGTAGATCCACCAAGCAAATTGGCTCAATTCAGAAAACACAACCAAAAGTACATCGTGTCCTGGTCCTGGTCAAGCTGGACCGGACGAAACCCAATTAAAACCCCACCGGGTCACTGAACCGGCGATTCAACCGAACCGTATCCGACATCCGCTTCTAGCGATTGCCCTTGCCTAGCCCTGTATAAAGCGGCGCCTCTTGCCGAAGCTTCTGTCCGGAATCACTCGCGCAGCGACTGAAATCTCCGGATGCTCATTTCTTCTTCCGAGAATTGGTGGATTCGTGATTGTTAGAGGGATAAAGGTTTTCCGATCTATTATCTATATTTCCACATTCTTCAGTAATTTCTTGTTTTTTTTCCTCCTGTTTTTGCTCATTGAAAAAGAGCTAGGTTTAGATCGTATTTGTTCGAGATTTAGGCTTTTCCTCGATCTGATGCATCTGACGGCTTGATGTTTTGATTATTCTGCCGTTTGTTTGTTTGTTTCCTTAATCGTGACTTAGGGTTCGATGATTCCTTTTTTCTATTTAAACTTGTTAAAAGAAATGGTACTGATTCTTTCCAGTTTCTTATTTTTAGGGTTAGGTGTGTTCTTGTCTGAGGATTTGAAGGGACGATCAATATGGCTGACGAAAAGCCAGCCGAGATGAAGGAGGAGGTGCCGGAGGTAAGTTTCTGTACTATTTGTTCGGCAGTTTCCCTTTTTTTTTCAAGAAAGATTCTTCATGTATCAGACATAAGGCTTGCCGTTATGGGTGTATGATTAGGGTTAATGTACAATGGGAATAAGAATGACACTTTGTTTGATTCTCTGTTGATGCATCAGTAATGGCTTTGCCACGATTTTGCCACGATAATTTGTCTTCTCCTTCTTTTTCGTATTCTTCTTCTTCTTATTCTTATTATTATTCTTTTTGGTAAAAGATCTGTGTCATTTATTAGTGGTAATTGTCTTGTAGGTTGTCCCCTTTGATCCTACAAAGAAGAAAAAGAAGAAGAAGGTGGTAATTCAAGATTCTGCTGAGGAAGTGGATAAACTAGCTGAGAAAACGGAAAATTTAACAGGTGCGTGCTTGTATTTGAACTGGTTAAAAAAATTTCGAGTGCAGTGGGGAAGGCAGAATGAATGTATTTCTAGGCATACATGATTTTTTTTTATTATGCATAAAGATGACTATTATGAAGTTATCTCTGTATTCTGATGATGCAGTTGCCGAGTCTGGCGAAGTAAACTTTGCCGGCATGAAGAAGAAGAAGAAGAAACCGGTCAGTTTGCACACAGATCTTATGATGTTGAGTGAATCTTTTGATCTTCAGACAGCATCCTTGGTACGATGATGTGAACTTTATGGTGTTATGTGATTTCAGGTAGAGACTGATGAAAATGGGGATGCTGGAGAAGACCTTAGTGGTAAGGACTCTTGAATTCGTGGGTATGGTGCTCTTTGTAGAAAAATGAGTTAATTTTTTGGACCCAAAGAACCAGGAGAGTTTTACTTAGCATGCTCCGTCATAGTAGCATATCTGTTAAATATCCTAAATTAGTACCATTTACAGAACAAGCTACAATTTTTACTGATGTTCAGGTGACCAAATTGGAGAGGATGAGGAAGGGGAGGGCATCGTTCTAGGAGGTGCCCAATACCCCTGGGAAGGAACTGTTCGGGATTATAAGTATGAAGAGGTTGGTTGTCTCATTAAATTTGTAATTTGATTGTTGGGCATTTCTTTGTATATGCTTTGTTCTTCGGAGGCACTGACACTGACAATAAGATGGTGGTTTCTTATAATTCCATCTTCTTGGTATTGTAGTCTTTAAGTATAAATTAACTTTCAAGGTTTGGCTCTTAAGATACTTCTGTTGTAATGCAGTTATTACAGAATCAAAGTTTTAGCAAGAGATCATTGGTTATTGATATTGACAGTTGGATGTATAAAAAGGTGCTAACTATGATATGCCAACTCAGGGTGATGCAGTACATTAATAGGCTAGAGCAGCAAAATGATGGGCTACCAATTAAAAAACAAGATATAAAGCTGGGGAAGGAAGAATGGTAACTTTGAGATATACCAGTAAGAAAGATAATTAGAACAGGCAAATGTATTTAATTTGTTCATAAATATACGATATAAAGCTGGAGAAGGAAGAAAGGTAACTTTGAGATATACCAGTAAAAAAGATAATTAGAACAGGCAAATGCATTTAATTTATTCATAAATATACAATTTCTGTATCATGAGATGCAACCCTAACATATATAGGCTGACTGATTATTGATCTTGATCTTCAATTTGATCAAACTAAGGTTGTCAAATTGCTCAGGCAAAGCCAGATGGTAGAAAGCTTTATGACCTTGGCGAGTGCCAAGGCGCTTGGGTAGTTGCCTAGGGAGGAAAGCCTTGAAGCGTTATTATGAATTATTTTGGGGATATACATAAATTAGTATGTTCATATATCATATATGCACTCTTTTTTCCCAATAGATGGCATCATAAAACCTTTTTCGACACTTAAAAAGACCAAAGATCAAAATTTAGAAGAAAAGGGAGAGGGCTCATAGAATTTTTGCTGCTGCACCAACCGGCTTGCTATAGGGCCATGCAATCCGCACCAAACAAGGAGTATAAGAAGGAAGAAGAAGAGAATGGTAGAGACGTAGCAAACAATAGATTGCAGGGCTATATCAAACACCGGTCATGAAGAAGAACAAAAGGAGATGGAAAAAGGAAAACAGTGGCTAGCAAGCAAGAAGGGCAAAAAGTTCATGTTTTTTTTCCCGCCAATTTTTTACAACCATGAAGTCCTAGTTAGATGAAACACGGAAGAAAAGTTCATGTTTTTTTAATTGCTTAATTGGGTAAAAGTTATGAACTTAAACATCTGGAAAGGCACCAGATCTAGGAAACACAAAAACTTTAAGTTCTATCATTTAACTTGATTACTATAATTGCATATAGGATTTCCACAAGCTTAATTCGGAACCAAATTCTGCCACTTAATACCCTCGAGTCAAGGAACATAAAACATTGCAATGTCAGTGTACATGGACATGTGTATCCATGGTCTGCGAACCGACCGGTTCCGGTCGGTTGAAGCTGTACCGAACAGATACCGACAGCTACCAGTACGGTTTGGCTGTGAAAACCGGTACCGAACTAAAACCGGTGTGACCGGCACTGGTAGAAGCAGGGAAGAAGAGGAAAAAAGAAGAGACGAAAAAGAGAGAGGAATAGAAGAAGAAGAGAAGGCAAGTAACGGAAAAAGGAGGACCACTCTTCATTGCTTGCGGGCGGGACCTCTCTTCCTTTCTTGCTTGCGGGAGAACGGGCGGAAACCGGAAAAGAGAGGAGAAGAGAGGAGGAGAGAGGTGAAGAAGGAGGGTTCGGAAAGAAGAAAAGGAAAAAAATAAAGAAAAAAAACCCCCCCGTGCGGGGGCGAGTGGGGAACCGGGCACGAGTGGAGAACCGCGAGCTTGCTCGCGTTCCACGCTCAAGGAACCGCGCCCGCACGCGGTTCCCTGTGCTGGCCGCGATTCCCCATGCCGGCTTGCTGCGCGGGGCAACGAGCCCACGCGAGCTGCCCCACGTAGGCTTTTAATGCCACATAGAGTGGCATTTAATGCTGAGGTGCGCGCCCGCACATCCGACGTGTTTTTTTCTATCTCGACCGGTTCGGTACCGGTTCCAACCGGTACCGGTCTTCACTGGTACATCAGTGCTATCGGTATCGCAGACCTTGTGTGTATCTATTGGTAACATTTCTCTCTTCAAACAACCAGGACACCTAGTTTATACACTTTTTTGTTTTCTTAATTGTTCATCTTGTGCAATGTAAACAATACAAATCATACTTCTGCTGCATAACCATCATAGCCACTGAGTTTGGTCATAACTATTTGGGGCTGGCTTTACGTATCCTTGTTTGCCAAGCAATCCTATTTAGGGCTATAATCGATTGTACCTTTCAAGTGATCCACATATTTCTTTGCACTGGAGTGCATGTAAGAGTTTCTGGCTGTCATAGAAGAAAGCACGGGGCAACTGTAGAAGTCCCAAATAAACTGTTTTGATGGTGCATGCTATTTAGAGCTGTGCCAAAAGCATATGAATTTTCAAAACTCTCCCAATTTCTTCAAATTTTTGATTCTGTCTTCCAATGGGCCTATGTAGATGACTATGCGACAAGGAGATAAAAGTAACAATATTTCTTAAGCAAAGCAAGAAATTGATTGTGACAAATGACCAAGATTATTAATGAAAATCTTGGTTCAACGTGCATGGGATTTAAAGTTGGAGAGCATGTGATCAAAAAACTGTTTTCCATAGTAGGTGAGTTCCTTTAATAGATCAAAATTGAATCATGGAGAAGAGAGGAAACTAAAAATTTATTTCAAACTGTTATGGTGCTCACTTCTATTGGCAGGCAAAAATTACTGCATTCAAGCTTACCTTCTTCTCAATCAGGTTCTTTTATAATATATTTGCAAACAGTAGCATGCTATTATGTTGATTATCTCCAACATCTATTGAGAAATTCTTGCACATTTTTTTTTTTTTTTACAATCTATAGTGTACTTTTATCACTTTAGTGAAGGGATTGTGAGGGACTATGGATTAGAAGTTGCAGATGGCACTTCAACTAGCATGTTCTGACTAGAATGAGGTTTACATCATTCATAGAATTGTGCTTTTATAGTAGTTCTAAGTGTGGAACTAAGTTGATTTTTATGTCAGTGCATTGCTGTAGCATGTGATGGTTATTTCTTTGTTCTTTTGCATCTGTTTTGTGGTTTCTTACATATTCATGCTTCACCCCTTTAAAGAATCTTAACTCTTTTATATTTAGTACCAGAAGGTTGATATTTATTTCGGTCATGCAGCTATTGGATAGAGTGTTCAATATATTGCGAGAAAATAATCCAGATCTTGCTGGTGATAGGCGTCGAACAGTGATGAGGCCCCCACAAGTTCTTAGGGAAGGAACTAAGAAGACTGTATTTGTGAATTTCATGGACTTATGCAAGACGTATGTATTGGTTCTTTATTATGGATGCCCATGTTTTTTTTATCTTTAAACCAAGATATGATGATATTTCCAAATTTTGAAAAGACATCATTTTTATCCCCTTTGGACAATTAATGATGGAATTTCAGCTTGCATATGCTTATTTCTAATGAAATGTTGATGTTAGAAGGAACACAGGAAGGTGGGGAGGGCATATTATTTGGGAACAAACAGATCTCATTAGGTTTTCTCTTTTGGTCGAAATGTAAATATTAATTTTGATACCTGTTAAATTATTTCTTATTTTTGTAAATTTTTGAATTTATTATGCTCCATGGTTGTTGATAAGGCTTAGGAGATACTTTCATAATATGGAGAAAAGAAAAGAGTCATTAGGGAAGCAAAATTTTGCTTAAGTGGATTTTAAGTATATTGTTCTTTGCTGATGCAAATGCTTGTCCTTAGACGACAATGATGGTGTATGCAAAATGTAGGGATGTTGAGCAAAAGTGAAGTTGCATGGAGGTCCTGTTTGTTTGCAGAGTAATTGTACGTTATCATTATGTGATGGAAGGAAAATCATGATCTTTCTCTTTTCTGCAAGTGCTAATGTAGATTTTGAGAGAGAAATAAAAGGTAGATTATAAGGTATGTATTGGTAGAAATTTTTTGGCTGTTTAAAGGTGGTCAGATTGCAGTGAATTAGCATTTTGCTCCATGTATAGAACATTTTGAGAATGTGGTCAAGGGAGTATGCACAAAATCCTAATTGGCCAAGGTTCGCCGTCTTGGTATTGGACCCCAGACCGGTACCATTCTATTACAGTGTCGGTATACGGTACGATATGGCAACGCATACCGAGTATTGATACGGTATGAGACTACATAACAGTTTGATACTAAGATGGTATGGTATCGGCCGGTATGACGTACCTTGTGATTGGCTGCTGGTATATTTGTTACTCTTTATTAATATATATGTGTGTGTGTGTGTGTGTGTGTGTGTGTGTGCATATATATGTGTGTATATATGTGTGTGTATATATATATATGTATGTATATGTTACATTATTGATTGTGACTTGGAAAAGGTGGAAAAGTGCAGTTTTTGGATGGGATCAAAATGGAGGAAGAGTGGTTGGTAGAACCTTTTATCACTTGTCAGAACTGTTCTTGATTTTGATATTTGATAAGCTTAACGAACGACAGCTGTTTGTAAGTTTTCTGTCCTTTAGATCTAGCCATGTGCTTTTTGAACCATGGCATTTGTAAGAGTGAACTGGACCCCCATTGTGAGACCCTTCTGGAAGTTGCTTTGTTCGTAGTGGTGATTTTCAATGATTTTGTGGATCTGCTTTTCTGTATGGCTACACTAATTTATGTTTAGGCATTCACCATCTTTATTCCTTTTCCATGTGTTCCTTTAAATGCTGGTTCTTGGAACTTATATCCTATAGCTATCTTGTAAGAATTTTGGATCTTAGTGAATACCTCATACATATTGAAAGCATAAATCACGAAACAAAGGTGAGAGTATTGTGGCTTTGAGGTCACCTCTCTTGTCAGGGTATGTTTATTTAGTTATCTTGTGTTCACAATCATAGATCTCTGTTACGATGTTCACTGTCACCTCTTATCAGGGTTGACTTAAATGCGGTTTCTATTTTGTTCTTGTTAATAATAGTTTTCATCCCATGCTTTTTTAACAAAAGATAAGGAAATCTAGGTGTACAAGAAACATTACGAAGACAAAAATATTAAATAAATATTTCCCAATAAGTAGCGACTTGGTACCATGGCACATACCGGCAGGTGGCTGGTTTGCCATGGTACGGGTCCGTATTCTGCTGTTTTGGGGTATATAGTAATAGGGAGGGAGGGGGATAGGAAAAAGTGGAGAGGGGCAGGGAGAGGGAGGGAGGGGAAGAGAGAGAGCAAGAGAGAGGGCGAAGAGCTTCAAGATCTTCGGATAGGGAGAGAGAGAGGGAGAGGGACTCAATTGCTCGAGCAACCAAGTGCTTCAGAGAGGGTTTCAAATAGGGGAATCTGCGATTAGATTTTCAAACAAGGAGGGCTTCGAATGGAGAGTGGGTGAGAGAGAGAGAGAGAGAGAGGGAGAGAGGGTGGGGGGATGAAGAGAGGAGGGACTCATTTGCTCGAGCGACTAAGGGCTTCGAGGAGGGTTTCGAATGGGAGGACCGCCTCTTATATATGGAACTGAGGTGCTAAACCATGCCGGTAACTGACTGGGCTGGTTTGGCCAGTTGGTTTGGCATGGTTCAACGATCCTTGATTTAGATTTTTGCTATTCCTGCATTCATAGAATGATATAGCTTTCTGTTAGCTAATTGCTCCATTAATGTTTTAACATCTTCTTATTGATACTCTTAGTACTTGAATCGTTAGATGGAAGAAGATGTTAAAACATTACTGGAGCAAGTTGTCAAAAATTAAGATGGTATAACTAGTGTAACATTATCAACCTATTAAATCAACAGCTTGCCTTGTGATCTTCAGGTACCAAGAATATCAATAAATTAGATGGAAGAAGTTGTTAAAACATTTCCAGAGCAAGTTGTGAAAAATTAGCAGCGGTATAATTGGTGTAAAAGTACCTTGTACTTAGTATTTAATTCCTATAGCATTCTCTGTATCATTACTGACAGAATATATTATCCTGACCATGTACAAGTTGCCAATCAGAAACTAGTAATTTGCTAATTTTTTGAATTGCTTTTTAGCAATGATCACAAGAAGATTCTGAAGAAGCTAAATCAGGGGCAAATTTTGCCCTTCATTAAGTAGTGAAACTATTTAAGATTTGTGCCAGGCGATTTCCTCCTTGAATATAATGAGTGGTTTTTCACCTTGTAGTTCTTGACCAGGATATATGTAATAATTCCATTCTTAATGCACATAGAGCAGTTGGGATAGGTTTAGCTACAGAGCAAAAAGTTATTTGAAGTTTGGGGGGTTGGGGGGGGGCATGTTTGTTGGGGACTGCGAAATGGTAATAAAATGTGTAATAGTGATTGAATCAGGTCTAGAATATGCATGATGGACTAAGGGTGTCAAGCGTTGTTGGAACAAACCAGAAAATTTGAGCTTGAATCCTATTGATAGGATGCAAGCTCAACTTTCTCTGCGTGTGTGCATGCACCTTAGAATTGAAGTTCCATGACATTTGGTATGAAACTGTTTCCCAAATTGAATATAGTTTACTTGTTTATGTTTTTTGGACTACAATGAGTTGATAACAAAGAAGATCTTGCTGTTCCTTATGTCCCTTATCACTCCGGCAGCTTTCTTTTTTCGTGAAATTCTAAGCTGCTAAGATTAAATCTTCTATCACTGTGGGAACAACAGAAGAGCCAGTTGGAGTTATTTTGGATTTTTTCCCCTTTGTAACTATTACTGAGAGACAAAGTGGAATTAAGCATCAACTTCTTTGCTACCTGTTCAAAATTAATATGATACCTTTTGTTAAAAATTTCTGATGAAGTTTTGGGGCATGAAGTGCAACTGTGTGGTCAGGAACGCAAAGGCAGGTCATGGTTGTGTTTTCTTAACTCCTGTGGCACATGGTGCTTCATGAAACATTTTGGCAAGGCAGTTGAAGATGTCTTTTCTTGTTCTCCATATCCTGCTTGGTGCCAAATTATTTATTATGATTAGTCAATCCTGAGCCATGCCATATAGATTAAGGGTTGAGATACAAGCAACCAAAATTATCTGATGTTGCATGAGTGGTGATTGCTTTTCATAAATTAGATGCACTATTTACTCTTGGAAAATGTTGCAATGTCAGGAAATTGCTATGTCCTATCTATTTCAAGTCGTTTATGATTGCTATGCTTAAGTCATGGTTGTGAACTGAAGTTTTTCTTTGTATACCAATCAAAAGAAAGATTCTCTATTGTTGTAAATTGAATCTCTGCAACAAAAGAATTCTGGATATTCATATGATCACTTTTTTAGATTCATTTTTTGGTTTTTTCCTCTTTTTTGAGATCCTCACTTCATATGCAGCACAATTTCTGCGTAAAATCATGGCCATTGTTGAATACAGCACACTTGAAAGATGTTTTTTTTTTCCATTTTAAGTTATTATTTAACCTAATATTTGTTTGGTCTTCATTTTTTCCATTTCTACATTTTTTAGTTGTTCTCATGATGAGATTTTAATGGATGTCCAGGATGCATAGGCAACCAGAGCATGTCATGACTTTCTTACTTGCTGAGATGGGAACAAGTGGATCCCTTGATGGACAGCAGAGATTGGTTATTAAGGGAAGGTTTGCTCCAAAGAATTTTGAGGGTATCCTTAGACGATACATCAGTAAGTATACTATCCTGATGTTAAAATCTACATTTTCGAGTGATGTAGCACTATAACATTTTTCTTATTGTGTATTCTAATTTGGAAGGGAATCTAGTTCTATATCAGCAACTTTGATGACTAATTATTTGTTTTACATAAAAAAAAAAATATTTGTTGACAGATTTAAGTGTGTTTGTTGTGGAAGCAAATATGTTTAATGCTGCATGTTAGTTGTACTCCGGCAGCCATTGTTGTTATATAATGAAACTCTGGTTATTTTCACTATTCTAATGCATTAATAAGGCAGAGAAACATCAGAAACAGAACCAAAGAGTTATGTTCATAAAAATATCTTCTGGCCCGGAAGTTCAATTCTTTTGATCAAAAGTAGATTTTCAATGATAGTTTCAAATTGTACTATGCTGTCCTTGAGTTAGTTTATTTTAGTCAAAATGGACTGGAGCCTCGATGAAGGCCTTAAAAAATTAGAAATCTTGAAAAGCCAATATGGTGATATGCAGAGAATATGATAAAAGCAATGAAGACATGCTTTTTCCATCATCTGTTACAATGTTTAATTGTTTAGCATATTTTAGTACGTTATAAACCATTTACAGGTAATTATACATAACACATAAGGTATAGATCCTCAATTCTTTTTAAATCATGACATTTTACATGAGGGCTAAGTTGCTTGATGTAAATATCTTTTAAGTAAAAGTTTTATAGCGTCAATTCTTATCAAGTGTTACATATTTAAAATCATTGATAACTACCTTAGTACCTTTTGACTTCTGCAAAGACTAATTATCAGTGATGTAATAATAGTAGCTGCTGTTAGAAGAAATATGTATTCTGCTCAACCACTGAATTGGTCAGTCAAGCCGGTTTGAACTAGTTCAGACTTATGATCAATTTATTGTTTTGCCTGCCTTAGTTACATCAACACAAGCGTATGAAGTTGACAAAGTGCTCCTAGTATTTGCAAATCCTTCCATATAACCAGTTACCCATGTGAAGGACAATATCATGAAAATTGAATGATGTGCAAATATCGACGTTGGTGAAGGCTCACGCTTATAAATTGTTTGCTTCACTGTTAATTATGGATACATCACACATAAATATGAAGCAAAACTAGTAATTTGCCGAATGCTCCATAGTTTTGGGTGCTTTCTGCACCGGGAAACTAGAAGTGGAGCCTTGTAATTGGATACTGGCTAGGCTCCAGATTTTGAAGTTGATAAAATCTAAAGTACCATTAACTCCGCCATGCATGCCAATAGTTTATTATGCAGATGCTAAATGTTTATAGAGGTTAAATTTCACCAGTGGTGTTGCTGTGTTACACTTGAAAGCACTAAGAAATTTATGTCTGTTTTTGGTCCCAGAAAGATGTTGGCCATCTTTAATTTGTCTAATTTTGACTCTTTTTTCCCAGATGAGTATGTTATATGCAATGGCTGCAAAAGTCCTGATACAATTCTTTCTAAGGAAAACCGTTTGTTCTTCCTCCGCTGCGAGCAGGTGGCCACTCAGCTTATTGTTTTCTTTATATGCATTTGTTAAATTTTTGAACTTGCTGTTCACTCTGACTTTACAAAGAGGTACTTGCGGCATTTGTCTTATTTTCTTTGTTTGGTGAGGCCTATTATGATTAACCAATATGTTGCCTTTATCTCTTGATTTAGTTGTATGATAAGAATCTCCTGTCATTCTGAGGCTCTCCTATGGGGAAAGTAAGGAACTGATATCATGCCTCAGGCTTCCCACCCCATACATAAGAGAGAGAGAGAGAGAGAGAGAGAGAGAGAGAGAGAGAGAGAGAGAGAAGAATGTCAAAATGAGCATAACATGACTCCTAAAACTCATTCTGTTTTATAGGGTTAGGCATTTCAGAGGTTCAAATGGTCTGCTTGGTTCTAGACCTCTGGAAACTTGTATTCATGGTCGGCGGAACCGTCTCAAACCGCCTGGTTTGGGGCGTACCGGGACGGTTCCGGCAATGAAAATGATAAACCAACGACGAAGGGCGAGAAGGAGAAGGAAAGAGAGAGGGAGGGAGAGGAAGAAAGAGAGAGGGAGGTAAAGGCCGGCCAACGGTGGGCCGGGCGGCCGCCGTGCAAAGGAGGTGAATAGTTGGATTTTAGTCCTCGCACTACCCCAATGAATTATAGGCTTTCTTTTCCCTCCCTGTTTTCTTGCAAAGGATAATTGTTGTTAACAGGACCCAACTATTTTCAGTTCTTGTCAGTTTGGTCTTGACCTTGGTCGAAAAGGCAATGTAGTAGTTTTGGGCTTGCCATTTTCTGTTTTTTTAAACCTGTTTGGATTCTTGTTACTACTTTTACCCTTAGTTAATGAGGCCTATGATGATCAATATATTGCCTACATTGCTTGATTCAGTTGTATGATAAGAACATCCTTTTATTCTGAGGCCTTCTCATAAATAATCAAAAAGAAAAAAATATTCTATTTTGTATGTGTAGGCATCTCAGAGCTTCAAAAGGTCAGATTGGGTCTGCACCTCTCAAGACTAATGTCCCACATCACTAGGATCATCATTGTTGAATTTTAATCCTTTCACTACATCAATGAATTGCTGGCATTCTTCTCCCTCCCTTTTTCTTAAAAAAGTTAAGATTGCTGTTACAGCTCAGACCCAACAATTTTTCATGTTCAGTCAGTTCGATTTTGAGTCTTTTGACCGAGGCATGTGGTATTGTCCCATGCTAGCCATACTGCATGTTAGTATGGTACCAAGGTTCGGTTCGGTATATTAGCCAAATTGGTTCGTACTGGTCAAAATGGGGCGAAACCACCCCATATAGATCCGATTTTGGGCGGTACCATAGTTGGGAGTGAGAAAACTGTTAGAAACCGTCTTGTTACAGAGTGCGTACTATATTGTACCCGACTGTACCATTTCAAATTGGTATGCTTTTTTGTACCGGTTTTGCGAGCTTTGCTTTTGACTTTGGTTTGCTTTAAATCTTTTGTAAAAGGTGATTCAGTTTTGGGCTTTTTTATTTATACTTTTTCTTTTTTTTCTTTTTTCTTTACAAATAAATCAGTTTGAATTCTGGTTACTGCTTTCATCTTTCTGTAGGGTATGAGGTCTATGATACTCAACCAACATGTTGCCTGCATTGCTAGATTCATTCGCATGATAGGAATTTCCTTTTTTTTTGAGGCCTGTGCATGCCATAATATTGTGTGCGCGCACACTGAACCTGGTTATTTTGGAGGTACAATCAGGTTTAGTCCGGCTCTCTTGATTGTGGTGCGATATCAGGACATAATATTGGATTTCTTTCAATCCTTTAGATGGGGTTCCTTCATATCGTTTTCCTGAAAATATTGGATTGCTGTTATGATTTGAATGCACTTGTTTTTAGATCCAGTCAGTTTGGGTTAAAGATGGGTTGGGTCTGAATCTTTTAGAAAGGGCGGACTAGTTTTTGAGTCTTCATGTTTTGCCCTTTTTTTTAAATATGATCAGTTTTAGTCCTCCTTTCTTATAGCTCCCTTTTTTCAAAAAATATAAAAACCTATGATCATCAACTAGCATATTGCCTAGATTGATTTATTTGTTTGATAAGAATATCGTACCATTCTGAGGGTTTTTGGAAGGAATACAAGGCATGAATGTCATAATGTATTCTATCTTGCATCTCCCTCATGCTGTTTATATGGTTGGACCTTCCAGCAGGAGATCATGTTGGGTTTGGAGGATCTCTTATTACTGCGGTCCTACATCAAGATTGGATTTTTCTGAGAGTTTCGATATTGCTGTTTTTTTTCTGGTTTTGACAATTTGGTTTCAGATTGGGCTGAGTCTTAGTTTTTAAGAATAGGTTGTATGCTTCGTAGGCAGTATACTTCATAATTTTTTCCCCTTATCCCTCCTTTGCCCCTTTTTTTCACAAGGTTTGCTTTTACTGTGTCACATGTGGTCAACCCAGCCCTCAATACTGGCCTATGATGATTGCAGAATTATTGCCTACATTGTTTGACTACTTCATTGTGATAAGCGTTTGCTTTGCAAGTTGCAACTCTCCTGAGGCCAGCGTATAGATGACCTGTTCTGCTGTGGTTCTTTTTCACAATTTTGCTGCTCTGTTTTGATGCTAAAATTGGGATTTAATCATATATGTCGGTCGAATGCAAATAAGTGGACTCCATCAGGCTTGTCATGGCAATTCTTGTCTGGAACACCAGGATAAGTAGATATTTGTTTTCTCGTTGGATATTTTGCAACAGCGATCAGAAAGGTGTGCCTTCAAATTGCTCTAACATCATTTGGTGGCTTTATGTTTCACCAAAAATAAAAAAAAGCAGCCACATGTTTCACCCCTAAAAAAAAGCAGCAGCTACATGAGTGCACCAAATGTATACTCAAAAAGATGGTGAATTATATACATGTTTTGAGGAGGAAAAAGATGCACAGAGAAGCCACTATGTATACTGTAGTTAACTATTTCCCTGCTCTTTCTTCAGCTCACCTAAAGCATCAAAGAACTAACTTAGCATTTGTTTACATGGTCTCAAATCATTTACTGTCTGAATTCCATATGGATTTTGTTTTGTGCCTGTGGCTGCTGTTGATATTCAAATTCTTTTTTAATATTGAATCAATTTGTTTCTTTCTTTCAGTGTGGTTCTGCACGGTCCGTTGCACCCATCAAGGCTGGCTTTGTTGCAAGAGTTGGACGTCGGAAGGCTGGGACGTGATCTTATATTGTCTTTGTTATTGTTGATCCTCTCTGACCATTAAAAAACAGATGTTTGTCGGGCTTCACCTGTCTTTATCTTCTCATTCAAATTTGCTCACAGTTTTGCCCTTGAGTTTTGTTATAATCTTCTTTTTATGTGCTTTATCTACATGATTTTAATTTTGACTAGTTTGACAGGATACATACGTTAAGATGCATTTTGATCAAGTTTGATAATTAGTAGAAATGGTGCACCTTAGTTAAGATCCTTAAATGATGTTGAAAGATTCAAAAATTCTCGGACTAAGTTTCAGCGTCTGAACTTCATTTTGGTGCTTGCAACCTCATTGTTTGTGGAATGAAGGCATCAACTGTAGTCTCTTGAATCATCTAGTACACCTGGTTCTCTTCGTGCATTTGATATTTATTTGGATTTTTGTTTTTGTTTTTTTGTTTTTTTTTTTTTTGGCAAGCCCTGAACAAGTATTCCTTTTAGGTGGATGGCTAAGCTGTCTCTTAGGTGGTATTTGGCGGCTCAAATAGGATTATTATGACAATCTTAAACCATTGGTGTTCTTCATCCCTGGTGATCTATGATTATGTTATATTTTAGTAATTATTATTTTTTAAATATTGTTAATTAACATGTTTGATATGCTCATTGACCATGTAATATCAAAATTATATGTAATATCAAAATTTTATTGATGTATTCTAAATATTTTGCAATTAGTAAACTGAATTTTTAAATAAATCATAGAAAAATATAAATGAATATAAGTCAAATTATCAAAATCTGTCAAACCAATTCCATAGGATCAAAAGTTAATTAAAACTTATCAAATAACTTCAAGGAATTACTAAATCTTCCTAAGAAGAAGAATTTTTATTTTTTTTTGCAGGATTATCAAATTCTTCTGAACTTATTTTCCCCAAAGATTGGCATTTTTTTGATGTTTCATGCTGGATGGGGGTATTCAAATTCATCTCCATCTACATCATTGTTAATCATAGAGTCATCATCCTATACCAAACGCCACCTTAGGTGGATCATATGCCATTGAGGCATTAGAGAAGCTGTAGACTTGGTGTTTTTACATGCCGTTTCGTTCAATTCTATTTCTTATTTGGGAGGCTGATGTTAGCCGACTGTTGTTGGAACAAGTAGTTTCAACTAGGCTGCATTTGGTGCGAAGATGGACGACATCCCTGTGGTGAGCCTTGCGTGCCGCTCAGGAGTTTTCTTTTAATAATAGACAAACTTGTTTGTCTTAGCTATGGTATATATCGAGCAAGTCGAGCCTTCCTTCTGATGGTAGATTATATATTAAATGTTAGGGTGATCGTTCTGTTTAACGACCGATGCAATTGAGGCTTGTTTAAAACTTTGGTACCGAGCAGCTGCAATTGCCCTTATCAGGCATATTCGTCGATTTAAATTACCTGTTTCGTATTCGAACTTACTTTGTCAAATTGTATTTGATCGCGTCAGCCTCACATTTCACGAAGCCCATTTCCTTTCTGATAAAGCGGCCGCATGTTTAACCGCAGCCGACGTGGGAATAGATGGGCTAAATGCATGAAGGGGGCATTTGGTATGGGGTGATCGTTTCAGGATCGAGGATGATGTGGGCGGAGGTGATGAGATTACCGCGTTTGGTTGCACTATGGTGATCCTACGTGGCGGTAATTCTAAATCATCTTCACTATTCAAATCACCGCCCAAACCGGTGATGGGATATCGTTCTTGAGGTCGGAAATTAAACATCATCCCGGAGCAGTGATCCTGGATTAAAAATTAAAGATAAAAATATCCCTCAATCTTTTTTTTTTACGCTCGAGTCGTTACTTCTTCCATCTCTCCGCTTCTCTCTCTATTGCGTTTTTTTACCTTTTTGTTTTAACTGAAATGATCTATAAAAAAGAAAAGCCTTCGCCCAAAGGAAGACTTCTGGAAGGCAAAGAGAAGATAACCACAGAAGGAAGGAAGAAGGTAAAAAGTCCCCGACCGGTGATGAAATAAAGAGAGGAGAGAGAGAGAGGGGGGGGGGCTATCAACTAATTTAAAAATGATAGGCTTCTTTTATCCACCAAGTATCGCCAAGGCTTGTAATCAGAATGTTCGTTGTTAGCCGAACGGTTGGTACGTTTCTCGTTTGTAGGTGTCATAGATAGTGATTGCTTCGCATTGGCATGGTTGCATGGTACGATAGGGTCTTCTTTTTCCGGTGGTCGCGTCTCTACGGTGTTCGAATCTTGGATGATGGTGCATCCTCTCCTCTTCCCTCCCTTTCTTGATGGATGTGTCAGAGGACGACCTTTCTTTTGTAACAAACTGCCTTAATATGAATTAGTGATGGATGCGCGAAGAGGATAATAGTACATGCATCGTCATATCTTTTCCCTTAAACAAATTGCCTGGTCGAACCAATTTTGTTTTATTTTTGTCTAGAGAATAATCTATGGTAGGTTCAGAGAACACCTTCTGTGTTTTTTTTTTTGCTGCTCATGGTCGTATCAAAAAAATCTTCTGTTTATAATAGTACTTTCTGCCTTATCTTCTGTTTATAATAGTACTCTCTGCTCCCGTAGAGCATAACGTATAGTTAACCTACTAACCATTGTTTTGAGGTAAGTAATAACTGAATAACCTAGAAATTTAAAAAACAGAAATCTGGAACATAGAACACAAATAACCAAAATGGGAGGTTAATATAGATCACACATGCCAGAGTAAAACCCCCGGGGTAGGAACAACTGAAGTGTCATCGGTGTACATGCACTTGGAAGCAACACAAGAAATTTTGGAAAACTGATTAGACTAAAACCGCCATGTTCTAATTGCAAACGATTTTGGATGCTCTACCCGTAGATGTCCTCCTTTGTCTTTGAGCCTAAGGGGCTGGGTATCTGAAGAAAAGGAGCAGGCCTCACATACGTGAATCCTGCAAAATTGCTGTCTCCAGCGACTGGACTGGCAACTGGAGAATCCAATAATGGCATGCTGGTCCAACACTCGTCGAAGTTGGCAACACAGTTCTTGCCAGCAACATTGGGCAGGAAGCTTGGTCGGACTTCCCGAGCCGCCAGTTTCCTCCAGTTGATTGACTTAAACCACTTGTGGCTCTTTATCTCATTGCTGCCACCAGGCCCGCTGCCAAGGCGTTTGCTTGCTTCTTTCTGCAACAACTGCGGGCAGAAAAGAAAAATAGTCTGAGAAGACAATGAAAAATTTGCAAGGGTAGGAAACAAATGATGTAGACTTACGCCTTTCAACAGCGAATGAGCTTCACTGGACAGGTATGCTGGCAGTTTTATCTTCTCCTTTACTATTTTCTGCTGAGCCTTCTCCCTATTGCCATTGACAAATGGTGGCTGCACAAATATATAAAGATAAACATAACTAAATGAGAAAAGCTATGCATATGGTTCGCCGTACCGACCTAAACTGAATAGTATGGACCGTTTCGTACTGTACTAGTTCAGTACCAATATTCAGTATGGGTGGCGTATCGATATTCAGTATGCCAAAAAAAAACTCTGTACCATATCGACACAGCGCTAGTATAGCATTGGTACAGGAACCGATACTGGGATGGCGAACTTTAGCTACGCATGTGCACTAGAAATAAAGCAGAATTCTAAAATTGCCGATCGACTTGAGGGGAAATGATCAGAAATATTACTAATATCATAAAACTACCATTTCTAGTAGCTTAAATATGTGACATGAATGAAAGACCTGGTAGATAATATTATTATCACCCTAATTTTCAGAAATTATCCCTTGTCATTGCTCGAATGCATGACGTGAATAAAAGCTCTGGTAGACAATTCAGTATCTAGCAGGTGACGTGGACAGAGAATAAAACTAACCTTTCCGGTAAGCATTTCAAACAACAGGATACCAACGCTCCACCAGTCAGCAGCCTTATCATGGCCTTTCCCAAGTATGATTTCTGGTGCCATGTACTCTATCGTGCCGCACATGGAATTTGATCTAGTGTTTTCATCAAACTGCTTCGCCAGGCCAAAGTCAGTCAACATGGCCTAACCAAAACATTAGAAAATTTTATCAAGGTGATGTTAAACAACAGTTACAAGAGGGATGGGCAGAAAGAATTAAAGACCATAAGAAAATGGTGCTCACATGACCATCAGCATCGAGAAGTATGTTCTCAGGTTTGAGGTCCCGGTGCATTATACCATTTGCATGAAGGTGGGAAACAGCAGACACTATTTCAGCTGTGTATATGCGTGCCAGATCCTCTCTGACAAAAACAGTAGTAGATTTCATGAATGGGTTTCATATATTTGAGATCATTCTTAACATCACCAAAAAAAACAGGTTCAGAAAATAACATGCTCACCTGAATAGACCGTGATGATACAGCTGAAAAAATAAGTGTCCCCCATTTATAAAGTCCAGCACCAGGTATAATCGATATTTTGTCTGCATGACATATATCCGTTAACTATAAATGGAGAGTTGCCACAGAATTCCCAAGGGTTCAAGACATTATACAATCAGTTAGTGCATCTTGTCAAGGTGAGGCCCAAACCTTTACAATTCAACTAAAGAAACAGGGACTTCGGTAAATAGATGCTAGCTGCTGCAGCTATTTGGAGAAATCAGTGGACCAAAGAGCGAAGGCAAGAGCCATAAAGCTTTCTGTATCACACTTTCATAAAGGTGTTATCAGCGCCAGGTGCTCTCCAATGGCATGTTATAGGAGAGGTGTGTTCTGAAAAGTGGTATTTTCTAAGTGGAACTCCCACAAAATGTGTCTATATTCTATGCAAGGATATTCGAACTTGCTAGCAGCCCAATTAGGGTTTGTTTGGATAATTGAGCTAAAAATCTTATAGGATTCATCCATTGGGCCAGTACAACCAGCGAAATCATAGTATTAGAGGCTAGGCTAGGCCCATATTCATGAATACCCAAGAATAGCTTTGGAGTGGGCTGGCCCGAATCCCATTGGGAAAGAAAAAACCTTGCTATTCCACTCCAAAGCTATTCAGAGTTTTTTTTCTCCCAATGGGATTCGAGCCAACCCACTCCAGAGCTATTCTTGGGTATTTATGAATATAAGCCTAGCCCATTCTCTAATCTTATGATTTAGCTGGTTGTACTGGTCCAATCTACGAATCCTATAGGATTTTCAGCCCAATCATCCAAATAGGCTCTTAATGTTTTTCAAGTTCACATGTATATATATCTAGGAAAGGAAACAGAAGACTATCTCTTATTGCAGTTGGGTGGATTTGAAAGCCAAGACATACACTTTCTAGTAATATTCTTCAGCCTCCCAGTATAGTTACAGAAGTGACCTGGATTTTTTCACCTTTTCTGGTGTGTGTGCGTGCGCGCGCGGTGGGGGGCAGCAGCACTCATTAAAAGTAAATAAATATATAACGAACTGCTGGGTGCTTCTTCAGTAGCTGAATTTCTTTAAGAATCCTAATACTTTGGTTTCTTGATCTATGGCAATTGTATACACTATTTGATACAGCAATAACTATCAAAGATAAAAAAGAGAGTAAGAAATAAGGTATTTTTGGCAGACTTGGTGATCTTCCATAGATCATGGGTAACATAATTAAAACAAGGTAAAAAGAATGCAGTTCTTAATGTACTTCACCGAAGATGCTAGGTGCATGGGTATTATAAGCTTGACTTTAATGGTCGAAAGGACATCTGGGTGGCACTACTAAATAGCTTTCAGAAATGCTAGTTAAAATACCATAAGATTTGTGCACATACTGAAGATCCATGCCTGACTGATTCATCCAGCACATATGTAGAGATTGTGCATCGTACCTTGAGAGGTTTCAGTCCCACCCAACATCAGCAGTGCTAACATATGTTCTACTTACAGTGAGATAAGTCCTAATGAAAGACTTTTAAAGATGATTTTCTAATGCAAAAACCATGAATGAGGTCAGGAATTCTCTGGCATGAGCAATTCTTTTCAATGCAAAATAGAACATACTCCAGTTTACGGATGGAAAATCGGCAAGATGACACTTTTGGTTTCAAAAACACAACAAAGAACATATGTATTCATCACACCTCATAAGCATAAAATATTAGATCATTCTCCAAGTGCAACATATTTTTAGATATAAATGTGGAAAAGAATAATAGAAAAGACAATAATACCTGGAAAGAGTATCTGAGCTGCACAATGAAAGGATGATCAGTTTTTGTCAGTATATCTCTCTCAGCTCTCATGTACTCAGAATGATTCTTTTCCATAATCTTATCCTTTCTCATGACCTTCATTGCATATATTTCTGAGGTGCCCTTCTTCTTCACCTGAAACACCTTTCCAAATGCCCCTTGCCCAACAACCTTCATAACTTCAAAATCATCAAGCCCCACACCCTCACTCTTCTCAGATTTGCTATCATGCTTTTCAGCAGTGCAGATGCATAATGCCTGGTCTCCTGTCTCTCCAGAAACACTCCCTATGAGCTCCAATGAGCTCTCAGTTTCATGTAAAGTGAGCTTGTTGAGCTGCAAGGACTGACTAACACGAGCCATGGGCCCCACCAGAGAATGTGATCGCTTGCAAATCACCACTGGATCATCATAAACTTCCTCATTTGAATCTGATGCAGGAAGAGAATTCTCAGAGGCTACTTTATTTACATCAATCGAGGCTTGAACTGGGGCAGGACCAAATACATCAGAAAAATCAAACTCCGTGCTCTCGGAGGGCACAACATCAGGGGGATGCATCGGAAGAAGTATCTGTCTCTTGAATGACTTGTCACCATGTGTCCTGGTTAGACCAGAAATCTGAGAGGAAACCATCTCTAAGAATGCTAAGTGGATGGCAGATGTGATATGAATAGTTGCAGACGGTTCCTGCTAAAGCTAGCTCCCTCCACAAATCTCCGAGACAACAACTGATGAAGTAGGAATCCTGACAATGGCCTTGAACAACTGGAAGTTCACGTATACAACAGGAGCTCCCAGGAATGCTGGGAGTAAGCAAACCAAAATCCAGAAGTTGCCCTTGTTTCCCGAAGTACAGGAAACAGTAGCTGCCACAGTGCTTATAGAATTCATGAAGAATAAGCTGTCTGAAGCTGTTGAGTAAAGTAAAAAGATTATAAGTCATATGACATAAAGATAGAACCAGACTACCAGAAGCACTCCAATGTCATTGATGTACCAGAAGGAGAAAACAAAAATGCAGCAAAACATGAAAACATTATCAGACTCCAATATCAAGTATGACAAGGGCACATAATGAAGTTATAATAGTCGCAGTAATTTCTGTTGATCATCTACAATAACATGTATGCATAGTAGATGATTCCTTTCCTGCATCCTTGCTGTATGTGAACCATGTTCATGGCCATAGTCCTCTAAGACATGGATGTTTTATGTTAGCCATGTTAATGGTCGTAGTCCTCTATGAATCAGAAGTAGGAGGCACATTTTAAGCCCTTATGAGTTTTTGGCTACACATTTTGTTGTGATATCTTAAAGAAAAATATGCCTATATCAAATATATATACACAGCAAGTGAGGCATGGATGGAAAGGAGCAATCTGAGCTTGATAAAGTTACCAAGTGTGTGCAAACTGAGACAATCAGTTAGAGGAGAACCGGGAGTCAGCAGCAACAGAAAAATGAAGAATAAATAGCAAAAGAAAATCCATAACAGAATTACATATATCTAACACACCCTGTGCTATAGGTATATAAGAATAACTCTTCTCACATCAACATGAAATGGGATGATAATAACAAGGAGGGAAAGTGAAACCAAGTGACGGTCAAACAGAATATTGCATCATTGGTTGGGGAAAAAGTCATAAAACTAAGGCAATAATGGTCTCCTTGTGCTTACCGACAAAAAAAAGCAGCCTATATAGATTGACACAATAAAGTTAACATATAAAATTGTTTCTGATGAGTTAAGCATAACAGCTTTGAGAAATAAATGACTGCACAGATAACAGACACTTTAGCATGAGGGTGATCAGATCTGACAAGTTGTTCAAACCTCATCAACAACTTCATATTCATTCGTTTGCAAAGAGACAAGCATTGGCGCATCACTGAAATAGTGATTGCAAAGTGTTTACTCAAAGCCCATCTACAGTTTTACTCCTAAAGAATTTAATGAACAGAAAAACAAAAGTTAGATGAAGTGCGCAGGGGCGTCTAATTTGATTAGAGGAAGTCAATGGGAAGAATCTGTACCAAGTATATGGGAGTCGGATGTTAAAGCATCTAATATGCACCTCAAGATCTCACAGTTGCCTCTCAAACCTTAATTTTCCACTCAACACCGTGCTAAAAAACCAAATTACATGGAGGCCCTTTAAAAATTCCATTGTTCCCGTATACGCAAGTCATATCCTAATGCCCCTACCCTAAGAATTTTCTCCCCCTGCACCTCCTCAGCTCTGGGGAGGAGGAATAAAAACAAGAAGAAAAGATGGGGGAAAGAAACACACTTAAACAAAAAGCTCTCTTTCCAATTGCAAGATCCAAACGCCCACGCCTCTATTAACAGCTAACTCATGATCTCTAACACTAACGCCAAGCCTTCACCCAGAGTCGTCTCCTTTGCTCTCTCCAAATAACCATCTCTCCAAATAACCAGAGGCCCTGATTATTATCAACAACATTTCCGCTCAATTTTTGGGCAAAAAAGGCATGCCAAACCTCCACAAATCCATCCACTTCACCAAATCCAACCACATTAACTCAAAACCTCCCTTTTTTGTCCCGAACACGCCTCAATAAGATCTACCAAGAGGACCAACCGAATCGCACGGGATTTCCAAAGAACAATATTTGAGGAAAACGGAAAGAAAAGAATCTTATTTCCCCAATTCTTCAACAAAACTATCCAAATTTTCCATGAGAGAGATCACAGAACCGATTGATTAAAAAGAAGGCATCTTTATGAGGCAGAATCTACTACCAACTATGTAATTGAAAGAAAAAAAAACCCTAAAGAATAAACGATGCTATTAACCAAATTAGATCGGATTAGAAAAAAAAACTAGGGAACTAAAAGAATAAAGATCCAAGATTTCCATACAATAAGCAAAATAAACACATGTAAATCGATCAAAACAAAGATCTCGCATACGCAATCGAATTGAAGCGCGTTTAAAAGCCAAAGATCCCGATCTGAAGCCCTCTAAACACAAATTAAAAAGACAACGAAACAAAGTGGAAAAGGGGGTAGAGAATTCCCTCACCTTGGAAGGGAGCGACGATTCGATCAAGGAACCGAGGGCTTGCTCGACCACCTCTTCGCGCGATCCACTCCGCCGCTCTTATTCGGGTGGGGCGGCCTTCCGCGCATCAAAGCCGAGCCCGATGGAGAACACGTGGAGAAATGCTACTGGACAATCCGAAACACCCCGTCGCTCCTTATTCCGGAATATGCGTTCTTATCGGGTGGGCGCTCGCCGAAAGCAACGCGCTCCTTTCAGGGGAGTCTGCGATCTAATCAGGTTGGTGCACGCTGAAAGCAACGCGCAGGCAACGTGGGCCGTCCGATCGGATGGGGTTCCCTTTCCCGCGTGGCCATTGACCTGGCTTTGGTCTGGCGTCCAAGGAAGTCGTGCGGGACGCGGGGAGTGGGGGGGGGGGAATGCGTAGTTTAAGCAAGGGGGGGGATTCGTGGTTTAAGCAAAGGAGATGCGGAGTTGTCCCGCTACCATCCAAGCCTGGATAAGTGGATAATGTTTGAGATCATGATATATTATACCGATCCGACCCAGATAGTATGGTATAAGGTCGTGCCATATTGATTCAATATCTATATTTAGTATACACGGTGTATCGACATTTAATACGTCAAAAAAAAAAATTATTGCATCGTATTGATATTGTACTATTGTGACACCGATACAGAATCCGATACAAAAACAACGAATCTTGATTGAGATATACTTGGTGTATCATGCCTAGATTTGATAAGACTCGAGTCCACATCTCATTGCATGCCAAGTTCACTTCTGCAAGCCCATGCAGTGCATGGAGCATGCACAAGAGATGGGGAAAGTCACAAGCTATGAAATTATTCTAGCAATGAATTCAGGAAAATTAAAGCAATTGATTCATTACATTCGGGCTCTAATGGTAAACTTTCACATGGATGCAAACCCAAGTTGTAGATAAGGCTGCAAATGGGTTGGGTCGACCCGAGACCCGATCCGGCCCGACCCGCGTAGACCTGACCCGATCCGAATTTTAGGACCCGCGGGTTCGGGTCGGGTCCTAAAATTGGACCCGAATCATTTTATGGGTCGGGTCTGGGTTTACCGAATGGATCCGAAAAGAAAAAGAGAGGGGGAAAAAAGCAAAAGAGAGTTTTTCTTTTTGTATGGGTCGTGGTATTATTGATCCGTCTGGATTCTCTCTCGATCTATTACATTGTTGATACCTGTGTCTCGGCAGCTGGCTTT
>JAOXJJ010000195.1:6555976-6633896 GCA_025769935.1 Phoenix roebelenii
GACCCGACTCGGACCCGACCCGACCCGACCCAATCTTCAACCGGGTCGGGTCTGGGTCCAAAATTAGGACCCGAACAAAAAACCGGGTCGGATCGGGGTCACCTAGGATCCGACCCGATTCGACCCATTTGCACCCCTAGTTGTAGATCTTGAGGTTCTTAAATGTTGAGATATTTTGACCCGGATTGCGGCCCATGGGCTATGGATACGGCGTCACATCCATGAGCTCCTCCGGCCTTGCCCAATATACCACACTCGGATATTAACTCAGGTACATCCTCCTGAGGAAACACACCCGGATACTTAATATTTTATATGGTGTTATTAGGTGCATTATGTTGACATTTTTTGCTCAAATGTGAGATTTAACTCAATCATTGACTTTCAGAAACAAAGTCCTATGTAGTGCATGCAAGATGGTGGACTAACTAGAGACGTTTATCTTTGTACTAGTCCATTGTCTATAAAATTGTTTTGCCAATCTTTTTCATATGTCGAGATGGAAATGGATCTATTGATCTATACACCGTTGCAATAAATAAGGAGAATAACAAAACAAGAGGGAAAAAAGGGAAAAGCATAAGAGTACACCGCAATATTTATGTGATTCGATTTATTAACCAACGACCAGGGATAAAGACGATACAAAAGTTTCACTATAGAAAACTGAAAATTACAAAATATAAGATTTTATCCAAATACACTTTATCTCTAGAACACTCAATTAATTATTCTCTTTTTGTAGGATTACAAAAAGTGAATATAATATAATAAGTCGATTTGGACTTGAACTGGTATCCTATAATAATCAAATTAGTTTGGCCTGGGGAGGACTATTTTTCCTCAACTCCACTCATTTCGCTTACTTTTCTTCGAAAACAATGTCTCTTTTTATCTTTGTAAAACTTGTAAAACCAAACATACTCAGCAAACACCCAAGATGAATAGTTGGCAAAATAATTACGATTTCCTAGCTTGGAGGGCAGGAGGAGGAAATGAGAGTTGTTATTGGCAAAATCTTAGATATTGGCATAATGATGCATTCTCTTCATCTTTCCTTCTATCTCTAATCCAAGCTTCATGTTTCCTTCTATCTCAATCCAGGTCATGCTCATAAATATTTCCAACTGAGATAAAAGACACCCATGGCCGGGATGCTTTGTACCTTCATATTTCATATTTGAGTTAACAAAAATGTTGATTCTTGTATTTTTATTACTATTAGAATCAAGAATGTAAAATACTTTGGTGGCATTAATGCTTAATGCATATTTAAAAATTTGTTATGGACATGATGGTATCGAATATATACTTGATATTATGTATATCTAATGTCACACAAATTTGTTTTTGGAATTCAACGATTTATCAAAACCGACATATAATGTCTCATTGTGTATAAAAAAAAGTAAGAACAAGGATAGCACTCGAAAGAAAAAAATCTTAAAAATCTCACTATTGCAAGTGTGGTTGTGTGCCTCCAATTTTTGTCCAAAAATTAGTTCTTAAAAGTATTATACTATATAATAATATATTAATATATAATGATAATAATTGTAATACTTTATATCAGAATATTATATTATACTATAAATATATCATTATATTACATTATATCACAATATATTACTATGTTTTATTATATAATATACAATTATCTTATATTATTATGCTACAGTATATAATATTATATTATATTAAGTAATATATTTATGTAATAATATATTATATTTTATTATATTCTTCCATACAGTACCATGCAATATTTTTTATGATTATTTTATCATTTTAAACATATTTTATCAATTTGTTTGTAAATATATATTAAAATTTTACAGCATCTTAAAATTATAGTTATCGTATGATAAACAAATTTTAAAAAAATATATTTTTAAAAAATTTTAGTTTTTCAAAATTTTACCTAAAACTTCAAAACTTTACTGGCTTTGCCAACGAGGCGTTAGATATTTAACGCATTCCTCGCCTCCAATCCCGTGCATCCCTATCGGTTGACGCCCACCCAGTGGTAAATAGCCGTTGCCACTTCCCCCTTTCGAATTCAAACGTTCATCCCTTCTCTCTCTTGCTTTGTCTCTCTCTTGGCTTCCCGCATTGATGGAGTCTCCAGCAGCCGGAACCTCGGGAATCCGGTCGCCGCCTCGCCGGAAACCCCTCCAACCGAAGAATTCTAATGCGAGTCCGGCGCCGGCGAGCCTTCCGAAGCTGAAACCGACCCAGATTTCGCCGTTGATCAAGGGGGATGCGGACAAGGAGAACCGTCCGATCCATGTGGCCGAGATTGGGTCGCTGGAGGCGTCGCTGGCGGAGGAGCTGGAGGCGATACGGAGGAGGAGGGAGAGGCTCCGGGTGGAAAGGGAGAGGACGGAGAGGATGCTGAGAGAGAGGGATCGGGTGTTGGAGATGGCGGTGAGGGAGTGGGAGAGGAAAAGGGAGGAGCAGAGGAGCGCGGAGTTGGAGCTCCAGAGGTTGGTCAGGCTCAAGGAGCTGGAAGACTCTTGCATGGTGAGCCATTGCATCCTTTTTGGATCTTTGTTTGTTTGTTCTTGTGATCATAGATTTCCCACTGATCAAACCAATAGTACGGATCCAAAATTACGGGGATATTTTTCTTTGGTATTTGTTTGTCATTTTTTGATTGTCGTTTTAATATGGTTGCAAATATATTTCAGAGATTTTCTCCTGTCAAGTCTCTTAGAGCTAAAGAAGAAGAGAAGAGAAGTATTAAAGCTCAATCACAGGCAAGTTTGGCCCTTTTTCCTTTTCCTTCATCATTGTGAATCATTTGATTGATGAGTAAAGGTGGCAGTGGACATGACATTTTACTTGCATTTTATATAAAAGAACATGAAATCCCCCGAGACATTAATGAGCCAGCCTAATTCCAGGGCTGATAACTTCAAGTTAATCATTTCCTGCAATTATAAGTTATCCTGATTAGCTGAATAGCTTCTCTTCTTCTACGCTCGATTCTTTTAAGCACCCTAAATCTTGCAAAACATGATGAACAGCAGGAATCTTTAGTTCTAATATTTCATCCTTATTTTGCAATACTAGCATTGAGGTTTTATCTTTATTAGCAAACTATGAAGTCAATTCACCTCATATTGAGCGTCAATTGGTTTAATTGGTGAAGTCACCTGAGCATGAGTGCTAGTAACTGAGTTTGAGTCTTTCCCTCACCTCGATTTCAGCTGGACTTCCTCCTTTCCTAGTCTCTTTTTTAAGTCATCAAATCTATAATGCTTGTAAGACAACAGATATGAACAATATCATCAGAAGAAATATTTACTCATAAGCTGCATTCCATTCACTGTGGTCTAATGCTTCTATTCTCTAAAAACTATGATTTATATGCTAGCTTATGCAACCAGTCTGCGAGAAACTGTCATACTCTCAAGCTTGCTGCATGTGATCCTTGTTTCTGAAAACTACATAAAATCTATCGATCAATTTGTTCCATCCAGTACATATCCTATGTGTGTCCTATCTGTTCCCATCACAAACTTCTCAATGCTCGGAGATCCTCCTGCATGCAACTACTTTGACCTTGACTAGTTTCAAGGTAACATATATTGGTTTGCTTCTTAAAACTTTGAAAGTCACCATGCCATACCCTTGATTTGCACCCTGCTTAGACCATAATTTCTGGCAATATATTAACAATGTCAATGCAACTAGGAACAGACAGTCCAATGATATTGAGCAAAAAGATCCTTTTTGTTTTATCGAAAAGATACCATGAGCCATATAAAGATTTGGGAGTTGGTCTTGGTGCTGAGTTGATGTTCAAGAAAAGGGTATTGCCCCCTAACTATAGATCAAATCCACGGGACAAGAAACTCAATTCCACACTGCTGCTGAGTCTTCGGACTTATCCACCTCAGGGATTTGCACCCTTGATCATGAAATAGGCAGTATAGTGCAAGGCTCATACGTGCTTTTGATCAACTGATTGGTACTACTAGTATAGAACTTCATTTGTCGGAGGCCATTTTTTCTATACAAAACGACAGCAAATTTTAGCTAACATTTCTCCCCTTCTACAGGGATTGAACTCTGCAGCACAGGATAATGAAGCCACAGCGCAGGAAAAAGCACCAGAGAACTAGTCATTCTTCTCTCGCCTTTTATATTTCATCACCACATCTAATCCCTTGATGGATGCTTTCTTTTTATTTTTTGGGCTACATATAGGTTGTGGCCCTGCAGCAAAGTCAAGAAAGTCACATAGCTTATTTGCTGCCCCGTGCCAAATATTTGTAGAGGCGTTGAAAGTATCTAAGTAATAATATACATGTTACCATGCTTGTTGCAAGTCCATGTTCTTCAGGTTATAGCTGCAAAATCCTGCTTTATTCAGTGGCAAAAGGTTGGTGTACTATAATATCTGAATTGGTGCTACCAATTCAAGCTTGTTTAGAGCCTACTCTTGTGGCAAAAGGGTTGATGCACTAAAAATATCTTAGATTTGTTCTAATGTTAAATGGTAATGTGCAGATCATTCTTCATGATTGTAAGGGCCAGTGTGGACGTGTGATTAGTCTCACATCGGTTATTCGTTGGGTATATAGAATCAAAGAATCCTAATAATATCTTTCTACCAGTCATTTTTGGTGAGGTTCTAGATTGTTACAAATAGTATCAGAGCGGACTCAGCCCATAACTTATATAGACTAGGGGACACTTTGTAGCACATTCATTGGGGCTGACCATGGATCGATCACAATGCTTGTAATTAAATTTAAATGAATTTGAATGTTTAATTTGATAAGGATGTCAGAGCTTAAACGGAGAAAGAGTATGTGAGGATCCGTGCAGCTAGCCATTTTGCGTGAGGTTCTGGATTGTTATAATAATTATTTAGGTCCCATCAAAATCAGTGAACTTAAAACATCCAAGTATGTTTTTAATGTGCTCAACAAGCAGCCAATTATCGATGGGTTTCTGATTCCTACTCAGGTCATTGGAGCAGCTTTCTATGCCTTTATGGCATCTCAAGGAACCAGAACCGACCTCACTTATGTCAAAGGCTGGGGAAACTTTTTCCCAACTGATGACCATGAGATAGCCAGAATCATAGATGATGTTAGAAGTTGAGGATATGACCCGATCATCCACTTATGAAAAACAAATCAATGTGGGGATTCACAGAGAAGCGCAGGAGGAAAAACCAAAAAGGAGAAGAATGTTTAGCAATCGAGCACATATTTCTGACAATAATCCCACTTACACAAACAAGCATGGAATGAGACATTTTTACCTGCGCATGGTTAAGTATGCTTTCCAATCTCAGATGATTAGCGTTTCCTAGTAACTTGCACCGGTGGTAGGAAATTTTTTAAATTTAGTTGTTCAATAGTTAAATGAAGTGTAAGCATGAATGAACTTCAGTTAGGATCGCAAAGTCACCTTATTGGTCTTGTCACAAACACATTCTCTATCAATACGTAATCTAACATCAATTTCTTAATAATCTAACTAGGAAATGCTTAGTTTGATGAAGGATGGCTAATCGCAAACCACTCATCTTGCAACTTATAGATGACACGGAGGCATACCTGGCCATCGCCGAAAAATGACTCCCAAAATGTAGCATGAAGAAGGCATGAGATGATGCCCCCAAAAAAACACATCAACCAAAAACAAAATTTAGGGTGAAAGAACATATGGGATTACTAGAATTTTGTTACAACTCATAACACAAGATATGAGAAATCCAATGGTTCTTGGGCTGATTTTTAGAGCTAAGTGAACGAATTTTGGTGCTGGATTTAGTAATTTACTGCAAAGCATGTCCAAAAGAACTTGCACGCTTCACATTGCTCTCCTTGCGTGGTGGCAGAAACAAAATTGTTAATTACCATCCAATCAAAACTAGTACGAAATATGATTTCAGTCAATATGACATGACATTTAAAGTACTGCCATTCAAACTTAAGAAGTACTCGAATCATTACACCACCATAGGCCTAGTGGGCCTCCTGTTGATCTCCAAAAGAGTCCCAAAAAAAAAAAAAAAGTCCAAGGACGCTTCGGATTGTATCTTTAGCACGAAAGCATAATTGATATCTTTTTACAACGTCAACCGTTGGATAGCTTCTTGCGCAGATCCCGTTCCTACCATTGCGTAATCCAACGGTGGATTCGTGCGAAGGAAGATGATTGTATCTTTCGCGCGAAAGATACAACCCCATTCTATTAATAGGCCTGGCGTTCACACCCCTGCATTTGGGCAGCTTTTTAAAAGCTAGCCACTGCTCACTTCGGGTCAGTACGGATCCAGTCGCGTCACTTTGGTATATGGTCAGGGTGTCAGCCTCCATCGTCCAAAGTGATGTCATGTCCTCAATTACCATGCCATGCGTGCACGCACGGAACGTCTCTTTCTGCCGTTTTTTTGCTCTTTGTTTATTGTTTTTTTTTTTTTATACTATGATAGCGGCTCGCTCGCGTCCGTTACTCTCGTTCCTCGCTTTCCAGCTGGCCGCTTTCAGATAAAGCTTGCCGGTGGAACGTGGGGCCCACCAATCTCAACGGCCCCCCACCCCACTTTTTGAACACGTATCGGCGGGGACTCCTTCCGCGCCGCCCGTTACCCAAAACAACCCGTCCGTGGCCCCAAATTTACACATCTACCACAAAGGAATTGCGGAAAGGATGAGAGATGCGTCAAATTCAAATACAAATTACAGAGGAATCTGGCTTCTACATGCTCTTCTGCATGTAATGTTAATTCCATGATGCTCTAAAGCGCAGTTCAAATTTTTATATCTCTACTATTTCTTTCCATTAAACATCTTTTCATTTCCCATCTCATAAGCTAAAAACTTTAATACTCAACTCATTCGATGAATGAGTTTTAGAAATATATATGTATTATATATAAATATTGAACAATATTAGATGTTTAGAAATATACTACTATATGGCATGTGGCATGTAGCAAAACTTAGTTTAAAGCAGAATTATAGAATACAATAATTATTCGGCAACATTACAATCCCACCATAGTCGGCTTGTAGATTTTTTTTCTTTTGGTAGAAATTTTTTTATTAATTGGTAAAATAAAAATGATATATCATTTTTAAATACATATTAGAGAGGAATCGGACTCTTATCTACTCTTCTACATATAATCTCAATTGCATGGTGCTCCAAAGTGAAGTTCAAATTTTTATATCTCCACAACTTTTCCCATCAAATATCTTTTTTTTTTCATATCATAAGCTAAAAACTTTAATACTCAGAACCTCATTCAATGCATGAGATTTCATACAATATGTCTGGAAGTAGCCTGGATTGGGCAAGGCTATGCCCCTTTTCGAACTCGGCCTGCTTTTTTTTTTTGGGAGCTTTGGGTCCGATTTAGATTTGAAAATTTTTAGATAATCCAGACCCGAGCTTAATTTGAGCCTAGACTAGAGCATGGCTTGAATCTGATTGAGCCAGCTCGAATTATTCATTTCGAGCAAAAATAGTTCTCCCAAACTCGATTGAAGTTTAATATTCTATAATATTGCTACACAAATAAATGAGCTAGTTAAAAATTGGGCTCTCTCCTATAACACAGGTTAATGATACATGATACATTTTTTTCAACTAAAATTATTTTAATTTATCATTTACTTCCTCATAATTCTCTCTAAATAACATTATACAAAAATAAATTGATTCGGGCTCGGGTCCGGTCCGAAAAATAAATAGGCTCTACATTTAAGCTCAAACTCAGTTCAAACTCTTTCAAGCCTAGTTTGAAGCCTGACCTGAAGTTGGTTTGGCTCGACGGGCCTCGGATCGGCCCAAGCCCATTTGTAGCCCTATACACTAATACATATACAAAATATATACATAAGTATATATATATGTATATATAAATATCGACAACATTAGATGTTTAGAAATATACTACTAATATTTTCATCTTATATCTCGCATGTAATGTACGGAAAAATTTAGTTCAAAATATAAATATAAGATACAACAATTATTTAGTAACATTATGATCCTACCATAGTGGCTATATAGATTTTTTTTATTCCTAGTAATGATTTTTTTATTGACTTGTAAGATAAAATGTGATTTTGATCTACCTAGTCTAGTTGTTGAATGATTTTTTTGTTTTCTTTTTAAAAAATGCTATAATATAATTTACTAGTCATTAAACTAGAGACTCGAGGGTAATAGGAACAAAATGAAAATACTATTTTATAATTTGATTATTCATAAAAAATAAAATTAGTAAGAAATTCAATTTTAGAGAATATATTTTGTGAAATGAAATGCCGATTATTATTTATTATTTTAATTATGTAGCAATTGTTATCATATATTACTCATCAAAAAATAATTTTTATTCAAGTGATTATGCTGCATATGCATATAAAACATAATCCACTCAAAGTAGTTATGATGGTCCTCAGACTAATAATGACCCTTGACTAATAATAGAGTACTCCGTGGAACCATAAGCATGCGACTATCAATCATACATAACTTTAATATTAATTATAAAATAAAAAATAAAAAATAGAAAAAGCACCATGTTCTAAGAGATAGACAAAATGGGTTGGAGGAATTAGAGCAGACGGATTGGATCGAGTAGAGCTACAAAAATTAATTTTATTGCATACAAATTGTTTTTTACCTTAAAAGGAAGATTTATGAAAAATTATATATATCCACATTGGATTCGGAACGAATTTTACTATTTTTCGTACACATCTTAGTTCCATCATGGGTCAGATAAAATCTGCCCAATTAGGATCAGATCGGATCGGATATTCAACGAAATGAAGTAAATTACCATATTTAGGATGGAATGAATTAAAGAACACCAACTTTCTTATGTTACTTTTCCTTTCATCCCCACCTTTCAAAGTTTACAAAATTATGACATTTAATAAGGATTTCGTTCAAAATTATTTTTGTACCAATTAAAAATAGGTTTGCCCAATGGGTGCGAAGAACCAAACTTTTGGTACTCAAACTAGCTATGACATTACACTCGTTAAGAAAGCTAATCCACCTATCTCAGTAAAGGGCATTTTCGGTAACATTGACAACATAAAAGTCCAATAAATCCCATCCCACGGCGGAGTTTCCCATTCCTCCCAGTGTTGCGTCGGTGGACGTTTGTCGATAATAACGTTCAGACCCAAGGGCATATTCGTCAGTATAAAAGAAGTACAGAGCAATGCTTTCCAACTCCGAGCCGGAGGGAGAGATTCGCGCTCCTCGACCCTTCTCCATCCCTCTTCTCTCTTCGATCTCTCCTTTCCGTTTGGGAAAAAAAAGGGGGGATGGGAAGGCCTCGTTCCCCGAACCCTAGCTGTTCTTCTCCAACAGCAATTGATTGAAAGCTGATCTAGATTTCGGAGTCGCGTAAAGGTTCCTTCTGGACCCATTAGATCTGGTACGGGAGCTGCGGAAAAGGCCGGATCTTCTCCAAGGGTGTGGGAATAGCGCGGTATTAGCAGGATCTTGGTGCTCGATCTGGTGTCGGTTTCGCTGGATTTGATGGTTCCAGAGATTTTCTGAAATTTGATCTCGCTAGAGGTAGGTTTATCCGGCTCGTTTCTTTATATATATATATATATATATTGATTTTTGTTGGCATTTTGGTTGAAGAATTGGCTTATGAAGGAAAAAAGAAGTGAAACTTGAGTACATTAGGTTTCTTTACTTTACGTTCTTTAATTCGCTCTGGAGCTTGATCTTTTTCCCTATGGTGTTCTTGAAAATGAAGGAAATTTCGAGCTTACAAGGGTTTTCTGGTGAGGGTATTTCTCGTTCAATATTGCATTCCGATGCACGTATCGGGATCCGACGATGGTAGGTTGTGGAACGTTTATAATTAGGTATTTCAATGTTTTTCTTGAAATTAAAATTTATGCAAGAGATCTATTTTTGGATTTTTGATAGAATGAGGGTTGTCTTAGACGAATTGTTCTTGAAGGTGGAGATTTGGACATTATTACATTATTTCTTTTTGTTCTTTTCAAACAAAAGAGAAAAGTAAACTATTCTCTATATGCCTCCGTTTTTATATGGTAATTTGCATAAAAGAATGGGGATTCGGTGACTTGGCACTTTGCAATGTTTTCTTTGGGACATGTTGGTTTTCACAAAGAAAAAAATATAAAGAAATATTAGAAAAAACTTTAGATTGAAGAATTTGAAAATAAATGGGCTGAATCTTTCTAATAATGCCACTCTGAATTTTCAGTTAGCTTTCACGAGTCCTTAAACAAATTGGCAACAAAAAAAATGTTACCTTGGATATTTTTGGAAGCTTCCTATTGTATTGAATCTCTGATTATCACCGTTTATGTATTTGTTTCTTTGCACCAGGATGTAGCTTAGTCACCGTGATTTGAGAATAATTGTTCTCGGTGAGGGAAACATCAGATAAGAAGCTGTGAGCAATGAAGAAAAAGGACTTTCTTTTGGTAGGATGCTGTTACCAAATTCTATTGCACCTTGGATGGGATGGTCATCTGGCTGATTTGTTTTGGTCAGGGACAGAAGAACCGAAAATTTCCTCTAGATTGCTGATTTGGTTCAATGTCTAGAGTCATCAGGGTGCTCGCTTTCTTCCTTCATGTTCATGGTTTTCAGGGTTATTTATGATTTTCAGCCAACCTTGCTCATTTCATCTTTTCGAGCTGCAGATTCAACACTAGTGCTGCCTTCTTTCTCATTCTGTCTCTTGACGCAGTCTCTGCTTGTCCCCGCTTCCTTCTCTTCTTCCACTTTCAAGGACAAACAAAGTCTTTATCTGAACTTAGTGGATAAAGGAGAAGCCTTCTTTTTGTGTGGCTAAGGATTTTCTTAGCGGCGTATCTGCCATTTTGGTTTTCCCACTAACACAAACCGGACTCAATCGGCAGAGTCTACATTTTCCAGCAGTTTCTGCTGGAATGCCCTCAACAAGAAGAAAGACAACTGGCTTCTTGGTGTACAATGGAACTTCAGGGCTACCCATCATCCCTTGAAATTTCTGTGACTTCTGCCGGCCAGGAGAAATTGAACAAATCTCAGCGGGTCCGCCACAAGAGTGTGCAGTTTGAAGACCTGTTTTCATCTGAGGACAGTCCAAGAGTGATACACATAAATGATCCAAGGAGGACAAATGAAAAATATGAGTTCACAGGAAATGAGATTCGCACCAGCAAATATACTTTAATCACCTTCCTGCCCAAAAACCTATTCATCCAATTCCACAGACTAGCTTATTTGTATTTTCTAGCAATTGCTGCTCTGAATCAGCTTCCTCCTCTGGCTGTCTTTGGGAGAACAGTCTCTCTCTTTCCGCTTCTGTTTGTGCTGTTTGTGACTGCTATCAAGGATGGCTATGAAGACTGGCGAAGGCACAGGTCCGATCGGAAAGAGAACAACCGAGAGGCACTAGTTCTACAATCTGCTCATTTTCGAAGAAAGAAATGGAAAAAAATACGAGTTGGAGAGGTTGTGAAAATTCATGGTGATGAAGCCATACCTTGTGACATGGTTTTGTTAGGGAGCAGTGATCCAAATGGAATAGCATATATTCAGACAATGAATTTAGATGGTGAGTCGAACTTAAAGACAAGATATGCTCGGCAGGAAATTGCTTCAATGGTTCAGGAAGGGGGCTCATATTCAGGGCAGATCAGATGTGAGCGGCCCAATAGGAATATTTATGAATTTACTGCAAATATGGAATTCAACGGGCAGAAGATTCCACTTGGTCAGTCAAACATCATTTTGCGTGGCTGCCAGCTTAAGAACACAGACTGGGTTGTTGGGGTTGTGGTGTATGCTGGTCAGGAAACCAAGGCTATGTTGAACAGCACAGTGTCACCTTCCAAAAGGAGTAGACTGGAGAGTTACATGAACAGGGAAACATTTTGGCTCTCAGTATTTCTCTCTGTCATGTGCGCTGTTGTGGCAACTGGGATGGGCTTGTGGCTCAAACGTCACATGCATCAGCTTGATACTTTACCTTATTACAGGCGGAAATACTTCACAAATGGTCAAGCAAATGGAAAATATTACAAATATTATGGGATTGCCATGGAGATATTTTTCTCATTTTTGAGTTCTATCATAGTCTTCCAAATAATGATACCTATATCCTTATACATCACAATGGAACTGGTTCGGTTGGGGCAGTCATACTTCATGATTGAGGACATGCAGATGTATGATAGTAGTTCAGACTCAAGGTTCCAGTGCAGATCGTTCAATATAAATGAGGATTTGGGTCAAATACGATACATATTTTCAGATAAGACAGGTACGTTAACTGAGAATAAGATGGAGTTCCGCAGGGCCAGTTTATATGGGAAGGATTATGGAAGCTCCACCCATGCAGGTATATTCATGTATAATTCTCACTATCTTCTTCCTTGCATAGTTATGTTCATTTTGAACTTTGTTCCTTGTCAAATTGTCGTACTTTAAATGAGGCATGTGTGGTATAGGAAAGTTTGGTTGCTGTTAATGCTTGCTCTGAAAAAACATTTAGGTCCTACTCTACATATCATTTGTATTTGAAATGATGAACTGGAAGAAAAAAAACTGATTGTCCTATGATGTTTTCTGCTTTTTAAGTGAGAAACTTACAAAAGTCCTATACAAAGAATTTAGAGAAGCAATCAATATATTTCTAAGTGAGAACTGCTGTTCTTCTAGTTTGTTTTCTTGGTGCTTATCCTGTAACTGCTGTAGATTTGCTCTATTCTTTTATCATATTGCTTCTCTATTTATGCCCTTTATATTGCAGTTGTGGGCTTTATAAGGATGATACATGCATCTTGTATGCCCCCTGTACCAAATATTAGCGCCAATGTATGTACCATAACAACACTCGGTATGGCTCGCAGTGATTGGTGCAAGCATGTGTGCTGAAACTAGTATTTAAAACCTTGCATCTGACCTTGATGGGTGGATTCATGTCCATTCAGTTATATTTTCGAAGAGTAACTTACATCTGGCAAATTTTCTGTACTCTGAGCCAATTTTATTGTTTGTTGTATCATGCAGGAGCACAAGGACACAGGTGGAAACTCAAGTCAGAAATCAATGTTGATCCTGAACTTGTGGCATTATTGCACAAAGACTTGGTTGGAGAGGAAAGGATTGCTGCTCATGATTTTTTTCTTACTTTGGCAGCTTGTAATACTGTCGTTCCAATCACTACTAGGGACTCATCTGCTAGTTCTGCCAACGAAGTACATGAGGTAGAAGCAATTGATTATCAGGGTGAGTCTCCCGATGAGCAAGCTTTAGTCAATGCAGCTTCTGCTTATGGATATACGCTTGTCGAACGGACTACTGGCCACATTGTCATTGATGTCAATGGTGAGAGGATAAGGTAGACCGCTCATATTTTTTTGACCTTTTCTCATTCATCATGCAAGTTGTGGCTTTTGATTGACTTCAATTATAAAATTGAGAAAGTAGGAACCTTGTCAAACATTAGCTTGCATTTCTCTTCCTTTACTGTTGGAGAGAATTTTCCTCAAGCATTATATTGATGGTTTTATAACTAAAGTTCCATATATCTAAACCAGGTTAGATGTACTCGGTCTGCACGAATTTGATAGCATGAGGAAAAGAATGTCTGTGGTGATAAGATTTCCTAACAATGCTGTGAAAGTTCTTGTTAAAGGTGCTGATAGTTCAATGCTCAGTATTTTGAAAAACAATCGGCATCGAGATTCGTTGGCTGACAAAATAAAAAGTGCAACAGAGAATCATTTGACCAGTTATTCATCACAGGGTCTTCGCATTCTCGTAATCGCTGCCAGGAATCTAACTGATGCAGAATTTGAGGAATGGCAGGAAATGTATGAAGAAGCTAGCACTTCATTAACGGAGAGATCAGCAAAGCTCCGGCAGGCAGCAGCTTTAATCGAGTGCAATTTAAATCTACTTGGGGCTACTGGGATAGAAGACAAATTGCAAGATGGTGTGCCTGAAGCCATAGAATCCCTCCGGCAAGCAGGAATCAAGGTTTGGGTTCTCACAGGAGATAAGCAAGAGACTGCAATTTCGATAGGTCTGTCATGCAGACTTCTGACACAAAATATGCACCAGGTGATCATAAATGGTACTTCGGAGCTTGATTGCAAGCGCCTTTTGACTGAGGCAAAAGAGCGATATGGCATAAAATCAGCAAATAATGGAAATGGATCCTTGAAGGAGAATTTTGATTATGAATTTCTTGATACTTCTTGTGACACAAGGAATTCTAATGTATTAATACCTGAAAATGGATCACGAACTCTTAGATATGCTGGAGATTCCAGTGACATGTCAGAATTCTGTGGAGAGAAAAGGTCAGATCTGGATGATACCCCATTAGCACTAATAATTGATGGGAACAGTCTGGTGTACATATTAGAGAAAGACCTTGAGACAGAGGTGTGACTCTTTCTACAATAACATGGAGTTTATTTGTCATACATGTCTGGACACCTAAGAAACATGAAAATTACTTTCCAGGCTTGCATCATGAACTGGCTTCATTGTTGCACCATGGATGCACGTCAGTAGGGTTTTGCTCAAATAACTGTTTGCTTGAAATGATGCCAATACTCTATAATTTTCTTTTTCTTGCAGTTGTTCGATTTGGCTACTTCTTGTAGAGTCGTGCTTTGCTGTCGTGTTGCTCCTCTTCAAAAAGCTGGAATAGTTGATTTGATCAAAAGCAGGACAAATGACATGACTCTGGCTATTGGTGATGGTGATGTTTTAAAAACATTATTCTTTTTTACTTATGTTGCCAAATGCTGAGGGCTTTTTATTTTTCCGATTCAGTTTGATGCATTCCTTTGCTTTACATATGTTGATTGCTGTCGTACGAAATTGATTGTTGATGCTGATACTTTTTTGCCCCTATGAAATAATGCTGGAATACCAGAGTATTTTCTGTATTTTGTCATAAGGATACTCGGTAAGAGCAGAGTATCCACTTTGCTCTGACAAAGGTCCAATTACTGAGTCCAACTTGAAATAATTGTATCCCTCTTGTCTCATTGGTCTAAAACATAAACTGGAGTTCCACTGTAATGCCATAACTTGCACATGCCCATTTCTTTACCCTTACATTTTAGATTTTTGCTGTCTTTATACTTTGTTCTCTCCTTTTTCCCCCTATGAAATTTAAGTCCAGGAGCAGGATATATCAGTTGGGGTGGGGTTAGGTCTCACACAAGTTGACTTGTTTGTGGGTATGTGTCATGCAGTCTTGACCTTTTGGCAGGTTAACTGGTTTCGGATAAGCCTGCCACTTTTCTGATTCGGGAGGCTTATCAGACTTGAGCCATTGCCATTTTGACCTTAATTTATTCTTTGGTTTTTGGCTTAGTTTGTTAATGGCTTTCAAACCAAGTTAAGTAGATGACTATTGCATATTTGAATTTACTGATCCTAATGTGTCCTCCACTTGTTCTTTTGTTTATGGCTATTTTTACTTAAAACATATCTTTTTCATTTTTTTTAAGACACTGTAAATGTTCTGTCTTTCCTTTTCTGAAAGCATTTTTAACAGGGGCAAATGATGTTTCAATGATTCAAATGGCGGATGTTGGTATTGGGATATGTGGTCAGGAAGGTCGCCAGGCAGTGATGGCATCAGACTTTGCCATGGGGCAATTCCGTTTTTTGAAAAGATTGCTCCTTGTACATGGACACTGGAATTATCAGCGTATTGGCTATTTGGTTTTGTACAACTTCTACAAGAATGCTGTATTCGTACTAATGCTGTTCTGGTATGCATGATGACCTTAAACATTTCTAGCATCTTCACTTTTTTTTTTCGGTTTCTTATCTGATATATTTGTTTTTAGGCCATGTTAAATATGAGTGCTAAAAACAAATCAGATGACCATGCTGTATTTTGACCAGCAGTACAGTGGGTTGGCTAGTGTTTTGAATCTGCTTGGTCTTTCCATGTATTTCAGTAAAACATTTAATCATAAAACATGATTCTTCTGCAACATGTCTTATGAAAACAGGGTAGGATCTGTTTTTAATAAAACTAATTTTGCAGTTTTTATAACCTGTCATTTTCCCAAAAAAAAAAGCTCATGGAAAGCAACCAAACCCATGATTTAATAAAACTCATGTTGTACATAACCAGTTATAATAAATTTTGATGACCAAACTGCCTTAAGTTCCTGGTATACTTTGCCATACATCTCTGGTAACCAACTGCATATATTCACTTAGTTGATTATCCAGCCATAACCAGATACTTCTTTCTTCTGTCGCCCATTGAATGAAGCTCTGTACTTGCTTATATAAAGTTTGTCTTCCTTTAAAGTTTGGTTACTGAGAAACTGTGGGAAAGGAATAGTACTTGAGGTGGTCTTATTTGTTGCTTGTTTGTCCAAGAAATGATGCTGAATAAAGAAGTGAGGAAAATCCATCATGAAGGAAAAGAGAATTGGTTATTGTACGAGGGTGCAAGAATCTCTCTCTCTCTCCCTCTCACGGGGAGAGAGAGAGAGAGAGTTTTCAGATATTGTTTCCCTATCTCTCACATTATCTTTTCCTAGCCACAACCCAAATGACCTTAGGTGCTGGAGAAACATTAATTTCAGATACTTCAATTTGGAACAGTATTAAATCATGGAGCACAAAGCACTGCAGAAATCTCTGAATGTTATATGATCTCATACAGAGATATTTGTTATCATGGTGGCTGAAAATGTAAAGATTGTTTAGTATCTTACTGAAATAAATGACTGGAAACTATGTTAATATTTCTTGAGTAGTATGAAATTTGCACATCTTACTGCAAATCGTCAAAACCTCTTAAAGTTACAAGTTTCAAGTTTTTAGAAATATTTCTTGATGTCTCACAACTCCAATTATCATCGTTTGGTCCTGATACAACTGAAAAGTGCTCAAGTCACAGGAAAGATGCACTTTCATATGTATTTGCGAATGGAGCATTCGGTATTTCAATTGTAATGATGGCCTCCTCGAGGGTTCATGATTTATGAACTTATTTTGGGGACATACATCTGTGTAGTTTCTAGCATGTGTTAGACTTCTTCAGCAGTAGCATTGCTTATGTCCAAGTATTGATTTTTGGAGTCAGTACCATCTTGTAACTGGAAAATTGTTTGTCAATGTTTCTGTTATTTAGATTCTGCAAAATCTTTTGTTATTTATTATTCTCTGTTGTTATAGTGGTTTTAATTGTAGAGTTCAGTTTGCATGATTCATTTAAATGTCAGCAGTTGACTAATCATCCTCGCAAATTCAATACCATCTTTGGCTTTACCACATATTCTTCCTGTGCTTTAGAGTAATTACTATTTTGGCCACTGGTGGGGTTTTTCCATTCAATTATGCTTCGTGATGAAATTGTATCTTTTCCAATGCATTCCGTTTACCTATCATGTTGAGTACAATATACTCTTCCATATAAAAAACTTAATATCTAGAGCCTTAAAAATATTGAGGTTTTTAATAGCATTCTTGGAATGATTCTTGTTACTCATCTCTTTGTGATGTGCTTTTCATCCCCAGGTATATTTTATGCACAGCGTTTTCCACAACTTCTGCTTTGACGGATTGGAGTAGTGTCTTTTACTCTGTCATCTATACATCTGTCCCTACAATAGTGGTTGGTATTCTGGACAAGGACTTGAGTCATAAGACGCTCCTCCATTATCCAAAACTTTATGGAGCAGGGCATAGACAAGAGAGCTATAATTTGCACATTTTCTGGATCACAATGCTTGATACCTTGTGGCAAAGTCTCGTTCTTTTCTATGTACCTCTCTTCACCTACAGGAACAGTTCAGTTGACATATGGAGTATAGGCAATTTGTGGACTATCTCTGTCGTTGTACTCGTGAATGTTCACCTGGCAATGGACATCCAACGTTGGGTATTCATTACTCATGTTGCTGTTTGGGGATCTATAATCATCACATATATGTGCATGGTGATATTAGATTCCATACCAATTTTCCCCAACTACTGGTGAGTTTTGTTTGTTTTTTTAGTGGATATGTATCTATAGATTAATGAATACATATTTCTGTTCAGCTCATGTATCATTTGTTATACCTAATCTTTGGCAGGACGATATACCATCTAGCCATTTCAAGGACTTACTGGCTCACTATTTTACTTATAACAATTTTGGCATTGCTTCCTCGCTTTTTTTGCAAAGTGATCCAGCAGACATTTTGGCCTTCTGACATTCAAATAGCTAGAGAAGCTGAAATATTAAGAAAGCTGCCCAACCAAGGGTTGAAGCCTGATTGTGATATCAGTTGACAAGCATGGCTATCTTGTCAAGAATCTTGTTTATGTGTGGTCAGGCTTAAATTAGGAAACAAAATGGCTTCCTCTATGGAGCTTCTTTCTGGAAGCTTCTTGGTAAGAATAACATAGCCTTGCCTTTTGATAGATAAACAAATGCCCACTCTTACTGGTTTAGATAGCCTTTAACTTATGGTATCCTCTAATGCTGCTTCTTAATGCTTGGAATTCTTATTTCTATTCTGTTGGTTGACTGATTGACCGATTGCATCTAGCCATTTATGCCTATGGTAATAGATCAAGTTGGGTTGGGTATGGTTCAAGACATTGGCACTAGGAAAAACCTGTCAAAAAATTTGAACCCTACTTGTTTACTAAATAGGTCAGAAATAAAAGCTGAACCTGACCATGACCCAACATGCGCAACCCATTTAATAAACAGTAAGTCTGATTAGGTTTGCGATGACCTCTTGACTTGATTAACAGGTTGAACAGGTCTTGAAGGAGTCGGGTCATGACTGTGCAGAACTGACCTAACTGGTTAGATAGGCCAAGACTTGAAACCTAAACCCTACTCATTTAATAAACAAGTTTGTTGGTCGACTTGTTTGACATCATGATCCTGTTTATGCCAAAATCAAACTGCTTTTCTTGGGTTAGTTGTGGGTTGGTTTGTGGATCACTGCTCCTATTTATGTTATAGATGAAATGCAATTATACTTCCCTTGTTACATGATAGAATATACAATACTTCCGGAGGATTTTGGTGAGAGTCCTATCTTTTTGGCAATCTAGATTAACCACAATGGTGTTATTGATTCTGATAAATAAACGACTCCTCTACAACACTATTGCTTAGTCAGCCACTTCCCTAAACCTGTTTCACATCATTGCTATCTCGGCCCCATGCATCTACCACTCCCCCCACCCACACACACTTGGGCTGCACAACCACGCACCAACAACTACTTGCTTGTCTCAGAAAATTGCACCGCACCCCTTCTTCTTTGTATTACCTTCACCAATGCTCCTATCACCATCAACAATGATGGAAGGAATAATTAAGGGAGCATAAAGGGCTGGTGCCTGGTGGGGGAGGCTGAGTATGATAAGAATGGGGTCTGACATTCTGGAAGATGATGATGTAGAAGGAAGAGGTTCTAATTGTGAGAATTATTTAAAAGCCTCAATTAATGAACCTTATCCCATGTATATGAGGTAAATTCTTTGCATAAAGATGTCATCCACCCAAAAAAGAGAACATATGATTGTTGGCTCCCAACCAAATAATAACCCTCAGCAAATTGGTGCCAAATTTCTAATTGAAGTAACTTTGGTTAAAAATGAAGCATTTCATGAGTTGATGAGACCTGTAAGACCAATTGTTGAGTAATTGACTTGCTTGGATCAGTTGATTTGTCCACAGATTATACATATGCAACTTAAAAATGAACTGCCAAGGTTCATTAAAACAAAATGGAGTGGGAATTAGGGCAAGTTTGGGCAACTATCTGTTAGACAAAATGAAGTGGGAATTAGGTAAATTTGAATATAAATGCCCTCCTTTCTCTGTGTGTACAACCATCTGTGTGCTTGTGCGCATGCACATCTATATATGTACGCACATACATAGTTGTTTGAAAGATAATTGTCAATTGATAATAATTTTCATTTCATATAACTAGCTTGAATTTCGCCATGATTGTCTGCATTATATCCAAAATTTCTGTGTAATAGATCCAATAATATATTTATTTTGTGATAACATATAACCATAATTGTCAAATGGGGCCTTTCCATTCTATTTCCTTCAAAATTGCATTTTGTTCATATATTTATAATATTAGTTTAAATTATTTTTTAAAAATTCAGAAGACTACCTCACTCAATTCTGAGAGAGAGAGAGAGAGAGAGAGAGAGAGAGAGAGAGAGAGTCCTAAAACCTACTGATAGGGTTTGATTAATTAAATTTTTCTAAGTCAATGATGGACCATATATATTATGGATGTCCATTATTGCTATTAATCTAAAAAGCTTGAAAAGTTTATAAACCAAAACTTATATGTTTTGGAGGTCTTAAACATGCACATTAAGTGGACCTGAAAAAGACCATTTAGAGTTTTAATGATTTATTTATTTATTTATTTTGTTTAGAAGCATCAAACTTATTTAATACGGTTAATAGATGTTCTAAGATGCACAAATCATTATCCATTTGATGCATAAGTAAGAGACCTTCAAAACATATTTTTTGTTTCAAGCACTTGGATATTGCCTATCCTGATTAATCATGAAAGCACCATCATTCTGATCTTTCTTTAGGATCCTAGCTTGACACTATTTGTGCGTGTGGCACCTTGTAAAAATACAAAAAGTTTGGGTTGTTAAATTGGTGGAGGTGACCAATAACCTTTCGACATTATTCACATGAAATGAAAAGAGAAAGAATATTTTTGATTTGATAGATGGTTTGGAAATATCAAACCTGCTGAACTTTTTTTGTTCCTTATGTAGATCAAGATCAATAATATGGTTTCTGTCTCTCTAAATATGCATCCCTTTTCAATCAGTGAAATAGAAAGCTTAGAGATTTCCATTGGTTTTTGTGGCTTTTAGTTTTCTATCATTTCTTTTAAGATTGTCATGCTGCACTTTGCTAGTTTTGTTCAATGTCTTGTTAATTTTAGCTACTTTTCATAAATTGCTTTTTTTTAGCTTCACTCAATCTTTCTGTGAAATAGAATTAACAAATTGTACTTGATTTACAGTGGCAACGTGTAATGTTATTTATTTTCTTATTTCTGAAGATATCTACTATAGGGAACAACACCATTTTTGAGAAGTTGACTTTATTGCCCTTATTAGCTGGAATTTTCTACTTAGGGTAAGGCATCGATATCAAAATCTTCCTAGAATCTCGAACCCACATCCACTTCTTAGATGCCTCCTTATTTCTAAAAAACATCCACTTTCCTGCACCTGCTCTTGTTCCCACACCTACTCCTGATTTTGGTAACTAAGGTATGGTCTCATGTTATATTATCGAAAGATGAACCACCCTAGATAGAAGATAGAACATAAACACCCATTCACGTGCAGATATCTGACTTGTGCTCTTTGGAAAAGTTCAAATTTTAATCAGAGAATAGAAGGTTAAATTCTTGGCTAAACTAGCTGCTCCTCAAGAACCTTGATCAAGTACTGCCGCGACTTTTCTCAACATGCCTTCAACTTAATGAGCCAATTTTTAAGAGATTGTTTGTTCCTCGACCTTTTGTAAAATGAGTATATTGTTGAATGAAGGTTCAATAGCGGCTTTTAGAACTATAGAAGGAAAATTCATTAATGGCATTCAAACGATAAGTTGTGCTCGAAGTTAAAGTTTCCTAAGTTGTTGAAGTTGGATTATAATTGCACAATTCATATTGAACAGGAGACAGACCCACACCTTTAGCTTATGTCAAATACCACCACTGTGACAATGCATATGTTCTGGATCTTGCATGAGTTTCTTGTCATCTCTCTGGAAAAACTTCCCATTTGTTAACTGATAGTCCACGTGACGTGCATGTAATGTACTTCCAAATTTCACAGATCTTATGTGGATGTGTCCACCAGGCAGGACAAAAGAGGCATACATGTAGCTGTCGTTGAAACTTGGAAGGGAACAATCCGCAGTAGAAAGGGAACTCAAATCTTGAGACACTGAGGCCTCCAGGTACACTGACAAGACATGAAGTTCTGAAAATGGTTAGAAGGCTGATTACAGGATGTTCCAATGTTGTTTATAGACGAAGGGCAAAATGATGTCACAGATATCTCATTTGGGTTGGTAAGGAAGTAGGCGGTAACTGAGTACACAATTGTGAGAAAATTACACATCTTTTCCCTTTTCACTCTCCTCCACTCTTCTTCTTTTGTATAATTGAGAAATTATATTTTATTTGATAATTGAGGTTTAACTATGGAAGCACCACCATTTTCGTGGGACTTCATGTTCATACAAGATTTGCACTTTATATGGATTTCATCAAATGGCATCGCTTTAAATATGCTTGCTTTCATCATCTATCAAAATTCATAATACAACTGATGCTGGTCTGAAGCCTGGTTGTAGAAGGTGGATGGTTTGATGTTTGGTGGACAGCTATTCACATGAAGCATGCCAAACTATAAAATGTATCAATATTTGATATTTTATGAATTTCATAGTGTTTGTTCTTTTATGGTGGTAGATTTAAATAGGAGTCCTCAGCAAATGAGGGTTCATAAAGCTGACTTCTACTATCTGGTACATGGCATATCTAAATTCATCTGTTATTCATTTGTTACGGTTGGAAACATACATAACTTGTATACGGTGAGGTGGGAAACAGTAAACACGAGGGGAGAAAAAGCGACATTTGATGATAGGAGGATGCGAAGTGATTCTAGTTACTGCTAACAATCGTTGCGTGCGCTTCATTCATTTTTTCAGCTAATTTGAGAAGTATGGCATGCGTGGATAATCTGGCAAGAGGCAAAACTTTGAATTGTGGAAAATGTGTGCGCAGACTTGTCAGAAGTTCCTAAAAAGTGTACTTACATGGGGGATGTTAAATAATCCCTACATGAAAACACTAGCACAGAAGAGGGTATGATTATATGTTATCAAACATGACATCGTTAAGTTGCAGTCCATGCATTTCCTAAATTAGTTTTGAATAAATTAGTGATCAAATTACAAAATTTGTGCATCATTGGATAGCACTTTCACCAAATTGTTCTTGAAGAACCGTTCAACCAAGGAAAAAATATCAAGAGTCTTGATCTCTATTATCCTGCAGAGAAGTCAAGGAAAAAGATGCAGGTATGTATTGATGCAAACACATAGTCATAAAATTAGTGACTGTCTATGCATGCCGTGGGCATGGGTAAAGTCGTCTGGCCGGCGTGCGCAATCGACATTACACACTGCTGCAACCGTATGATTCTTGTGCCGGACAGGCTTAGGGCCTATATAAATTGTTAAATGATATAATAAAAATACTCAGCTGGAGAAAGACCCCCGCCTTCCTAATGCAGAAGCATGCAGCACCTGTATTTCCTGCGCTAGAACTGTCATATATTGTTGTTTCCACCAAGCATGATTACAGATGCTATATAATCCCATGCATCGCACTTGCAATTAATTTTAATACATTGCAAGTTTACATAACCACAGACCTTTATATTGAATGTGCAATTCCCATTGTTTTCGACAAGCAACGGGTGTTCGATTTCAGAACATCATCTCTCGCAGCAATGACTCGGTGAGCCCAGGGACCTGGCTCTGACCTGCTTGCGGTGAAGTTTGTATAGGATAGAGGGTGGAGAGTAGCCCCTCCCATCTCACAGAAGGAGAGAAGCGAGATGGAACTTCATCCTTTACAAGTGTATGTAGAAATACTTCAAATTCACCCGTCGGAGGCCAGTTTTGGACCCAGAATGTTTGGCACTTGCATATCAAGCAAGCAACTCGGTCGGTAACTAACACAAACAGAACACTCTTTAGAAAAATGCAAAGACTAGTGGATGGTGGACTATGTACAGGGAATGCACTGGCTGCAGGGGTAATTACAGAACATTCTTCTCCCAATTTACAAGGCCACGGGTGCTGGGCATACAGTGTTTGTCGTGTGATCACTAACCATTAACAATATATTTTGAGTGGTAACAGACTACCAGTTCTACAAGTACTACTTCCCACGCTCACCCAACTATAGTTTTATCTCAAACTCATTTTGATCCATAATTGGTACTCAACAGGCAATTATATGGATCATGAAGGAAGAAATGCTTCCAGCAAACATCCATGGGCAACATTTAATCATGTATCCTCTTGATGCAGTCCAAAGTGTATGTTCCAGAGCTTTGGGTGTGCCAAATCAAAGACTGTTCGTACCAAGCAATTCACTTCCTGCAGGGGAGGGGAAAAAAGAATCAGAATTAAAATCATTATAAGTTACAAAAAATGAACCAATATAACCCACGTAACAAATAGGCATATTCCTTCAACAGTACAAGGGATATATCCTCGAAAATCTATTCCGCCACCAAACACCTCCTAAGTGAATTAGAAAGCCTAGGCAGATCCCGCCTCGACTGCCAAGACTTGGAGACCAACCAGGTTTTATGGTGCCCGGCCAAGCGGCAATTTCTTACAGGGTCTGTGCCCATTGTTGTACATACATAAATATGTATTCCTTGCTTTTTTCTAAATGATACATGGATGCTATTGTCAATATATATTAATCAGACTGGATTCCAAAAAATAAAATATTAAAAAAAAAACTTGTTCCATAAGTGACCTTAAAAGGTCTTCTTCCAAAACACAAGTCAAGTCCTAAGCTCCAGTATCCAGCAAGCTGGACAGAATAAAGAAGCTCTGCAAAACAACAATTATATATGTTACTAATTTTTCATCTTCCTTCCGATGATAGCTATATGTTATTAAGTCTCATTTGCAGAACTTAGAATAGATTTTCCAGTTAAGTGTATTTAATTCTTATCATGTACCCGATATGTTAATTGCATATAATGTCATTATTTTTAAAAAAAAGTGCAAAATACAATATTTTTAAACAAACCAGATGAATTGAATGATAATTGATTGGTATACTAAGTTAATTGGCAGTCATCTTTGCTATAGGTTAGGTCCATCCCCCAGGTCTTGTATAAGCTCTCACACTGGACCTCTATAACCCTATAAGAAAGATGAACCTGAGTACACAGAACAAACTTGCTTAAAAATGCTCTAATAACAGAAAAGGCAGAAGCTCTCTATGGTCTGGACCAGGCCCATCCATAGTAACTCCAATACTTGATACATAGAACTGTCAGGTATTGCAGGAATTCTCCAAATGCAACCAAATCAAGAAAATGGAAGCACAAAACCACATAAATAACAGAAAGGATTCAAATTACATTGACAAAAAGTTAATATGAAACTATGTTCACAGGTAATTCTGGAAAGATCAAAGATCTTTACTAACAAGGACTTAGAAGTAGATACCTAAAATAATTCCCAATGCATTATCTTTATCTAGGGGCCCCTATAGGTTTTGATATACAAAGATCTATACATCTTTTCCTCCAAGGAAAGAGCTGGTAGAGAAATTTGACGTAACATACCCAATGTTTCATCTTAAAGTTTTAATTGAGTAAGCAACTCATACACCTCTGAATATGACCATTTCATCAGCGGTTATTGTTAAATTTTAAGGAAAAACTAGAAAGTTGAGAGAGACTTTTAAATGGATCATTGACTATTAATCCTAACCTGTACAAGCGGTTAGCTTATGGATCACAATATCCTTCAGCAAGGTTTAATAATCTTTATAGAGTTCTAATTTGATAGAACCTTAAAGCATACAGAGTGTTCATTACAATGATGAACCACATCTTATTTTGTGCGCACATGACCCAAACAATAGCATAGCTTGGAATAGGGCTATTCAACTAAAAGTGGTGGTCCCGGTTTGAGACCATCCAGCTAAATATAGTAGAGAATCTTCTTAGTGTGGGTACTATCCACATACCACATCTTGGAATATAATCAGCAAAGCAATCACAAAACATGAAACCCTGGAAGGAAATAAATGGTTAAAATAAAGAAGCCAATTAGAAACCATGGACTTGGTAGAGTTCTCTAAGCAGAACCAAAAGGTCCCAGAATACATTAAGATTTGCCAGATGGTTAGAGAAATCTGGTGACACCAAAATCTCTATAAAATATAGTAAAATACTTGTACATAGTTAAATAAGAAAAGTATGAAATGATGTGGGGAAATCTGTACCGTCCTTCATACAATTTGAGGTACTCGGGGAAGAAATTTAAAGATCCCTCATTCATAAGCATATAAATCCTGGTTAAGAAAGTCTTTTTTAAAAAAAAATAAATATTTTTTCTACAATTTTAACTCTCTTGGTGTCTAAAACAAAGATTGCATGCTCCAGAGTTGTGTGCAAGGAGAAGGCTGGTTGGTGCACAAGGGAGTATGCACAAGTGCTCCATGGGTTTGCACAAAGTAATCAGCTGAGCTCATAACTAAAACTCAGAAAGTGTCCTCATATAGAAGTTGTATAATCAATAACATAGGTTTTTCTTTCATGAAAGTAACAGCGGGAACACGACGATCCAAGGTTGTACACAAAACTTCTCCTCAATACTTGTGTTTGCACAAAGACCCTCTTCCCAGCACATGCACCGGGGAGGGTTGCTCATTTGAACCTAAGTAATGTGGGCAATGATGTAATGGGCTATATCATAGATAAAAGCAATGCATGAAATATGATCAATCATGAAATAAATATCAAGGCTATAAACTTTTAAGCGATCCATCTTTGTTACACAGAAAGTAAAAAAGATTTTCACGTACTATAATTCTACATAGTTGCAATTATTCATTACTTCAATGTTCTTTATATAAATAAAGAAGGTATATAATATAACATACCAGAATCCTGATGCAGTAAAAGATATGTCACTCTCGTTTATCCTCCTCAATGTCATCTCCCATCCCAAGTACATGATCCATAGTTTTCCTATTAACCATGTCTCCAATTCCCTTGGCACCACTGCCTGTGAGTGAAACTCCCTCCTCATCAAAGTCATCACCTGTATCCTCTGAATATGCATATCTGTAGAGATAATACAAAAGGTGTACATAATGAAATGTGGAAATTTAAATCACCGTTACTTCTTTATCATAACATATCACCATGAACAAAGACACCATTTGATCTTAACTGTGCCGATCCCGATTGAATGTGACAATTAAGCTCTCATCATGCTCAAGTTCCAAAACAACTTCTGGCAATAAGTTCTAGCAGCATCTGAGATTACAAAAGAAAATCCTACGCTTACCTAATACAGGTGCTAGGGATGTTGGTAAATAGGAGAATGACCAAGATTTTATCAGCTTAGGACCCATACACCATCACCTACATGGTATTTCAAGCAGAGTCTGCCATGTAAACAGAGATATGTATGACAATGTCATGACAAAGACTTGAACAGGTCATAACCCGAAGTCCTGGTGGGATATTTGATGCACAACATTCTCCATTTTTTATAGGTGGAACTAATTTGCTAGTCCAAGAGAAGGAAAACAAGTTCCAAATTCATGAATGAGAAAAACTACATAACAAGCCCATCAAAATAATAAACAAAGTGCATACATGCCTGTATATCAACACTGACAAGATGAGAATATTATGAACAAAAGACCATGGTAGAAGAAAGAATGGGGCCATATTATGTGAACCTGATCTTAGAGAATACAAGGGGACATAAGCTTGTACATGCACAAAATGGTCAGCAGAAATGTATAATTGTCATAATATATGGAGGAAAATAAAACTAAAGAATGATGACGGTGAAGTAAAGTTCAGTCTTTGTTAAGGCAAGGTAGAGAGAGGGTTTTTGTGAGAAAAGTATCAACTTTTTTCCCCAAAAGCTTAAAAGGAATATATGTCTTAACTTTGTGGTAGGTAAAACATGAGCATAATTTTAATGTTTGATTTCACACATTCCATTTAAACTGAATTTCGAATTATTGGCATGTTTAGTATAAGGCTTAATTTTGATCGAAAATGAAATATTTTGTTATACATAATTGTAGCATTCATGTGCTTCCCAAATATTTCCCTCAACCAGTGGGAGCTTCAATTAGACTGTTCTGCAAAGTATAGAATGTCATTCTCAAATCTTAGCTCAAGATCATTACTTAACAGAGTACAACAAAAACTTTATTTTAAAAGACAAATTCCTCAAGAATTTAAAACAAAAAAAAGGAAGCAAAGATCGAGAGATTACCTAGTTGGGTTTTGCGACGGGGCCCAGAGAATGCAGATAATTGCAAGAAGTGCATAGGAGAGGACATTCCAAAAAGCTGGGATGATCCAAGCCCTTTGCCAAAGTTCACTCAATGGATCCATTGCATTGAAATATAACTGCATTCTCACAAATCCAGAAGAGTGGATATTAAAAACTCAGCACCATCTATAGAAGTCTTGAAGTGCTTGAATAACAGTTCAGCACTAATAATCTGACTGTTAACCATTCATGTGTTTCTGATGCCAAATAAAATTTCTAATATAACCCATAAAATAAGACATCTGCTTGCTGTTACTGCTTTTGATTAGTGATTCCGAAAATTGGGGTGCCAACTATATAGTGTAACCAGTTCTCCAGAATTATTCTTTGGAGAGGAGAACTGTCAAGACAACTTAGAAGTTTTGAAATGGATGCCGTTGAAGAATCAACAGTATGCACTTCATTCATTACTTATACCCCATTCGTAGATTCATTCAGACACGTTCAGGTGCACACACAGTGATACATATGAACTAGATGTTTTTTCCCTTTCTTTTTTTTTTTTTTGTTATGCTGAGCATTGCTGGCTTTTCCTGAATGATGAAAAAATAGCAAGAAAGGAAATACCTCATAGCCAATCCAGGCAACAGAGAGAAGCACAGATATTGCCAGGGAGTTTGTGAACTTCCGATACAGCTCAAGTTTGGCCATGCTTCTCCGCATCTGACGTAGTAATTAGATAGAACATGAGCTCATTGACTATAGGTAAACACCATGTGTAAATGCATAAAATAACAAGTAGTTTGATAAGCCTCCATTATATTTTCAGAGACAAGTGAAAGATACTATGCAATTTTAACTTGATCAAGAGACATGGTATTAATTGCAAGTAACTGGTGGTACCATCTGTAGAAATATAGCTTCTTTCAAGTCTAACATCTCTAACTTGGTTTAACAGTTGCAAACTATACAATACTTTGGGAAGAAAAAGAACAAGCATGATCAAAATCCAGTTCTCCACCATAAGTTCCACACATGATAGATGATCGAATGATATTCGAAATCACATCAATGTGAAGTTGACATCTGCAGACTGTGGCTAAAGCACGTCCAAATAATTGTGCGAAGCAGAACCAAATGGAAGCTTACATGGAGCACAATAAGAGCCGCTACCATCTCAACCTAAAATCAATGACTTATTCTTATATCAAAGCGAACACAACTGAACAAGTCGATGACAACTCTTGTCAAAAGCCTTAATTCTTTTCTTGCAAAAGAAAAATTTTTGCGTCATGCCTTTCCCAAATCCCTAATACAGCTATCCTTTTGTTCCTTTATCAAGCAAACAATCCTTCTCCACCTCATAAACAAGAAACTCTCATATTTCCATTGTTCATTGGAAGTTTCATGTTTAAAATCTCTTTATTCATTTTTTAATATTTCCCTCTGAAATGACCAGGTCAGATTCCAAGGGTTCCGTGGTGACTTTACTAACCAAATTGGCATGAAAAGACACCAGCTGAAGAGCCTGTGTGATGCACCGAGAGAGAGAGAGAGAGAGAGAGAGAGAGAGAGAGAGGGAAAAGGAGATATATATAGAGAGAGAAGGTAGGGAGAGGGAGGAAGGCAATTAGAGGCAAGTGGTGGGTTGAAATGTGGTTTTTTGATGTACATGTTTCTTTCATGAGAACCCCAAGATCTCAATTTTTTAGAACTGTGCCTTTTCAAGATTTAGGATTGCTTGCTTGGTAGTACTGAGAGAATCTAATCCACATTATATCAGATTTTAGTTGAATTTGGATTTAAAATCTTATCTTCTTAAATCTCATTTAAACATACAACTTAACAGTAATGAGTTGAGATTAAAATCCCAAAAGAAGCACATTAAAAGATGCAAAACTTTGCATCCAAATTGACAAAATTCAACTTTTTTCAAAAGGGTCTGCAATTTTTTTCTTTCTTTTAACATGTAATTTTTACATTATATTTTATACATGTCTGCTTCGCTATTGCTATTTGCAATTCAACATCATTATCAAAGTAATTTCCAATAACTCCCTTCTAAATTCTATCACTACGAGAAATGGACTTTAACCACTGAGCTTGTGTTTTTCTCTTCTCTCCCACCAACAGGCAATTGCATCGTCCATCATGAAGCCCTTTTCAATGTGCCTTTTTCTCTCTCTTTCTTTGAATTAGTTATAATACACTAGCTATAACAAATGGAACATTGCAACATCTAACTTGAAAGGTTCTATAAAGCCTCAAATTGATTTTAAGGCAAGTGCCGCAAGTTAAAGTGTTCATTCATTCATGCTTTTGCAGAAGAACCATGAGATAAAAGCTTACCTGAAGCTTTTCTAAAATTTTTGATAGAGATGAAAATATCCAGACAATGAAGGTCGCATCCAAGAGAGCCACAGGAAGCACTAGAAACAGTCTTGCTTTTCCAGCGAAGTCATTGATATTTCCCAAATGTTCAACGAGTTCAAGCGCCTCTGAAGCAACAAAATATATTATGCCAAGAAAAGCAACCTTGAAAGTTATCCCTCCCAGCGTTGGTCGTACAACACCATAGCCCATCGCAACTACTAAAAGAAGCAAGCGAGATACCGTCTTTTTGACAGCAGTAAAACTTACTGCCCATAGGGTTATGCCCATAGGTCTGGTTCCAGTAGAATTTAAGTTTGCATACTCGAAATACCAGAAAGCCATTTCACACATGCCCAGAGCAATTACAGCTGTGATATGGTAGTGAAGCTGCAATATATCTTTCCAAAATCGTGTAAATTGGAGAAACCAGATAAGTCCAAGCAAAAGATATGCCAACGACATGAAACCATAGAACGTCATTAATGGTGCCATTTTTCCAGGAAGATATCCGTGTGGATTTCTCCAAACAGTTCTGCCTCTGATTACAGTGCCCTTAAGTTGTGGATCACAAAACATGAAGTAAAGGTAGTACATTCCAGTTCTGTTTACGAAAACAGTTTGAGTTATCATATTTGCCTCTACATCGGTCCCAACAAAAAATGTCTGAATTCGTTTTGGCCAATCCAGATTATCCGGATTTGGACGAATAATTACTTCCCCTGCTTTACAAGATTTCTCTTTATGTAGATCAGGAGTACAGCATATAACATCGGAGTTAAAATATGTACCGCCAATCATATCCCTGTCTTGAACTTCGACAATTATAGCTTCCACCAATCCAGTCTTTTGTTGCATAGCATGATGCTGTGATGCTGACTCTTTCGTCCTCCGGAAAGTTATTGACTCAAACCTGGAATAATAACTCCAAAAAAGAAAAGAAAGAATGAGTATGAGGTACTGTTAAGAAACCGATACATTTTTCCAGTGATAGTTGGATTTCTGTTAACAACATGAGATCATCACAGAATGCAGACACCTGAACACAAATATACGAACAAATTTTCTCAATGGTGCTGTTCCTACCATTACACCAAGCACTCCTCAATGAATAACATCATACTGCATCATTGCAAACTCTCTATACTGTCTATACATTATAATAAAAACCAGTATTTTACAAGGTGTTTTATACCATGATGCAGGCCCTCAACTTTGATAGGTTCATACCTGATTCAGCAATACTTGAAGCAGACAAGAAGAAACTATTAACAGAAGAAAGAAATGACAGGGCAAAAGAAGCTCAAAATCTAGACTTAACCCCAGAAAAACTACCAGATGCCTAAAGATAGCACGTACTAACCAAAACAACGACTTCATGCCTTCATCACCAACAAATTTTATAAAATCTAAGCAGTAATAAAAACCCTTGTTCCGGCCACCAATCCATTTTGGAAAAAATTGAGAGCCAGGACAAAAAGGCGCGCTTAAAAAACGAAAAAGATCGTTCTTGAACACGAACACTAAGCAAGCAAGCATGCTGATTAGCAGGATTTCAGATATGAATTTCTCGAAATCCGAATTACCAAAACAGATACAAGAGCAGCCGAAAAGTCGATCAAATTAGGGCATATCGAGCACCACATAGTTTAATCAAACCAATAAGGGTCCTTAAAAAGGGAGAGAGAGAGAGAGAGAGATCACCGGATGAGGGATTTGCCGTCTGAGGTGGGGGAGCGAAGATTGAACTCGGAGGCGTAGAGGCCCTCGCTGCCGCCGTGGAAGAAGAAGGAATTGGACCGGGGAAAGAAGGCTTCGTTGGTGTACTCGTGGATCGAGCCAAGGGCATGGAAGGGGGCGATGGCGAGGAGAAGAAACACTAGGAAAAACCCTAGATCGGGAAAGAGGAGGAGGGCCTCTCGGCGATGCATCTCCCTATCCCTCTCAAATTTTCCTCTCCATTTTCTGATTCCACTGTTTGGGAGAAAGATGTAATCATAGCGAGAGTGGGGTTTAGCGCGCGGTGGTGGTGGGGACACCCCAACTTAGCGACGTATGGAGTGGCCTTTTCAGACTAACCATGCGATCCAAAATCGGGCGGGGAATTGGGTGGCTGTATATACGGCCGGCCACTCCAAAGATACCTATAGGCCGGAAAGAACAAATTGGCTAGAATAACTTATTTGCTGATTTTATTAGATATATTCGTATTTATAATATATAAAATATTTATTTTAGTAAAAAAAGATATTGCATCATTAATCACAAGCAGCAAGCTAAAGAGCCCGGGTTGCATCTTTTACGCAGCTCTCAAATCATTATATATATATATATATTTGTAGATGTTGCCTTGTAATTGAATTATTTTACTAGCTCAGCAGTAAATTTGATCTAATTAAAAATTTTATTTTCATTCGTATGTTTGCACAGATCTTACTACTGTGCAATTCAACAATAAATTCTTACAATGGAAGGTGAATACACTATCTTGGTGCATTTGATGGCTATTGTATAGCAAGGATTGGCATCAACCACAAGCTGAATACATCATCACCTCTTTAGTATGTTCTTGATTTAAAAAATAGAGTTTAGCTTGTGATTTGACAATTTAGCATATGCTCAACTCTGGACTATCCATAATCCATGTGATAGGAAATGTCAGGTACAAATAAACTTTATCTTAATTAGGATTAAAAAATATATTCTTTAGTTCTGTTTGAAATAAATACTATTTTTCCATCTAATGACTAAAATTTTACTATTTTTGGCATCATATTTCTCCTTCGTACTCCAATTTGGTGGGCTCCATTGATCTGCTAGACCATCCGATTATGGTGGTCGAGGTAATCACAAATGGTCATGATTAGAGAACCGATCCTCTCCAATTCAGGTAAAACTGAAAAAAAAAATCCAAATTTTAGTTTTTATGTTTGGAGGAAATACGAGAATACATATTAAAATAGGTGATTATTCTCATCTTCATCAAGTTTGCCCTTGCGATGCTCGGCTGCTCGCTATCCTCCATTTTATTTGTAATATATATTATTTTGGAAGGTAATCAAATAACATTAAAATAATAAAGAATAATTACTAAAATTAAAATAACTAATATATATCTTGATTGTTCAAATGCAAAGAAAAAACAAGCAAGGCTTTTGGAAGAGAGGTTTTTTTTTTTTTAATTTACTGAAACAGATATATCATATATAGCGGGTACAAATACTTCTAAAGAAATCAAAAGATAACAAGTCCCAGAATGCACCGGGTAGTCCCCTTTCCCCCAACCATAAGATCTCCCCATAGTGGTTAACCACATAGAAAGCTATCCAATCTGCTGTCCCGTTGGTCTCTCGATACACATATTTGGCCTGCAGGGCCATCCCACCCCTCACCATCCTCCAAATATCTCTAAGGAGCTGATGGTAATCATCCACTCCTCCCACACTCTGTTAGATCCATCCAATGATAATAGCCGAGTTGCCCTCCAGTACTAAGGTATTGACTTGCAACACGCGCCAGGCATACCTTAGGCCTGTCCAAACAGCCTTCAACTCCGCCTTCAGAACAGAAGTATCGAAAATTTGGCAACCACCAGCCATAATCATCCTGAAATCTGGACCTCTTCAAGCATTTCCGGCTCTATCGTATGCTCTCGTGTGTTTGTTTTCCTTTTTCTCTCCCTTTCTCCCAGCCTCCAATATCTACCATTGTAACGTATCTCTCCGTATGTAATCATGTACGTTAACAAAAGAGGAGGTGCGGCCCACCTACCGGCCCATGGTTGACGGAGACCGGCAAGGACAAGAATAACGCAATGGCAGTGACCAGGCGTGATAGCATGTCGTTATTGAGGTTGCCGACATCTTCTCCCTCGCAGCTGTTCGAATGAATTATTACTACAAACTGTAGCAATTAAAAATCAAGCTATGATGGCCACAGATCATTGCAAAATTACACAGTCAAACTCTCGAGTCAACGAAAGGAGCAACTACTCAAGTACCAACTGCTGAGACTACTATAGTAAAAATTAAGCTAGATGTCTACTGTTCGAATGAAATCCAATACCCTCTTCTCCTCCTCCATCGGTAGGGTCTCCAGAGACTACTCAAGTAACAAACTACCGAGAGCCAGGCGATGGAGGAGGCACGCGGTCCATCCAATGGTTGCAACCCCATGGCGCCCACCAGCGCTTATTCCTTTACATTCGTCTCATATCATGCTTTTCCTTCATGTAGCTTCAGATGTTCCTACAAGTAATCAACTCTTTGATAAAATCTGATCCAAGAGGACAGGAGATGTATCATTGACACTCCAAATTTTTCTCCTTTTTTTTTGTGACGGTACTCGTTATTTTTTCTACGCTTTTGTTTTCTCAACATACTCCGTGATTTTTGGTTTTGACGTCAAACCAAAGCAGCGATCCTCATTTTTAATGAGGACCCATTTGGCTTCATTCTTCGAGCTGGATAACGGATGGTAAATTCCGTAAGTTGGCTGCTCTCCCGGCCGAAGTAACTCCAATCCGTGCATACTTTTGTCCATAAAGCGGATGGACAGAATAAAAGGCTTATATTCAAGGATAAAGTTATGCTAATCCTCCCTTAAAATAGTTGCTCTGAAAATAAGCAAGTTTGACTGGAATAACTGCTTTTCACCTATTCTCCAGTGCTTCTAAAACGATCTGGCTGAAACAATGCTTGAACCTGGCTGCAAGTAATCATCTCGGTGAATTATTTTACTTTTTCTTTCACTGGCAGAAGTGATCTGTACTATTTACACATACAATTATTCTTCCAAACCTATATATTTATATGATTAAAGATCACTGGTAACAGCCTAATTAATACAAGCATGATTGAAAGCTGCCAAAGATGTTCAGAAATAATCTTGAGCAGAAAACTAGCCATTTATGACACTGTCTCTCCGTTACAAGGAAACCAACATATTACCATTCCAAGGAAGCAAGACAGCTCATCCTGAAAAGCTTTGAAAATTCATTTTGAGAAAGCTTAGAACACAGTGGACTAGAATACACAGAAAATTATTCCAATAAACATTTAAACAATATTACAGAATATTGCATAAAAAGAAATAGCCACAAAACCAAAAAAAAATATATCACCACTCATCTTATAATTTCTTGTCAATTGCATTCTTTTCGTAGCTTACAATCCAGATAAGGAAGTCCGATCAATTCGCTGAGCACCCAACTTTGCAGGGGCTGGTTTTACTCCTCGGCCTCGGCCCAAAGACAAAGGCTTGGCTTTGGTATTTGGAGGAGCAGCAGCAATGGCTGCCCATGGGTCACTGTCATCACTGGCCATTGTTGTCTTCGGATTCAGAGGTCTCGTTGTCTTGGGTGGTGGAGCAGCAATAGAACCCCACAGATCATCATCATCTTGCAATGATGCAGACTTGACATTGAGAGATCTTGAAGCAGTCTTAGGTGCAGGTGCAGCAATTGCACCCCACAGATCATCATCTTCTGCTTTAGATGGCTTCGATGTAGTTTTTGGCCGCAAAGAACTTGCAGCTGAAAAACAGGGAAAAGTCAGCAAATACTCGTGATATATTTAGGCTTCAAATGTCTGAACGTAAGCAACCATCTCTCCATGCTGATGCATCAGCTTTAGATCAAGAAAGAACAAGGGGCCCACCTAGTCATGTCTTTTCACAGCTTAGAAAAGCGTGTGGGCCACCAATTTGTGCCAATAGCAACGAAAAACATCAGCCTAGAAGATTGGTTGCCGTCAATAAATAAATAAAGCTAAGCTGCCCTTTCACAAATTAGCTGGAAAAGGTTTATCATCTTTGAATATGGCAGGGATTAATGCATGGCATGCATTGATGTCACCGATTAAAAAAATGGTACAAGAGCCACTGAACAAACGGCAGAATTCATTTTTATACCATTGCATAGAACAAGTTGAAGCTAACACATGCATGCTTACCTGGTTTTGGTTGCACTACAGGTCTTCTCTGAGCAGCTTGTATACTTGCAAGCGGAGGTGGTTTCTGTTCTTCAACTGGATCAATATCATCCCACCCAGATTTATCACTATCGTGGTCTTCATGGAGAAGCCCATTCTCAAGTTCACCCCAGCCAGCATCTGTTGATGTTGGAGATGGAGGTCTAGGTTGATCAGAAGTGTGGGTGCCCAAACTTACATGAATTGGTACAACATTTTGGGTATCCATCACTGCAAACAATGCATGATTTTGTTGTTTTTAGAGATACTGAGGAAGAGAGCACCACAAATTTCATCCAAAATGAAATGGATGCAAAAGGAGACAGAGAAAATAGAAGAGGAAAAGAGAGAACAATAAAACATAAAAAGAAAAGAAAGGTAGGAAAGCCCAAATTACCCAACAAGTCCAAGCAACATCTAGAAGCCAAGCCCAATCCCTGCATAAAGCAAATCCAACCCAAACCAAAATACCAGGCTAATCCAGTCTAGAGAGCGGATAAAGCCCAACCAGTCCAATCTAAAATTCAAAATTCAATAACAGATAGCTGGCCCTTATGCAGAACAGAAGAGGCAGAAACCGCGTGGATCACATGCCCTGCATGGTCTCCATCTACCCGAAACCACGTCACCCCATGCAAACAATGCATGACAATGACATTAAAAATTGATGTAAGTATTTTCCCTCGACAAACTAAACTAGTACATAAATGAGGGACCCTACCTTTGAAAGTTACGAGCAATTCAAAAAAAACAAAAAAATGAGATCTCAAGAAAAATGTTAATGATTCTTACTTTGATCATAATTATTACCTTCGAAGACTATTTGCATACCTTATACATACTTTAGTACACAACTGGAAATGTCTCACTCAAAGGTTTACGGAACCATCCCGAACCACCTGGTTTGGGGCGTCTCAGGCCGTACCAGCGGTGGACCAGAAAGGTTCCGCCAATGAAACCAAAACGACTCGCCAAAGGGGAAGAAGGAGAAGAGGAAGAGAGAAAGAGGGGAAGGGAGGGAGAGGGGAAGGGAGGGAGAGAGGTCGGGGCCGGCCGGCGGAGATTGGGGAGCCTCTGCGCGGAGAAGGCGGAGGCTGAAGAGACGCGGAAGCGGAGAAGGCAGAGGCCGAGGCCGGTAGTTTCGTTCGAAACAGGGGCCTAGAAGCGGAGCCCCGCCTCCGCATCTCTCCGGCCTCTGCCTCCACCGGTCGGCCCCAGCCTCTCTCTTCCCTCCTCTCCCTCTCCCTCCCTCTTCCGCTCTCTCTCTCTGTCTCTCTCGTTCTTCCTCTCCCCCGCTGTAGAAGATGTGTCCGTATAGGCCCGACACAGCAATGCGTAGGCCCGTACCGACTTATCCCGTTGGGCAACCGGTACGATGCCCGGTACCGAATCCGCCGTCCTTGGCCTCACTAATTGTGAGATAAGTCAGAAGAGAAAAAAATACCTGAGTTAGCATTTGAGGTTGCTGAAATTTGTGATGTGTTTGCATTTGCAGAAGCAAGTGGAGCATGTTCGGAAGCTTTTCCCTTCAATGTCAAAGAGCTCATGGCCCATCTGCATTTTTTTCATATCGGTTTTATTTTCAGTTCAAAAACAAAAAAATCCAAATTGAAAATTTATATATTATACAAGATAATGAATACATGACAAAAGAAAAGAGGCTAAAACCATCAACTAGAGGAAAACTCAGAACACTTTTAGTTGCAGGTCTATAATAAAAAAAAACCTTGAACCAGAATCTAAACTTTGTCTATTTTCAAGGTGCAACTAACATCTGTAAGTCAATGCACTAATGGATTTTTAGTCTTCGCTAGCACCATGTAGAGGAGCCAAAATTCCTGGCGAACCATATAGCTTCCACAGAAATAGGAAACAGATTCAAAGTTTTGACAGCAACGAGGACTAACCACAAGGCGTGTTTGGTGTTGCTTCTGCTTTGCGGGAAGAGAAGCCAGAAGCTAGGTTTTCAAGCTTCTTCTAAACCGCTTTTCTGACTTTTCTTGTAGAACCACCTTTTAGACAATATTACCAAACTTTTTTTTTTCTTAAAAAAGTGCTCTTTTTTACTTTAAAAGAGTCATAAAAGTACTTTTCTTACGTAATACCAAACATGCCCTAAGAGATCTACAACCCACTCAGTGAAAATGGTTGTGTTAGTTCAGTTTGCTTTAATTATTTGTGTCCTTGATTTTTAGCCATAACTGAATGGTTCAGCTTTCGCTGATTAACAATAAAACAAAGTGGGAAAAACTATAAGATGGAATTATGGCACAAAATTCAGGATTATGCAATCAGAAAGTAAAATGTAATAGCGCTTGTATAAGAATGAATGAGAAAACATGGAAACCTATGCCTGATGTGCTATAATAATTATGACCAAGGTTTTCTCTGCCAACCAATATCGGTTGTACCATGCCAACCTCATAAGCTACCAATATGGTACGGTATGGGGGCTCGAAGCAATACTATATCGACACATGTTATACCTATTGTCTTGCCTTTAGCAATATACCATGTGCCAATACAGGGATGTATTGTACTGCGCTGACCTATACTGGTACGCCACTAGACTGATACTGAAAACCTTGATTATGACAACACTAGCTGGAGTATCATACAAAATGTAATAAAATAAAAAAAAACGTCAAATTCATGAACTCCATGGGTTAAATGTGCCACAAAAATGTTAACTCACCCAAGTAAGCTAGCTTTTCCAGGTATTAATGGCATTCCAGTTCCAGCAGTCTCACTGTTATCTCCTGCAACAAGCTACAAGGAACCAAAAGAACACAACTTGTAATTACAAAGGATAAGAATATGAGAGAACTGAAAAATAAAGCCAAGAATGCCTGGAAGCTTATTTATTGAATCGTGAACTAAAAATGCAGTATCTTAGTGCACAATGGTTTCCCCTAGGAATACAAAGACTTGATAAATGATAATGATATCACACAAATTATAACTGTGAAGCTTACATTTCTGCTGCAATAAATGTTACGGACTTGTTAAGTACATGCAGGAACATATGCATACATAAAAACATACAAGGCACCATTACCATAACAGCAACCATCCTGACATGGTACCAGCTTTATGGATCTTCATTCACCAAGAATTCCTGTTTTGGGCTATCTCTGATATTATTTCAAGCAAATAGAGTTGTCCAACATTCATGAAGATCAAACTACAAGGTAGCATGTGATAAATTCATTTCATAGCAGGGTTTTGAGTGTCCAACACAACCAATCCATTTCAGCTGAGACTAAACTAAAAATTAGGGATCAACTTTGGGCTTTGCTCTGTTTTAGCAGTTTTGGTTATTTCCATTGAAATTGACTGACTTCGGTCCATTCAGCAACATTTAGGTAAAGCCTACCATAAACTAACCATGGATGCCTGTTTAAAGATTGACAGTGTTCATTGTGAAATAGCATTTATTTCTTTATTTCTTTGAGTACATGATCTAATAATGTCAATTTTCAGTAGTTTCCTTTTCTTTTCTTAAGTTAAAATAAGGGATAAATGATAAATATAACGCTTGATAGACCAAGACCTCCAAAAAGGTCCTTAAGGCAGTACTTCATAGCTTCTAAGGAAAACAAATGCATAGAAGATACCATCCTACATAGTAATTTTTTAGGACAAACAAATATACCATTCTATAACTACATGAATCTAATTAATTATATTTGTGAATGCTGCAAAAAAATGGCGATAAAAAGATTTGAATGCACAAGGCACTGAAGAAATTCACAATTACTAAATATATTAAATTTTTGAACCTGAAGTTCATGAAGTAAATATGTGTTCATAGTACAAAAAAAAGTATATTTTATAAACATTAAAATATTTCTTCAGCCCAGAAGAGTAGAACAATTTGTTGTACATCAACATCCATAAACATCTTTCTGATTCAATTCTCAGAAGTTCTAGTCTAGCACTATTATGCTTGAGCATTTTTTACCCACCAGCTAAGCTTCCTATGACAAAGCATGAGTTAGTGCTTCACAAGAAAGAAAAATCAGATCGTTGAAGATCCCCAAAACTGACCAGTATTATAATATTTATATGTTTCTGAACATCCATATGATACCAAAAGTCAGAAGATACCTACAGTACAGCAGGTAAGAAATCTCTCATTGACACCCCCTAATCAGCCACATCAATTAAAATAAGTAGATACATTTCTTGATTTTCTTAACCAATACCATGTACATATAAATGAACAACCAAAAATATGAAAGAAGAAAACCCAAATCAACAAAAAGTTGAACTAAGTTATAAATATGATTGCAAATATATAATAAAGTACCTTATTCAACAATTCTGAATTAATCAATCTTTACTTTAAAACATGAAATATGTGAAGATGCCTTAGACATTATGAAAAATTAGTTGGATGGTCAATTGCCTCAATCAGAAGCAACACAAATAAATGTCGTACCTTTTCATGATGCTGCTTGGCTAAAAGCAAGAATTGATCAACAGCCTGAAACGCCTTTGTTCTTACATCACTGAAGGAAAAAAAACGTACAATGCAAATTATTTCATAAATAATCAAGATGAGAAAAGAATTTGTAAGAAACATTAAGTAGTAACTATCTAGACTTTTAGCATGTGAACTTCTCTAAAGTCTTCAGTAACTTTCATACATGTCTTTACAAACTACACTAGAACATTTATTAACATGATTATCAAATATACTTTGCAATTACAACTGCACTTGCTGAAGTTATGAAATTTAATGATTAGCCATGTGGAAAAATAAATGTACAAGTGAACTCTTATTGAAGATCATAAAAAAAAAGCATTTTTCATAACTGTATACAACCCTAGAAACCATTATCATTTGTTATATGGTTCTAGTTTGGTGTATGTATGCTGTGTATAATACTGACTGATTAAAAATCATCATTATAAATAGACAAAAAGATAGTTTGAGCTCCCTGAAATATGATTCCAAAGCCCATTAATATCAAAGAAAACTAATTAATCATAACTAATTAACTACGAAAAATTGATCATTTTGAATTCTTAATTTATTGTCAGCATTTACGGAAATGACTCAAAATGACCAAAACAAAAGTTATATCAAATTTTTCAGACTTGAGCCCCGTTTCGGCTTCCTTAGAACCCCTAAACTCTAGGTGAAAAGGAAACGTTTCAGTCTATCAAATGAATGGTCCAAAAAAAATGATTAGATCATTTGTAATGATTCAAAGTGAAGATAAATATGGAGAGTACTTCAAAATACTAAAATGATTAAAGGGCATCATATTGCATTTAATATGCATAATAAGATCTTTATATAGCATGACAATCTTTACATATAATAAGGATGGCAATTTAAATCTGAACCCATTTACCAGACATAGAGGTCAGCGAACCCTGAACTGTTGGTTTTTGTTCCAAACATATAGAAAAGGTATATAAATCAAAAGAGGGCTTTCTTTATCAGCAAACTAAAAGACAAAATATTATAGATGAGATGACAGTCATTTGTTTGAAAAAAAGAAACCAAAAACCTGATGAATTGTTTTGCAAGGCAGGAATTCTAATGGCCTAATGCCTAATTCTTTTCTCCCTCTTCAAATATGCCTGTTCCCTGTTTCCTCACCAAATACCTTGCCCTGTTTCCTCCTCCCCTATTCTTCTCTCTTCTCATCCTCTCCCTTCACCTGCTCCCTCTTATTTCTCCTTGTCTCCGTCTTGATCCATGCCTATATGCCTCCATCTGCATGGGGCATGGCACCCAAAGATGTTGTGACTGCTAGAATCTGCAGGCCCACCCCACCTTGACCCAAGGCAGCCGAAAATCCACCATAGCTGGAATCCTGCCTTCTCACCTTTCATCACTTCACCATGGTGCTTGAATTGTTGCCCCAAAGCCCACTGCCTCACCATCCCCCACCCTATCACAAGCCTGCAGTCTGCCACCATCGGGACTTGTCCCTCTCCACCTCCTCCTTTTTCTACTGTCGAATTTCTTCTCTTCCATTCCAGGGTCAGGTTTCAGTCAATATAGTTGACCGCCCATTGGTTCAAGTTAGAGGATTGCAACCTGCTGGCTGATCAGGTCAGGCTCAGGTCAAGATGGCTGGGCCCCGATAGCAGAGGCTAACCAAACATGACACGACCCATTGCCACCCCAGAATACAATAAGAATTTTTCATGCATCAAAGCATCAAGTTCAACAATTTCTAAAGACTCCACAAAGATGCATACTATCCTCAATATTTTTTTAGTGAGAAAACATTTAGCACATAAAAATGATATACCAATACAAAGTTAATAAAGCATGGGAAAGTCTGAAGGAAACCAACAAAAAAAAAGCAACCCTAAATTTTAGTATTTAACTTACCCATCTGGATCAATTGTAAGTACAACAATATTAGGTAGAATGCGTGTTGCAATCTCCATCACGTCATAGTATGAACTAGTGGCACTTAAAGCCATGATTCCTGCCACATTGCCAATTGAATATTAGATTACGCACAACTTAAACAAGGTGGCATTTTTAAACTTGATGAGAAAAAAATGATGCAGAGAACGAGAAAAAATGATGCAGAGAATAAGACAGAATAAGAATATCGACATAACAGAACAAGACAGCAGAGTCCAAAATCTGGACTGAAACATAGATGCAGAGACATAGACCTCTGCAGTTCACATGCCTGCTGCACGAGCTGGAGCGAAATTATCCCGCAAAGCACGAACTGTGAATGCATTAATTAGAACCCTCTTCCTTGTCTGTAAAATGCATATAAATTAATCATCAAAGTCCTTGGAGAGGTAATATCTCTGTTCAATTCTATATCAGATTTATGACAGCCGAAGTTCTTAAATCCATGGTGGCATTGTCTTTGTACAACAATTAACATGCTAGCACTGAGGCTGAAGTTCTTGCAGATTCTCTAGAAATAACCTAAACTCGGTTGTTTTAAGTCAGTAGCACTTGGAAACATTTAGAGGAATCAAAAGTAACATAAAAACAAAGAATAATGATGCAAGGACAAACCCCCTCATTTAGATAGCTGGCTATGTTTCCAAGCAAGATTGTTGTATTTGTCCTGATTGCAGGCTCTTCATCAACCTGTATAGGCCAAATTATACATGATAAATGGATTCATTAAACTGAGTTGATCTAATTAAAAAAAAGAGTGTTGGTTAAATGACACCTTTTAGCAAACAAGAAAAGAAACTTAATAATTAAAAAGAAGGATTCGGGTGAAGGAAATCTTGTTTTACACATTTGATAACAAAAGTTCAAGAATACCTGTAACTTTGAAAGATATTTCAACAAAGATCCTGAAATAGTACGCTGAGACAACTGCAATACCATAGAAAATTTAGTAGTTTAGGAACAACCATATAAGCATTAAGCAACTCCAGAACATAAGCATATCTTCATCAATAGAGACACAAGTTGCAGTAAATTTCTCGGGTCATTACAGACAAGAACACTCATTCCCTCTTAAGTCCATGCTATGCCACGAGGATCACTAGGGAACATCCATTCTCATAACATCTGAACTGCAAAAATTGACTGACTATTTGAGATTTGCTCATTTTGACATATGGAGAAGAAAATTGCAAGCTTGCCCATAAATTGGAGTAATTTTTCTAATAGACTGTCATAAGAGAACAGTAGAGTATAAAGATAGAGATTATTAGTTGCTCCATATCACTCCATATGGCATAAAAAGGGAAACATGCATGAAGCCCATGATGTTTTTCATGAAACCATAGTCAACATGTGCAGAGTTGGCATTGTCAACGACAATGCATCGAATAATTCAGGCAAAAATTTAAAGCATAGACTCAATTCTTGTTAATAACATACATAGTTTATCATATTTATATTCATCACCATTTCCAGATGTTCCATATGATTCCACTTCACTCTTCACTCATTTTAGTTATGCATAACTGCATCGCTCAATCAGTTCTTTATAATTTATTTTCTATGGTTCACCCAGAAGTACCTTTATTGGAATCTGTACCAATTGTGCCCTTCCTAGTCTTATTATGCTTGCACCTTGGTATTCTTGTACTTTCAATTCTAACCTACATACTTCCACCCATTTGACTGTTCAACAATTCAGCAAAAACAAGATTTGCATGTTCACAATATTTATTTTGAACATATTTATTAATCATGGTAGTCTAAGTTATTGTATTCCTCTTAGGCACTTTATGGAGCACGTCTCTCATGCATGCTATAGACGAGAACATCAGAGAGGATGCACACCATGGTGATCTCCTAAGCTAAGTTTTGGTGAGAAAGCCAGAACAAGCCTTGTGGAGGGCGGAGAAGGTGTGGTGGTTGGTGTTGGGGAAGGGGGGGATGGCTGCATGGCAGGAGGTAAAGTAGAAGCTGATGGTGCAGTTGGGAGTTGTCTGAGCATCAAGTGGACAATGGCCTGTGAGCATGGGAAAAGAGGAAGGTGTGGTTGAATGCTGATGGGGATTGGGATGGTGTGCATGAGCGAAATGATTTTCTGAATCTCAGCCTGATTTAGCATCTGGAGTTGCTGCAGCCCAATAAGCTGCAGCTATCCAAACAGCCCAAGTACATTGAGATGCTGTAATTGAATCTGCAGGAGGCTCAGATACAGGGAAGGAGACAGGACCTAAATTTACTTCCTGACCATGAGTTTTACTGCTAGATCTTCTAAATCAAGCATACAAAATTTCATGGAAAACCAAGCATGAGAATAAATACTTAATCTCATGACTAAAAGCAATTCAATAACTTGCTCAATAATTAAAGACTATGCATAGATCCAATTCTAGACAGACCATGAGGGTACTGTAACTAGTATCATGGAAAATCAACAACATAAGCTCTAGCAGTTTCATGAAAAAGAAATTAAACAAATGTTCTTACAAGCTAGTTCGAACAAACTTTCATTAAGTTGCATACCTTTGGTGCTAAAACAAGCATGGATTTTAATGACAGTTCACGAAGAAAGGCAGAAGTATCGGAGAAACCAGTGGCAACATGAGGAAAAATCTACAAAAAAGCATGCCAAAGAAAATCATGATCTCTAATTAGCAGGTAAAGTTCATTTCAAAAAGCTGATGAAGGGTATGCAGTATGTTCACACTGATAGCATACTTTCTCATCAATAATTTGTGCTGATAATGATTCTCCAAACTGATCAATGTGCTGAAGAAGCCCAACTCGAATAGCTCGGTCATTGGAGGCAAAAAGTTTAACAATAGTTGGCAACACCTAGAAGATGCAAGATTTCAGGGTTCAAAAGTGATCCAGATTGCTATAATTAGATTATAAGATAGAAATAGAAAAAAAAATAGAGATAAGTAACCTTCGCACTGAACTCTTCTGCTGAAAGCCAGGAACCCATTTTTAACAATGCAGTCAAGGCAGGAGCGGAAGCTGAACCAAATTCCAAGGCAGAAGCTAACAATGGAAGTAACTGTAACAGCCAAAATGCAGATTGTGTTTTAAGTTCAATTGCTTAAAAAGATAGAATGAGCTTTATAAGTGCAGGTTGTCAGTACCTTCTTCAGCACAATTTGGCGAGGGAGTTGTTCAGCTAAGTTTGGAAGCTTGCGGAAAAATGAGTCTTTCTCAACACTATCTTTTAAATTTAAAATTTCCATGAACTGGATAGTTTCCACCAACTTACTCTGAAAAAATTCTGCCAACAAGGAACCTAGGTCAACATGGGGTGGAAAACACCAAACAAATTGACAGACTTAACAAGAAAAAGAATTCAAACAGTTTGGTCTAACCAGCACAGAACTTAAATAACATGTGCAGAAGGAATGATGTCTTTTAAAGACTTCAGACTTTTTATGACTGCTAATAACCATATATAGAATAAGATGATAAAAAATGAATATAAATCTTGTAAATATAGAGAACAAGCCTTGTCATCTCCACGCACCCTATTTCAACGGCTATAAAGTAGAAAAACCAACTGCTGATATGACACTTAGTATTTGTGCATATTTGTAGCTTGGTTGCCAGAATCAAGAGGTGTGGGAGTGGATGTGGCGGCGAGTGTAAGGAAGCAGATTTTTTAGAGATACTTTTGGTAGGGAAGCACTTACAAAGCGGGTGCAGGTTTGAGATTCCAGAAAAATCCAAAGCAGGTGCATTACCCTAGGTAGAAGATTCTAGCTACTAAGGTCTGTTATCCAAGTGTCACGACCAAAGTAAAAGGAATATTAGCAAATAATGAGATTCAGAAACGTAATCACCAGCTATTGCACTCCCTTCACAAAACTACAGGCTTAAAATTTAGAACTTCTCCCTCATCACCTTATGCAAGTAAAATGAATAAGAAGTGGCATGGAAGTTGGATATAGTCTTACCACTTCAAAATTGCTGGACAGGAACTACTGATATCTTTACAATATGCAAATAAAAGTAATAGACCTCCAAGACTCCCCCTCCATCCAAGGTTCTAATAACGGTGTTGTTTGTTATAATGGACCCCATTCGAAATCATTATTATCTGTTATAATGGTTATAAATTGCCATTATTTGCCCTCCAATGCTTGATCAATTTTCTGATTTTTCCCATAAATGAAATTAAAGAAATTATTGTTTTGATGCCAATTATAACAGCATTATGATGGAAAATAATGGGCAATAGCAGAAAGACAGCAGTATTATTTTCCAAGTCACTTTCACTTAATAAAAAATATTATTTTTCCATACTGTACAATCACTTTAGGAAACAAATTTGGTTAAGAAATTTGAATTTTGAAAAGAACTACTATCTAGGAAAACAGTACAAATGAAAATAGCCGCTGTTCTTTATGTTATAACAAACCGTTTTAATGGCCGTGATCTTTTTCCACATTATTACTTAAATAACATGATTGAGGAAGTCCAAAACCTTTACAAAAGCCCTCATAGCATTATAACGACTGTTATTTTTAACCTTGCTTTCATCTCAAACAATTCATAGACACGCTCCAAAAACAAACAAAAAAGAGATCATTGTGACACTTCAATGAATTGCCTTTCGAATTCCAAATATATGATTAAATGTGGAGAACAGAAGTAAGCTGAAAATATCATGATAAACAGACAACAAGGACCAGATGAGCTTGACAGCAAAGGACAATAAGGGATACACATCCACGTTCTCCATCCAAGATGTCGATGCCCCTTCAAACTAAACAAAGTATTGTGAGTTTCTAAAATCCTAACTATTTTCTTGACTCTCACGTTCTTTGTTCTTCAGATCAATTCCCAACCCCTCCCCAATTAATTTGTCCAGCCATTCATTGTTCCCTAACCAGCTAACCCTTTAACAAAATTAAATTACAATGCTTGACCAAATTTGGTAGTTTGCTTCAATCAACAGAAAGTATCAAATTAAATTAACACCACAGCATAAATCAACGGTCCAACTAGTGGAAACTTAAATAGTTAAATCTGTCCAGTACAGAAGTCTGGATAGGGCTTAACCTCTACAAATTTTTGGCATATCTTGTCCATAAAGAGGTCAATCACAAACCATATAAAAGCAGTAAAACATATGTCTAATTGATTGAAAGTGGTTTCAAAGTTTCACTTGGTAATTTATTGAAACAAAAGAGAGTGATGAGATCCCTTTCAGTTAAAAGGCAAGGAATTAACAGCATTAACATGAACAATTTGTAAATATACTGTCATGCATCCACATGAATCAGTAGTGATCGATGTAGTCCTTATGTTCGTAAAAGATATATATACATCCATTTAGGTATTTTATATATGTTATTCCTTTTTTCCTACACTCTCTCTCTCTCTCTCTCTCTCTCTAGAACCATTATTGCCGTTGCACGGTTGGCCACTCTATCAGTTAGACGTTCAAAATATGCCTTCCACCATGGTGATCTTCTCTCCATTCTATTTCTCTAATTCATAAAAGTTGAAAGGATGTTATGACAAACTGTCGAGTAATGATCCAAGGATTTCAGGCAAACAGTTTAATATTGAGTAACCAGATCTGGCTAGGTAAAACATTAAAACTTTAATAGAAACACACTTGTACTAGTCAGTGGCAAATGATGCAAGAGAGAAATCATTATGCTTTCCAGAAATTCCTACATTTGCTTATAATATGGAGTTATTAACAAAAAAGAATTTACACTTCTATCTATAAGCTTTGGTAGACACTGACAAGAAAATGAACCTACCACTATTGTCAATAAGCTTCGACGGATTCAATCTGCGGGATGGCATGGAGCTTAACAACCTCTGATAATCTGTAAGAAGAGACTGGAAGACAAGAAATATATATAACTGGATGTTAATAGCAATAATATAATATGACAAAACAGTAAGCAACTTACTAAAATTTTGAAGTATGAAGTGGACTATCCTAAAAATTTCAGATTTGAAAAGGGAAAAGATAGGTGGTTTTTCATTAATTGTAATTTGAAACATTGCCATTTAGACTATGTGCTAAAAAATCATCTATCATAAAATTACTTCCCGACATCTAGAGAGGGAAAAAAAAAAGGGTATAGAGAAACATGGAAAGAAAACAGGAGACATTGATATAAGTAGAAGCACCTTGGGAATAAAAGCAGTGTTACGCAGCTCCTCTGTTTTGGCCAACTTCGTACCAGAAAATAGTTCATAAATTAAACAGCCTGAGAAAATATTATATGCATGCTATCAGTTTAATAGGGAATCTAAGTCACATCACAAAATGATACGAGCATATACAAAGAAGTAATTTCATTGGAAACGCTGCATATCTTAAATAAATTTCTATTATCATAAACCATCATTGTCCAACACTTTGGTCTCATATTTCTTGATAAATTACGAGGTTGGCTCAAGCCACCCCTTACAATGCTGAGCATGTTTTAAAAATGAAAAGACCATGTCAATGGAGCAGTTACCTCATAAGATGCCAGACATGCAGGCATGAACAGGAAGATTAATGTTACATGTCGGCGTTACAAAATGAACACATTGAGCAGATGAAAAGTAGGTCTTCTCAGAGGAAAATCATCCTTAAAATAACAATATTGATCAAAACAAAGTTAACAACCTAGAGGCACTGCCTGATTTCCATTTACTTTAAACATAAAGAATTTTGTCAGTGGATAAGCCTATAGATAACCCTTTTGCCTTGTTCCAAAGGAAAGAGATGAATGAGGAAAAAGAGGGACGAAAAAATCTTGCATTCTTTGTATACATGACTACAAAGTCTCAAGAGTCTAGCAATAAGTCTTTGTATCTTCAGCACTAGTTATGAAACAAGCAATGTATAAAAGAAGGCTATCTCACCTAAGCATCACAGCCCATGCGCCTGCCTCAACATTTTGCACCATTCACACATGAAGAATGGGGTTGGTTTATAAATTAGTAGGAGATGTTGCCAAATTGATATCTGCTGGCTTACTTCATCTTATATGATAAGTTACTTCCATCTATTGCATCATATCTTTTTAGATTTCTCATAATATATACATTTTAAATTCATTCATTTTTTGGGCCACCTTGACATCTGAGCACCAGCCTAGCACTAAGACAATACATGGACATCCCTGGCCAGCTTTCTGCCACCAACAGTCCTTTACAGCCATTGAGATAAATTATTAATTGCACAGTTCATATTTTCTTTTCTATAGTTTTTTCGGTCTTCATTTCCAGTGTGGTTTTAAATTTGTGTCTTAACATCTTTCAAGCAACTTTGATTGGCAAGTTTATGAGGTCCCATTGTGAATTAGAAGCCATCAGTGCGGGATTTATCAAAACCATTAACAGCCCCTTAAATCCCCATTATTTCTCTTCACCTCAACTTCCATTTTCAACTGAATCAAGTACTTCATATTGTTTCCCATCCATGTACAGGTTATTGCACATGCAAATTCAGATACCCTTGAACTGCAAACATTACAACAAGCATCAGCCTAGAGAGGTTGTTCTGTAAGATACCAGATGTGCTATTAATTAAGGCATGAATTGTTTCGGGGTCTCCAACAACATGCAAAGGTTCAGAAGCAAACCGAAGCAAACAGAACTAACCAGAACAAGCAGACAAAAGAGTTAAGACTCACCTAATCCCCATGAATCAATTGCCCATGGAGGTGACTTTTTAATTGCCGCCCAGTCTGACTTTGATAACTCCATAGGTTTGTACTGTGACCCGATTAGCCACTCAAATTGCTGTATTAAGCACAGAACCAAAATAATCAAATTCAATAGATATCTGGCACCAAATATTTATAGACCGTACAATATTATGTCCAGCAAAGAAAAACTAGATACTTCAAGTGACTAAATTCATCAAGTTGCCATCATCTAGCACCAATAAGAGATAATTGGGGATTACTCAACCCATGACAGCAAAAAGAACTTTCCTACAATACCAGAAGGAACATAACTTTATATACATATGTACGAAGGAATGATTTGATACATGTCTAAAAAAAAGAAGGTTGAAATCAAGGCTCGCCGGACCGACGGTACCGACGTACCGGTGAGCACCGGTACCGGTATGGTACCAGTTCGGTACCGGTTGGAACCGGTACCGAACCGGAGACGCGCGCGTCCGCGGCCACGCACGCGTACATCAAAAAAACAAAAAAAAATTAAAAAAAACAATGCGCGTGCGGATGCGTTGCCATTAAATGGCCCGCGTGAGCGCGATTCTCCGCGCGTTGGCATTAAATAGCCCGCGTGAGCACGATTCCCTACTGGGGAATCGCGCGTGGGCGTGCGTTCTCTCGCGCGTCCGCGCACAATTTCCAAAAGAAAAAAAAATCGCTCGACATCCGCGCGTCTGCAGACGAGTTAAATGCCACTTTGTGGCATTGAGTGGTCCGCGTAGCCCGCGTGGGCACTCTTCCCCGCGCGTGGGTACGCGGGGAAAATACGTTTGGGCCGATGCGAACCGGCCCGGTTCGCACCAGTACAAGTACGGAACCAATTGGTTCTGATCCAATTTCATATGTTGTACCGTACCGGTGCCTATCGGCACCGGTTCGGTTCAGCATATCTTGGTCGAGACAAACCAAAAATCGCATGGGATGAAGTAATAAGGAAGGACCTAATATTGCTCCACAAAATGTGGTTCTAAACGGAGCAGAATAGAGGAAAAGAATTCATACAGCCAACCCCAACTAGCTTGAGATGAAGGCTTAGTTGAGTTGAGTTGAGTTGAATATGAAGGTTACCAATTTTTGTTTAACCGATCCAATAAAGCAAAATATTAACAACAGGGAATATTTTTCAAATTATGAGAAGTGCATAGGCTAAGTACAACATAAAAACAGGTCATAACTACTAAATGATTTCCAACAAGAAGTTTCTACACAGAAGGGGGGAACCCAATTATGCTCATATAATGTCAAAAGTGAGATGCTTTGTGAACTAAAAGTCCATTATGGAACCAACACTATCCCACCGCAGAAGTCTGATTTAAATATTATGTACATGTATCCATTAATTATATGCATGATGTTTTTTCTCCTGCTTTCCCATTTTCCCTACTCAAGGCACAGAGTAGGGCAAACTGGAGATGTATCCGTTATTGTATCTACGCAAAAGTGCCAGTCCGCAAAACTTGAACACAATTGAAAAATCAACCATGGACATAGAACTTGGCTTAACAAACATTAGGCTACAATCAAGAAGTCAAAATAATTGCACCACAAACATACAAGATTTATTTACAAATTTGCAGAGAATCAAACCTTTGCTTCTAGTAAATGATGTGGCTAAAAATTAGGATAACTAGTCTTCACAAACTGCTCATAAAGCACTTATGTTTGTGCCCTACTGCGTAATGACACTAATTTAACTTCTTTTTTTCAGGATTTGGAATGTTGACACTTCCAAACATGTGGAGACAACATGACCTGGCACATCACTCCAAAGACATCCCAAAAATTGGAATGACTAGCTTAGGCTAGGCGAAGTGCCAGCACTTGGCACAGCGTTTTGAAAGTTTCTCACCAAAAACCACTTTGGTGGAAGTTCTGAAACATTAACACATAAATGATTCATGTGTTAAACAGCAATATCAGAGTCGGATGTCTCCATGGGATTGTCAATTTGTCATATATTCATCTTATTTTTAATTGGCATAAGATGTTATGAAATGTAGGTTTTTTGTCACCCTCAAAATGGAGTGTCCTACTTACAGCAGCCAGAAGTGCCAGCACTCGGCACAGTTTTTAATTATCCTATCAAAAGACACTTTCACGAAAATTCTGACACCTTGACTTTTTAACTGCTTCAAGAGCTAAACATAATATTAGCATAAAGAGTTAGACACATCTACTGCACTGTCATATCTTTTTATTTTCCTTTTTGTTAATGTAATATGGCTTGAAATGTGAGTTTTTTATGAGTACAATCGACTAGTCAACTTGGTATGCTAGTCATTACTTGTTTATACACACACGCACATTTAGACTAATATATGAAATCGTATATTATAATATATTGTTATAACTTCTATAGGAGTGTCTTGTATCAAGTTTTTTAGAGGCCAGAGAGTCAGACTCCTTAGAACACCTGAACAGTTGGCACCCATGGAAAGGGTCCAGGTCCTCCAGGACCCCAGGTAAAATTGTTAAGTAATTATAGATAACACCATCTCCCCATTTCCACATTAAAATAAGCTTATATCTGCTGTTAAAAAAATATATTCAAGAACATGATGTAGAAATGATTGGTGGCAGTAGTGATCATACAATGTCCAGAAAAGATGCCTAATAAGTAGCTATACGTACAGAATTTGAATGTTTCAAATTTGTAACTAAATTTTATGAAACCTTCTGTTTTAGTGCCATCATAAAACCAGGCCAATTCCAATTTACTACATAGATTATATAAACAACTTTAGCCAACTTCTCAAAAGATAGTCCAAAACGTTCTTTTATTTGAGTAATCAAAAGTTGTAGGAAGCAGTGACATTATAAAACAGAACTCACCAGCATAGCACTGTTAGAAGCTTCATTGTTGCCATCAAACTCTGATAGGGCATCAAAGGCATGCAGCTTCCAGTCCAATGTCTGAGTAACAACAACACTGGCCAAACAGACATTACCATGAACCTGAAATAGTAGTATAAATTCTTTAGATATAGCGATTATAGTTGTAGCACTTAAATCCAGCAAGGGCCAAGGAGATAATGGCTCACATTCATATAATCAAATAAAAAGAAAGTGCTAGAGACTTCGAAATTTTAGCATCTATGACGGTGGCTAGAGATGATTTGGGTATATGCAAAAACAATGAATAATACAGTATTCCCCCACCCTCTAGTTTTGTTGATAAGGAAACGAACGTCAATATAAACTACAGAGGGAAACACTGATATTTCCTTAAGTGCCTATAGGCATTATTAATCAGATTTCTCACACTTATGAGTTAGGAGCTTTATATGCATGACCAACGAAATATATGTGAATGGTTTGATATGACAATGCAATGGTTGGATTTTCCTCTTAAGAGCAACACTTGCAACTCACATGGACAGCTCAGAAAGGAAAAAAAAAGCGAGCATGTGTTCTTGCTACAATCAAGGGTTACATCTATCTCAACTTCAAAAATAAATTGTTACATCATTACGACAGTTTAACATGCCCCGTCTTTTAACAACTAATTGAAGAATCTTGTAGCACCACATGTGCACAGGCAATATTGTAATTGCAAATCAAACCAACTGTAGATTCTATCATATGTGACATTAGCATTCAAGGATCACATGATAGATTAAAGAGAAGAGGATCCTAGGAACAAGAATTCCTTTGCTAGGATGTAAAACCCGAGCCAGATGATGACATGCATACTAGGAAAGACTTTGCATTCTAACAAACTGCCTTTATTTACCAGACTTTTTATCCACTGCCTCTTCTTCAAAGATTTCTCTCATATGGAAAAGGGAGGAATCTCAGCTTTTTTCCTAGAAATATGACATTTGAGGAACAGCTGGACAGGCATCTCTGCCATGTCACCAACTTGCCCCCAGGACTTAGTGTATCGGCTTTGACCTCCTCCAAAGAAGTTGGCAAGAATCCTTTTACAATAACAATCACGGCAGTATCTTGTTCGTTAACATATTAAGCTTGCTAATGGCATTGTAGCAACAATCATCCCTGGATCCAATCTCTGAACACCTCAACACTAATCTGACAGACAAAGAATGCAGTTCTCTAAGGGATTCCAAGAGACCCAATGCACCTGCACCACTGATAACCACACTATGAATCACCTCAGGGAGGCATCTTTCCATTCAAGTAACCATATATAAAATTGGTGCAGGGAACAAAGCCTTCCTCTTCTAGAATCTATGGAAGCAACCAATACATTCAATATTTGTTTCAAATTTAATTGAGGAAACAGGCCCATCACCTCCCAACATCAGTAATTATAAAGTTATAGTTGGGCAGTTCAAAGAATCAAACCTGCAAGATCATTATGGTAGGATGATTTATGATCAAAAAATTTGAGTTGTGGAAGAAAGCATTCAGCGTCACTTCATGATACGATGAAATTTGTTGTTTTATACAAGTAACACAAAATCACTTTAAAAGTTTATTCCACAAAGTCCCTTTGAAGTTCAACTAGGTTGCTTAACGACTATTCCAGAGGTATAAGATACTTATTTTTTTGTTAATTTACAACAGTTTATATGGAGTTCTAAAATGAACACGTTAAATGCATATCTACACAAAAGGAAATCCTAGCTTCATATAAGACATAAATATCTCCTTGGACTAGATAAGTGTGTCAGGAACTACTTAGTCTCTGTTTCTGATTGTAAGTGATAAATTTGAGATTATAGGTAATAGGATCTTTCTACTGGATGGATGCACATTGTTTCCTTATGCAGTAGGCTTCAGAGTAAAGTTTTCTTCTTTGTCCCCCCTTCTCTTTTAAAAAACTGGATGCAATTTAAGCTTATACCCTCCTCTTCGCGCATATGCTTAAAGCATTCACAAAACTTAAGGATCAATGGGCCTGTAAAGATGCTAACAAAAGCTTTTTCTCAACACCTAAGAAAATGCAATTTAAAAAGAACAGCACGTCAAGATACTCAACATTTACTGATTAATGCAATGAGAAAATTGGAAGTGAACAGTTTTAGAGTTACATACAAGTTTGCAATCATTATTTAAGAAGTTCACAGCCTTAGATATCTGCTGCAGCCCCCATGCAAAATACTCATCCCTGCATGTGAAAAGAAAGATAACAAAACATGAAAACTCATAAAAGGAAAGGTTAAAAAAAATTATTATATACTAGAAGAATGCAGAAACTCCTGTGCTTCTACAATTTTGTATAGGAACTCTTTTTACAATTCAATTATAATCTTGCAATACATGAGGAACTCATCATTGATATAAAAATGTGAAATTCCCATTGATACTGCTAGTGCAAAGAAAACACAGCCCAGATAAGCTAACTGGAAAATTCACTAGTGATTTCAATTATGTTTTGCAACAGATATTGCAGACATCAACAAGACAGAGTCATTCCATTATTGAAAAACTGAGATGGAGACATTCCTTTTACAATCAAGGAAAAGGCACAACAAATACTCTCATCTTAAGTGAAAACGGTAACAATACAAGGGGAGGAAATGTAGAACACTGAACAGTTTAGGTCTTCAAGGCAGAAAGAAGCACCATAGGCATGAGAATATAAACAATTCAAAATTAGTTCACTTTAGCATGCCAAGATGTTAGAATTGAACAGATGACAGGAATTTTTTCGCTTGGTCTGGATTAAAAACTGACTGATGCAAACACAAAGGACATCCAGATTGTTAATTTAAATACCAAAATGATCGATGAATTATGCTGTTGGTGTACCGCATAATGATGCATACTTGTTACTGAAAAATAGTACGAAGTTGATCCTGCAAAAGAAGTACTAACACAAGCATAATTTGCAAAATGGAGTTCATATACCTTTGGGTACCTTCTAAACCTAATTCTTTTATCTTTTCCGAAAGGGGTGTCACAGGTTCAGTAACGATGTAAATTGTATGTTTCGTTGTAGATCCATCAAAAATTTCAGCCTCAGTGCTATGCAGGAAAGATAAAATATTTGGATGCCTGACCTGCAAGATACCAAATAAAGCTTCTTAGTCAACCTGTCATAATGAGTGAAGGCATCATCGGCATGCATCCATTATGAGGAAATATAGAATTAAAGCTCTCCGAACCAATATGTGATGCAAATTCCAAAAACAGCGAGGCAAATTCCGAAACTGAAAAGCAAAAATAATTGGTACTTAAAGTCCAAGGAAGCCATTTACATAACCCCACAGCATAGACCTTTATTAGGATCCAACACAAATGTTCATGAAGGTAGCCCTTTTAACTAGTCGAGTGGAGAAGTTACACTTTGTTATGTAGCTAACGACAGGTTAATAATCAAATTTAAAAACATCCAACCAGATGAACAAGACCCTAATGTTATGCAGCCCCAGAAAAAATTGAGAGCTGTAAATTTAACCTGGTTTTTTAAAATTTTGGTATAGGTTGGTTAAGGTGCTTTCTAGAAGAAATGCACCACATTGGGTACCCCCTCCCAGCGGGATGGTCAAGGTGAATATCGATGCTTCTTGGAAGGAAGCCATTTACATAAACCCACAGCATATAACCTGCTTCTTGAAGCAGGTTATATCATCAGGGATACTACAGGTTTCGTGTTGCATGCTGCATCTGGGAGATTTCAAACCAGCTTGGTACTGGAGGCAGAACTCAGAGCAGCTTGGGAAGGTTTGTTAATGGCGGTTCACCATCTGCACTTGCACAAGCATTTCTCTAGAAGGAGATTCGCTCCCTGTTGTCAACTGGATTACACAGCATCTGAACACATATTCAACAGCTACAGATTTAATGCATCATTTGCGATCTGATATTTTGCTATCTGAACACATAGCTCATTTGGGCTTCTTCTCCATTACTCATGTTCTAAGGGAAGGAAATCAACCAGCAGACAGACTGGCCGGTCTTGGGGTTAATACTGATTATGAGTCCTTGTCTCTTCTTCCACAGCATATCAGACCTTTAGTGATGGCAGATGCAGTTGGTATTAGATTTGTTAGGCAGCAGTTTCTTTTGTCTTCAGTTTTTTCTGGTCTTTGACCCTCAATGTACCCAAAAAAAAAGCAAGGACTCCCGTACCAAATGGAATAAAGTTGGTTTCAGCGAAAGAACAGACTGGCATTGCCACTTAGGGTGACTCAACATTGGGGACATAATGACAGCGGTAAAATGAGCAATGATTAGAATGTTAACCAACTAAACAGAATCAGAAAAAGGGGGAACACCAATGACCACAAGCTTTCTCATGTGCATTAATACAAATGAACTGAAATATAGATAATGGTGATAATAGTGATATCATTAGCACAGATGCACCAGACATACACTTCAAAGGAAAGAATTGAAAGGTTAATAAGTTAGCTAAAACAAGATGGGAAAGTGGAGAGAAGTTTGTAAGCTTCTTTCTGTAACAGGAGAGACATATTGGCATGAGCAATTATACAGTGGACATGAGAGTATACATGGAGAGAGAGTTTAACACTAGAAATTATATGGAGATGTGCAGATTAAAATAAGTAATAACAAATTTATCAAAAACAAATTGCTCTTCTTGGGATTGTCCCAATATAATTGGATAGGGCTTACCCATTAGGTGCATATTGATGTAGTAAAGAACAAGTCAGGCTAAAACATATCCCAAAAGAAGGCCTGACTGCCCAAAATAATTTAGGCCGCACTGGTTCGCAAATAAGAAAAAGAAGAATAGCAAAAAGTTATGCTTGTGGGATTAGTTATGCCACGAGTTATTGCAATGCTTGTTCGGCCATAATTTTCGGAAACTTTGGCTAAGGGGTTTTTTCACAAAAATGGTAAAAGTAGACACAAATGATAGCTTTATGCCAGGAATAGCTTATCACAGCTCCCCTTTGGAATACTGATGCCTAGCATAAACAAGTTTGACCAGAACAACTATTCCTTGCATATGCTTGCTTTATAAAGTTAGTTTGGCAGGCATAAGGCTTATTCCAAGCCTCATGCCTGTTTTATTTCCCAAGCAAACACTGTCTTACTGATTATAGTTTTGTATTAAAAAGCTAGAAAATAGAAAATAGTGACAACCAAAGAAAAAACAGACTTCGTCTAAAGTAATAGGAAAAGATGAGAAACCACAAGATTTCTGATTATACTAACTCTGGAGCCATTTCTTGGCATAATTTAGGTCCATGCCTAAATAGCAAACAACAAGGAAAATAAGCTCGTCCCATTGCAGCTCTGAACTTTTAATGAGAACCATGTTAAAAGATATGCTGAAACAAAATAAAATGAAAAGGTGTAAAATTGTCATCTAATTTTACTTGAAGGCCCAGAAGCATACATATTCATATCATTTCATAAAGCCAACAGGCATGCCCTGTCCGATGACCTTTAAGTAGATAAACAAAATGAGACAGATGCAAAGCCGCATTCTAACTTACGCACTCAATCAACAGACATGCATAATGATGCATAACTTACGGTTCTCAAGCGCTTAACACCATTACGACCAGCAGCCAAGTGACCATCTTGACTGTTACTCCCTGAAAGAGAAAAAATGGATACCATCGATCCATCATCCTGGAAAAACAGAACAGACTCTTAAGGAACAAGCAAAATAAGAATAAAAGAATATAGTACAATCCTGCATTTCTCAAGGTAGTATAAAACATTAAATCTTTCAATATATGTATAATACACCTATACAGATAGAAAATTGATCTGCTGTGAGTGTGAAAGCATAAAAAGAAGCCAGTATAAACATTAGTACAGCATATCCATGCTTAAGCTCAACTTGCATCAATGTCCTGACCATCAGTGGCCCTCCATATGTATATACTCTTTCATTTCTTCATTGTAGAAAGAACGACAACAAGCATTCTGAACGAATGAAATGTGTGAAGTTGTTTGTCAATTCCAGCTGTATCCAGGCATGAAGAACTTAAAGTAGATCGATGCTAAGATAATGATTAACCATGAGCACTACAATCCAAAAGGAGGAGACAAGTTGCATGAATGGCAAAAAAAATATATATTCGAGACAAGGTTTGTTGTATCGACATATGCCGCTCCATGCCAAGCATACCATTTCATACTGATAAGGTACCGAGATTCCGTATGGCGGAGTGACCAGGGCCAAATTGACCTGTACCAGGTGGAACCAATCAGTTCTGCCTGATTTTGTGTTGTACCAACCTGTACTACTCGGTCTCGAGTGGTACCATAGCTAGGCATGAGAAAAGAGTCTCTTGACTCTATGTCGGCATGAGAGCTATACCATACCATATCAAGCACATCGTATCATACCAATAAAAGTACCAGTATGATACTTAGTACCGGTACTAACAAACCTTCATTAGAGATACATGGTGGTAAAACCAATGGTAATGAAGCAAGGGATGCCATGATATTCCTCCAATTAAAAGAAGGTTAAAAATGAAGGACAATTCAGAGGACAAGGTGTTATAGTGTCTTAGTTAAGTCTCTGAAGATGTTGGCATTGCATTGCTCAAGAAGCTATTATAGTTGAGAAGCAAAAGTAAATGAAGAAGTTGAAAAAGGAATAGTTTTAGATAGAATTACAGCTAGCAGCACTAACCAGATGAACAAATTATCAGGGTTCAAAGCTAGCCTGCTTTAGGATGAGTTGGTCCCAACTGCCTAATAATTCTACAAGCAAGGAATTCTTGGGTTTGATCATAGAGTCCATCTAATAATCAAGAGATTCTCATGAGCATCCTTAGGCCATGATGCAACTAGTTAAGCAAGTAAATTTTGGCTCGTGATTTTATTAGAAAGAATAAAGCAATATTATCATCACTATCCTTTCAAAAGAGGAATAATGACACTTGAATTGCAATTTAGATTTAGACCTAACATTTAAGGACTTTAAGTTGTTCATCTTAAATCTTACAAATAGAATTAAAAAATATTTTTCAATTCAGGATTGGGTTGAGAACTAATGGCAAATATGCAAAGTGTGTTTAAACAAATATTGGCCTAGGAAGCAGTTTTTGCAAGAAGATCATGTTAAAGAGTCTAATATGCAAAATATGATAATCTAAAGAGCATATTAAATGTGGAAACGAGGCACATGAATAATGGTTGTTGCTTCTTGATCGGCACTACAAAGATAATAAAGGCTGACCGTCTAGATTCAAGATCTATGGGCATCTTATCAAACGAAGATAATCATTGCTAAGGATCTCAATCAAAAACACAGTCGAATATATTCATTCACGCCCCAGCTGATATCATCCCAATAAATAACTGGAAGACGGTCATTCCAAACAACCGCTAGAACTGCGTACCAAAAGCTAACTCCCCAAACTGAAAAAGAGCGTCTAGTCAGACTAAAACAACAAACTTCTATAAGTGCAAAGTAAAATTCATCCCTCCAAACTTATAAAATAGCTCGAGGAAAGATCCTACACATCGAATGCAACTTCTTTGACAGAGTAGTCTTCAACAGGACAAGTGAAACAAAGAACAATCATTTTTGCAATCACAGATCTCATAGAATTTTTATACCCTTGGATCAGAATCAAGATATCCAGCAATTCTAAAATACCGTAATAATCCCAAATTCCAAACCCTTCCGATAAAGAAAACCAGAAATCAAGAAATCGAGAAGGAAGGAAAGAAGGAAAAAAGGAAAGAAAAAAATAGCCGAAAATTCTCAAAAAAAGAATTTTAATCAGTAAAACAAACAACCCTCAACCCTGAACGATTTCTTGACATGACGACAACCAAATCCGGCATTATTTAAAGCACCGACCAAGATTTGCGAGCTTTCTTGGCATCAAAACAAAGATTTGATGAACAAAACAAGAAGTAAGGGAGAAAGGGGATGGGGAAGCGGGGAACCTTGGACGTGCCGCGGTAGTGAGTCCAAGAGCCCCAGGCGGAGGGGTAGGGTTCGCCGACGTTGTACGGGAGATCCTTGATGCCAGCGCCGGATCCGGCCACCACTTCCTTGAGAAATTTGAACATTGCTTCCTATCGTAGAAGCCGAGAGAGGAGAAGATATAACGAGAGAGACGTGAGAGAATTGAGGGGCTTCTCCGATCTGGAACGGGCGAGTGCAGAAGGGGGCAGTGGAGAAAGAAGGATTGCTTAGAAGTCAGAACGTATCGAATTACCGGCCGGGTATTTCCGTGAATAAATAAAAGTTTCTTGCATATATATCCTTTACAATTTACAAAATTATGAAACACGCTCGTAAAGTTGTTATTTAGACATGCATCCTTACAAAAAAATATATTTATTTTGCTTCCGCGTCCTTTCCGTTTTCTTTTTTTTTTTCATATATCTACCCTCTAACCCATTATCAAAAAAATATTTTAAAATTAAAATAACTGAAATACCCTTATGTAAAAAAATATCAAGTTATACAAACAAATAACAACCTTGCAAATGTCCTTATACAATTTTGCATATGTGGAAGATTATATACTAAAAAGAAATATTAAAAATATTTGGCTGAGATTTGCCGAATTTTTTTATAATTATCCTTAGCTTGTCTAGAAAAAAAGAAAATTAATACAAGACTACTTTCCAAACACTCTATTGGATCTACAACTCAAAAAAGACCAAGTTACATTATCATTTTTTTTCAAGATTTTAACTTGATCATGTTGAAAAATTAGGTGGCCATTTTAGTAGTGCAAATCTTTATTTGATTTTAATATAATAATCATCAATGTATCTATAATATTTATATATTCTTCATTATTCTGAAGGATTAAAGAATATTAAATTTAAATTAATTATAATTGTTTAGTTTAGTGCAATATTTTTAGTAATTTATAAATATTGAGTTATTGTTTGTTTGTTGAGACAATAATTTTATAAAGACATCATGATTTATTCCATCAAATTGATCTTAACATGGGATTGTGTGACAAGACAATATTGTTCTTTTTTTATCATCGTTTTTAGTAAAGAATAACTGAATTATCTTCACTGGATTTGACTTCTACCATTTAAGCATGTGTCCCAAATTAAATATAATTCCACAAGCTTTGAGCCATATGCTCAAATGGTAGCAGCAAAGATAATTCAATCACTCTTAATTGAGGTTGGCAATAAAAATATTAATGTTATTATGTTGCATTATCGTAGAATGACATCAATTCTTATGAAAGAAATTATAATATCTTTATAAAATTCTTGTCTTAACAAATGAAATTCACAATTTGCAAGTCACTAGAAGTTATTCTACTAATCTAAACATTTGTAATTAATTGAAATTCAACATGCATTTATATGCCAAAAATCACAAAGAATGTATAGATATCATAGGCACAATAATAATAATTATATTAAATTAAATTGGAGAATAAAATCACTAAAATGGTCATCCAAAATTCCAACTTTACTAAATTAAGATATTAAACAAAAAGAAATTGATACTGTTACTTGGCATTTTTTTTAAAGTTGTCAATTCAACCAAGTTAAAAAAGATTTGGCAAGTATCACCCAAGTTTTAAATATTTTTTAATATTTTTTTTAGTATACATCCTCCTAAATTTGTGAAATTGCATAAATATCATTTCAAAATTGTGAGTTATGTGCATATCTTTATTTTATTTTTTTTTTGTATGCCCACCCATAAGGGTATTTCGGTCTTTTAAATTTTAAATCACTTGTTTTTTTAACCATGCTAGATAGGATTGGTTTATATGAAAAAAGAAAGAAAATAAAAGGTATACCTCTAAAATAAATATTTATAAGGGTATATATGTAAATGACAATTTTTTGGGAGTTTTATATAAATTTTTATATTTAAGAGGATATACATGTAGAAAATTTATAAATAAATTAGGATAACAAATAAAGATTCAGCAGAGTAGTCTATGGAATATAGACATTTCGACTTCGATGCTGACATTATTATTTTATGTTCCGAATCTTGAGGATAAGTTTAAATGTGATTGGTGTGAGATCATATTTAGTGTTGTGATCCTCATGAATGTGTTACCTTGCATAATCAGGCTAAGCATAAGGAGTAACCATGTACATATTTAGTTGAGAGAGTTAGGCTTTGCAATGGGAATAGAAATAAGTTACTCCAACTAATCATTTGGTTGGTGGAAGTCTTATTCATGTTTCAATTTCTGGAGGGAATGAAAATGCCCTAATCCTCAAAATCCAATCGGCTCTCTTCCTAGTATTCCAATCCTATTCCATCAGGTTTATGTAAAAAAAATAATTTTTCAAAAATACCTTTCGATTCAATTAATTTTCTTGATTCATCTTTCAGTTGCAAGCCAAACACACCCCATGTTTTCCACCGTGGTCCTTTAATCTACGAGGAGAGGAGCAATAGTTGTTTTTTTTAGGTAGAAAAAGGAGCAACACTTGTTAAGGAGAGTTTGAAAACAATATAAGCAATTCAATGATATTCATTATTATGCCTCACTACAGTAGGTTCCAAGAAAGGGAATCAAGCAGGTTGGGTCTATTTGGATGTTAGTCTAAACCCGACCAAGTGAAGGTTGGGTTTGTTAGGATCGTAGGCGCTGCCATCTCACTAAACCCCGCAGGTTATAGTGAAGGCTTAATCATGGTCTTTAAACCGACCATCCCAAGCATCCCTCCAGCATTCGATTGCGACTTGGCCCACACCGGCCTCCGTCGCGGACAAGTCTTGCTGACTTGGCCCATACCGACCTCCGCCAACAATCCCCCCAGCAAGCGAGCCTTACTGACTTGGCCCACACCAGCCTCCGCCAACAATTTCCCCCTCCAGCAAGGGAGTTTTTTTTTATCGCTTATTCTGGGAATCGAACCCGTGCCGCTGGCTCTGATACCACTGTTAAGACCGTAGGCGCTGCCATCTCACTAAAACCCGCAGGTTATAGTAAAGGCTTAACCATGGTCTTTAAATCGATCATCCCAAGCACCCCTCTGGCATTCGATTGCGACTTAGCCCACACCGGCTTCCGCCGCGGGCGAGCTTTGCTGACTTGGCCCACACCGGCCTCCGCCAACAGATTCTAAGACTTTTGCCTGGAACCCAACATAGTCCAATCCTTAATCCAAGCCCCTCAATCCAAACCCAACCTGACCTCAATTTTTAAGCTTGAGTTCAAAATTGGGTAGGGTGCTCACGCCAGTTTTCCATTAATTATGCTACATAGACATCGTCGTTGATGAAAAGCAACAAGAAATATGAGACAATCATTGGTCCACCTAGTTTTTCTTTAGATCATTAGTAGCTGAACGCCGCATAGAGGTGCATGTCTCTTTCCCGTTTTCTCAACTCAGTTTAATGAACCAGGAATACGCTTGCAAAAGTAACTTTTCTGCTCTTTAACTAAATCCCATTCCAGCGTTGCCTTAGCAGAGTACTCTATATTAATAACAGTAAAGCAATAATGGCTTAAAGCATTTCATTGAATCTACCAGCAAAAGTCAATAAAGAAGAGACCTTTAAACAAAACGGTAAACCCTTGAATATCTCATACATTCTGTGGTACAAAATGACAGCTTGTTCTTGCAATTTCTCCATAGATAAATATACAATCTCAGCGAGAGTCACAATTCTTTTCATATTTCCCACCAGCCACTGCAGAATTGAAAGAGAAGACAAACAGAAGAACAGCACAGGAATAGAAAGCAACACCTTAAACCAATCTAGGCTTGCAGACAATGGTGGAGTGCTTCAATATGTGAAGACTGAACTGCCCCCCCTTCTCAGCTGTGTCGATCTTGCTCTGCCCCGGTGGCGGCAGTAGCTCGAAGTTCTGAACCAATCGGCCGATGGTGATGCCGAGAATTGGCAATGCAAGAATAATCCCCGGGCAGCTCCGGCGACCGACGCCGAAGGGCAAGTACCTGAAGTCATTGCCATTGGCTTCCACCTTGGCCTCCTCCGCTAAGAATCTCTCGGGGCGGAACTCGTCGGGGTTCTTCCAGTTGTCGGGGTTGTTGGCGAGCCACCAGGCGTTGACGAGGATCTTGCTCTCGGCGGGGATGTCGTAGCCACCGAGCTTGGCGTCGTGGAGGTTCATGTGGGGGACGAGGAGGGGGATGGCCATGCGGCGGCGGAGGGTCTCCTTGATGACGGCCTGGAGGTAGGGGAGCTTTTGGGTGTCGGGCTCGGTGATCTGGACGCCGGGGCCGAGCACGGTGTCGAGCTCGCGCCGGAGCTTGCGCTGGATCTCCGGGTGGTTCACCAGCTCAGCGATGCCCCATTCAATGGACCACAGCGTCGTCTCGATGGCTGCATGCATGCACAGCGGCAAAAGGAGCAATTATTGCATGGACCAGGTCCAGTGGACCAATCCAAATCTCAAAGTATATATACGGTGGATAACAGGCACTCCTCATTTGATATTGAATTGTTTAAATAAAAAAATAATGCGGAGAGTCCTATGTGGCAGTGAATGATTGGATAGGCTTGGTAGCATCAATCTACCTCCACATCAATGGATGACAAATTGAGTGATTATTTAAAACTTTTCTTGGTGAAACTTCAAGATTGAGGTCTCTTTCACTTCTATAATACCTTCCTTGCTTGCTCATGGATAAGATTCCAGAATGATCGGCGGTAAAGATTACTACGTTGAAAACCATAGGCCACCCAATTGGATTAATTGCTATTGCTTCAAATTTTTCCTTCTTAATCAATATTTTATACAAAAGCCAAAAAATAAATGACGAAAATAGTTTAATAGAGATTGGGACCGATCTGTCTTGGTGGTATGTTTTTACAGCATATTTGCAGCATGATTTGAGTAAAAAGAAAAGTGGGGTTTGCATGAAATATTTTTATAGTTTTAACCTTACTAGAGCCTTATAAGTCCTCAGATTGGGCTTATTTTCTTTATTAAAAAGCAATTTTATATTTTCCAATTTCAATAGTGGTCGGGCCCACTGGTTGGACTTATCCATACATCATGTCCTCTTTTATTATCCATCTTTTAGACGGAGACATTGGAAGAATCGTATTACATCCACTTTTTAATGCATACCAAAAAAGGCTCTTCCTTTTCTAATTAAAAGATCGTTTTTTTTTTAAAAAAAAAATCCTTCATGGTGCCTTATATGTAGGATAAAGACAAAAATAAATATCCATGAAAAAGAAATTAGAAAAGTACCAGCCACGTTGATGTTCTCGACGATGTAAAGGACGTTGTCCTCGTTAATCTCTCCCTTCCTCTCCGCTTCAAGGATGTGATCTATGGCACACTTGAGCTCGACGTTGGTCGCCCCCTTTGTACTCGCCAGCTTCCTGTTCCATTTTTTTACCCACATATTTAAATGCTATCATCAATATTAAATAGAAACTAGCCTATAGCAGCCTTATATCTTAGAAGGACGTAAATACGACTTTAGACGGTAGGAAAACAATAACAAATAACGAAGCCAAAGAACTGAGCCAGAAAACAAAAGGTGGCGACAGCCATCTACCAACGCCGAGCCGCATGAATCCAATAAATACCAAACATTAATAAAGTCCTAAAAGTTAAATTATAATATGATATAAGATAATAGGATATAAACGCTAACTTTCTCTCGTCGATGAAGTAGTTCTTGAAGAGCTGGAGCCGGCGGTCCTTGACTTCCTGGCAGATCTTAAGGTATCCCTTCAAGAAGGGCCTTAAGATGGGAATGAAGTCCCCATAATTGTAGTCAAAACTCTGAGCCAACCTGCTCCGCTCTCCATTGAGAGCCCTGAGCTTGTTGAAGAGGGGGTCATCCTCGCTCTCAAATCGCCGGTCGAACATAATCCGGAACATGTTGTTGTACATCATAAGTTGAAGCCTTCTCCTTAGGACGATCCCCTCGGTGGCGGCTTTGGGGTTGGCCATGACGTCCTCGACCACCCGGCGGGCCTCCTCCTCCCAGCCGGGCCGGTTCTGCTGCACCACCTTGTTGGTGAAGAAAGGGACGGTCATGATGCGGCGCATCTTGCGCCAGTGCTCGCCGTAGACGGTGAAGACCATGTCCTGGCCCTTGCCGGTGAAGATGTCGAAGACGACGTTGCGGGTGCGGGAGCCGAACTCGACGCCCTGGGTGTGGAGGACCTCGCGGGCCAGCTCGGGGGACGAGACGACGACGAGGTTGCGCTGGCCCATGCGGAGGAGGAAGATGTCGCCGAAGCGCTTGGCGAGGGCCGTCAGGTTTCTATGGTTGAGGTCGTCGCCGACTTGGAGCCAGTTGCCGAAGATGGGGACGGGGAGGGGCCCGGGGGGCAGCTTGAAGCGCTTCCCCCGGAGCTTGGAGACGGTGATGGCGAGGGTGACGGCGGCGAAGAGTCCCAGGAGGGCCTTCTCCACGAGGACCAAATCCATGGCTCCTCTCCAGAACAGACCGGAGAGCGAGAAAGAGAGAGAGAGAGAGAGAGAGAGAGAGAGGAGGAAGTGGATGCAGATGGGGGAAGGCGGTGTGAGGATTTATTATTTATAAGTGGTGGGGGGGGGGTTGACGGAGGGACGTTAACCGACCGTCAGAGATGACGGAGTGAGTAGGTAAGGAAGGAGGTAAGGTGGGAACGTGGGATGCGGGACACCAGAGGGGTGGTTGGCATTTCCATTGGGCCGTTTGGTTGGGTCAAGCTTGCGAACGTTTGATTGGTATAAGTACGTAATTAAAGGAAGGAAAGAAATATTATATTGAAGTTGAACGCTCTTGATCATTATAAGCACCGTAGCAATTTATAAGGCCTTGAGATAAGTAAGAAAAAAAGATAATTACAAGATTGATAATTGAGAGATTTTAGAAAGGAAAAAATAGAAGACTAGACGTTAAGAGATTTTAGGAGATAGCACATTTAGCGGTTGGAAAGTTTGTAGGAGACGTGGCTGCTCATCTTGGAAAGTCTGTATGGCATTTACGGGTTTGGAAAACTAACCGTTGGAGTTATTGGTATAGGAGGAGAATTCATTGCTAATATTCTAGCTGTTGGAGAGATTGCAGGAGGCGTGGCAGTTCATCTTGGAAAGTCAGCGTTGACATTTGCTGGTTTGGAAAACTAGCCATTGGAGTTATTGGTGTAGAAGGATGATTCATTGCTAATACATAACAATCATCTTAAGTTGACCTTCAACTATTATACGGAATGTCTACATTAATAAATCATGCAAATTGCCCAACTTCTCAGATGAAGCCACCTTTGGAATTGCAAACCGGCAAGAAGATGGCATGGGATTTATAAAGTTGTGCATTGTTAGATGCTTAATTAGAGTATGGTTGCTTTGTTAATTGGGATATGATATGTTTGCATTCTCCTTCATGAGCACTTCTTGAAAGCCGTACTATTTTCTTTGGATGGTTATTCTAAGTTTTCATTGCATTACTTTGCAGAGATACAATTGAACATAAGTATAGAGTGCATAAAGAGGTGGTGTAAGTTATGATTAAATTGGTTAAGATCACATGATTTTATGGAATTGCCATTGAAGTGAACAATCAAATTAGTCGACATATTTTATCTTATGGGATAGTATGTCTTGATAAATTCCTCTCAACTAGCTCAGGTAATTAATTACTGTTGTATAATAAAATAATCTGATGCTTATTCTTAGTTATATTACTTGAGCTGATTCTTATAGTTTATTTATCAACAAATTTGATTTCTTTCTTTTCTCTGGTATCTTCGTGTTGCTGCAAACTCTTGGTTGTTTTGAAAAGGTAATGAAGTATAAAGTATGGTTACGAATTGGTCGTGTATGATGGGAGGATTGACGCTGATCTACATGATAGCAACTGCATAAGATCAATGACCATTTAATGAAGGAAAAAATGTCTTGGGTGGTCATTGACTTGCATCAATATATTTTGCCCAAAATGTTCTGTCCACAACGTTTAATCTAGATGTTGCAAATTCAACTGATGTTTAAACTCGATGCTTCTTTAGAAGTGTTCGTAATCCACTTTGTGACAATTTCCTACATTTAAGAAAGAATCAGATACACCATCTTATTCTGAAGTTGTCAATAATTAACTACAATAATGCAATGGTAAATAGAAGGATATAAATCATGTCATAAAAGGATTGATAAGAAAGACATTGGCTGTAAACTGGGACTTGTCTCATGGTCATATTTCTATGCCGAGAAACCAGATATGCTCTAAGCACCAATCTTGGATGGTGCATTCTCAAGTATCTGGACTTGAACAATTATTATGCAAGTGGGTCTCTCTCCTTTCCTCTCTTTGAAGATATGATACGAATTTGGATATATCATCACCTAGCTAGTACCTTGTGAAATTATATATCCCTCATTCCATTCTGTACGGCAACCTTTAAGCTTTTGCTAACAAAAATAGCATGTTAGAGCTTTCATGTAACCTTTCCAAGACTATACAATGGGGCTTCACATCTAACTAAAAATAAGTGATGTGCAATATTATGAGATAAGGATCTTCTAGAGAATCTGCTAATATTTATAGAGATTCTGTGTCCATCCCTATCGAGTTCTGCTAATATTATCGTTCCTTCGTGAATTGGTATGCTCTTTGATAAGAAACAGTTGTTAAATGTGAGCTGCCTGCTAGCTTTGGGCTATTCTTCTTGAATCTCATTAGCATGTACAAGGCATAAGGGCACCCAAGGTATGTGCTATTGATCACTTGAGTAGCTGTGTAATGCTATTATTTTGATAGGGTACTCCTATTTCTACAATGCACTGAAATCCTAATCATAACAGTATCAAATGCAAACATATAAGAGATGTATTTGATGCAAATGCACATGATCTGCAACTTCAATCAATTGCTATGCTCATGATACCACTCAACTCATTCATATTTCTAAAATTCAACTGCTTAAGCAGCAAGATAATTCCAAAGTATCATGTGATAATATATGTGTTGCCACCATATTTATTGATTCGTCACTAATACTCAACTAGGTAATGATCTATCTGATGGGCTTGAAATAAGTTCGCTTTGGTATCCTAGTACAAATGTGGCTTGAAACAAGGTGCAGCTCATTCCAAGCACATCTCTCGTCCATTGAGAAAAAGTATATATGCAGTCATGTCATTGGAGAATTAAAGAATGCATGAGAGATACATTATTCTACCAAAATGCTTGAATAATTAGAAAATATAACTAAAAATATCAGATAGTTGGCATGATGTATTCTCGTTGCTCCCTTTGAATTGGCTCGTATAATGAAACAAAGCCAACTGAGTGATTTTTCAAGTCATTTTTCTGAGCTACCATAGTATTGCTCATTATCATTATTCATCAGAATTCATGTCTTGAGCTTGAAATGATATTAATTGGCAATCAATGATTAATTAGAGATCTTGAGGTCGAAACTTTATACCAATGTTTAGGTAATCAAGTACTATACTATTAAATAAAACATGACCATAGCCCACTATCACCATGGCGTGAGCTGCCATATGCATGCCCACAGCTGCCATATAATTTTTGAGTCTGCCGTAAAACTTTGACAGACACGAAATAGGGATCCCTTGGAATATTTTATGGTCAATTAGTTGCAAGTCATGGATGTTGTAAACAAGATTTTAAAACTTATTGGATAGTGGTGTCCTAATTCTCTATGGAATAGGTTAGTCCTGCTATCCTGACCCATCTTGATGTTTGATTAATCTTCTTTTCTTCAATTCTTTATTTTTTTTTTCTTTATTTATTTTATTCTTCTTTCTTATCATCCTTCTTTCCTTCCTTTGTTTGTTTCTTTTCCTCCTCCCTTTCATTCTTTCTTTCTTTTCTCTTATTATTTTTTTAGCCTCTTCTTTCTTTTCTTTGTTCTCTTCTCCATTCCTTCCATTCTTTCTTTCTTCTTCTTCTTTTCTTTATTTCTCTTTTTTTTTTCATTTTTTCTTTTCTCTCTTTCTTCTTCCTTTTTCTTTCCCACATAGATGCAAGCAGGGCATTTCCCATTAACCTAGAAAATTTTGTACTAGAAACAAGAAGAATTTTAAATATAGCATCTATAGGATGTAAAATAGGTTTTTTGAAAGTCTACCCTTATCATGTCACATTTTTTAATAGGAATGAGATTTAGGGCAGTACTGTAGGGATGCCCCTTATCTCATTGGAACTTAAAACCACCTTGGCTGTAAAACTAAAGCCATGATCAGGATCTATGGATCTTTGATTCGATGCATTGCATTGTTGAAAGACATGCAAAGATTTTGACTTGATTTAGCTCCAACTAGTACTATCCAACATTTTTATTTTAACCAAGATCTCTGTTTGTTTCAATGTAGAACATCTTTCAATGCAATCAATGAAATCCGATACATTTATAATGATCAATATCTTTCAATCATTTTTTTCACTTCCTTAAATAAATTTTTAATTAATAAATCTCGAATGGAATGTTTAAATACAATTTTAAAATTTAAATTTATTATGTAAATCTATATTTCAATTTAGACCTGGAAAATATTGATTCACTACAACTTTTCTCATTTATCATATCCATCAAGATAAACCGTATGTCCATCTTAATCTCAATCATGCAGTGAGATAACAGATATTTTAAAGATTTAAAAACCACAGATACCATAACCAATTTGTTTGGAATCGGAGATCAAGACTATGGTGGTGGTGGCGTTATGGTGGGGGTAGGTGGGGAAAGAGCCGGGGTTGCTGTCAACCCCTCCTTGGGTTCGGTCACATATTAAATACCATTTTAGCTCACAGAGACGTGGCCTCCATCAACTTTGGCTGGCTTTACTGATAAAGACAAAGTAACGATTTGTAACCTCCTCCTCCTCTTCTTCTTTCTTCTTCTCTTTTCTTTTTCTTCTCTCTCTTTCTTTCTTTCTTTCTCCTTCTCGCCGACATGCAATAGATGAGCCAATAGAATAATAATAAAAAAAATCAGGTATGGACCATAGACGGCTCAAAAAATTTTCTAAAATAACGAACCAAGCAACTCAATCTGCAGCACCGCGGTCTACTAGGAGCCACACTCTTGCAGTGATAGCTTGTAACCATTCGGTAGCCATTTCTTTCCCCTGAAGAACGATTTTTCTGCTAATGAGGTGTTATACATTATATATCCTACACTTGCTTAAGGATTCATCATAGAGCATAAGCAAGATCGTACCACCTTTGTCTACACATGAAGCTGCTATTTTTTTAAGCTTGATATAGAATATGCCGTTCCTTCGAGGTGGCTTCATCGTGCATGTGATGCTTAGATCAAAAGCAACGATGGGAAGGACAGATTACTCACATGATGGATGCTATGACACGCTTTTCAAGGAAATTTGCTAGTTGGTAGCCTACTCCTGGTCATGACCGCATCGAGATACAGCAACTAACTGCAGATGTCACGCTGATAGATTCGATTTTTTTATCAGCAAGTTGTTTAGATTGGTGTCCATAATCTCACCTTGGCTCGAATTGCCACAAGTAACTTTTAGCCATGGCTTACGGCTCTTCTGGCTTCAAGTGCAGTTTCGGACTTGATGTATAAAAAAAAACTCCTTCCACAGCTCCACCTTGTACCAACCCACGTGCATGCCGGTGCAACTACCGGTTTCCACAAATGAAGGATACGCCGTCAAGTCCCGTGACTTAGGCCGTGGAATCGGGAACGGGTTGTAACTGTTGCGGAAACCTACCGATGGATCACCCACCGCACATCTCTTAAAGAGCTCCCGACTCCGTCTTTCATCACCTGCACATATCTCAAAGTGAGTGGTGGATTTTTTTTTCCGCAAAATCGGCATTTCACTATACATTGCAAGTAGGCTCCAAAGGATTAAAATACAAAATACAAACTAGGCTCTATGGAATGAGGATGGTGCCATGAAGAAGCTTTGATGTAATGTACTGCAAAGAAGACGATCCAATCAAGCAGTGGACATTTCAACGGTGGATTCGCATGAAATAATGTGAATCCTTGTTTCCGATAAAAGGCACGACCCGATTCCTTGGGAGTCTACCAGGAGATCAAGTATGGTCATGGTTGGATATCCCACAAGGTGGGGGTTATCATGTCTTGGTTGGTGGAGATTGGGGTTGTTCTTCACTACTCAACTGCTCTGTAGCTTTTCAACGCTTCCCATGTTCTAAGAGAAGCAAATCAATCTGCTGATCTTTTAGCAAGTGTATGCTGATTTCGCTCAATACTTGCTCTACCATATCGAATTAGATACTCCATTATATAAAACATAGACAATATTTTTTTTTTCTACTCTTAGGGTCTGCTGACCCGGCCCACTTTTGTATCACAATGAAAAAAAAAGTCTGCAATCAATCCAACTCACAACAATCTCTTTCATGGTATTTTATATATATTCTTCGGTTAAACCAAAGATAGACGACATATTTGTTAATCACCATACTCTCCATGTATCTAGATCAAATCCACCTAATACTCAAGAAATTGAACAAGAGTTGATGCATCACAATTATCATTGTGCTGTGATACATGGAACCCCCTCAGTTATAGTTAAGACTTTAAATTTAGATATTTCTGCTTACCCTACGAATAAGATATCTGTAGTAATCTTGATGTTGCCAAACTCTAGTTCAGTACTTCTTCCATTAATCATTATGACTGTTTTAACGTTAATGAACCCTTTATTTCCGAACGGGTCACTGCATCCAGATGGTGTGAACTGTGAAATGGTGTGGACTCATCCGAGTTGCACCAGTCCTCAAATGCAGGATGGCACGACAAAAGACATTACTCGGGAACATTTGCCTCTTGAAGAGGGCCGGTGGCGGTGTAAAAGAGGAGTTGCTGACTACTTCTCTATCATAAAAAACCAGCTAGTGGGGCCATGGCTTCTTACGTAGCTAGCCACCTAGAAGGTACTTTATAAATACTGATATAGAGCTGCCAGTAGCTCTGTAATATTTTATTTTTAGATTTTTTTGGATGTATCCATACTTACGTACTGAGAGATGAAGAAGGAGAAGGAGGAGGCTCTATATACTTTAGACGCTGCGTAAGTCAAAAAAAAAAAAAAAAAAGAAAAAGACAAAAAAAAAAAAAGCAGTAGCAGCAAGCAAGCAAGCTAATCTCGCACGGCTGTCCCTGTTGGGCAACGTCATTTGTGGGCTACGTGATGTCACTGCATGCATGAGCCTGACATTGGTGAGCTGCCCACCGTCACCCGAGATGAGAAGAATTGGTCAAGAAAGAAAGAAAAAAAAGTCGGAAATATTATTGCATATTTATATCACAACTCAGAAATAAAAAAACACAAGTTTGCAATTGAAATTGAATGATGACAACAAATAAAGATAAATAACAGGACTCGTACAAAACCGCTATCTATTGTTAAGGCTTCAGGATTTATGATTTAAGATATTTTTTAATGAATAAAATAATAACTATTTATAATAGATTAACAATAATAATATTTGCTTGATTTTTTTTAGAAAAACTATTAATAAACTGAATTATGTTTTAAAAAGTTCTACCTTGATATATTTTTCTGTATGGATATTGAGTTATGAATTTATTCTTTTGACTAAATTTACACTACCACCTATTCTCTGCAGAGTTGAGTATGGATATTGTCTTTCGTGCTTGATGGGATAATTAGTTGACTTAGTTAGATACCTGTAAAAATGCTTTATATAAAATAGTAAACTACAATGGTGCCTCATTGCTAAAATGATCTATACAAAATTTTATATTAAAATATTTATTTTGTTTTAACCATAGTTATTTTATAATTCTAATATTTAGTTTAATAAAACAATATTTTTATGATAAAAAATAATATGCATTAGATAATAGTGATTTCGAGTAAATAATGATATATATATATATATATATATATATTGTTATTGCTAGCTGTTTTGGAGTATTATGATGGCCAAAAATGGATGCACATATACTATTGTCATTTCCAAATTTGTCCAGCTAATGTTGAATCTTCAAAAAAAAATGGCTGTTGTCATTCAATAATAAGAGTTTTGAGGGGATTCGTTATCCAAAGATATTCGTTTCATCATACCTTGGTATTGTTTTTTTTTCTATTGCAAGAAAGTAGTGTCTTAAGCTGCGAATATGGGGCAGGCAGATTAATTGGTGCTATTGAGTTAAAGCTCAAATTAAACCGGAAAATTTGTTTTGGGTAGATGGGAGGTATTTCCTACTGTGCGAGATCAAGAAATTTCATACAAGATCGTTTCTCCCCCAATGAGCAGCTCATCGAGAGAAATTTTGTACCAACTTCTACTCATATAGGCATCGAGCTCTTTGATTCAAGAAATTAACTATGAATCGTATGTGAATATGAATAGATGGCGAAGAGTTATAATACTCAACAAATTGCACATTTGGTATTAGTTTGTGTCATATTTTGTACTCTTGATGGGGAGGGATTTGCCCAACCACTTCCTCTTCTATCAATTGTAGCCATCCTCTCGCTTATAGACAAAGTAGATGGATTGCTCCTGCTCGTTTGTGCATGTTTAAAAAATAGAATTTTCCATCTCTCCTTGTCCAAGGTGTTCTTTAGGAACACGGTCCAGCTCGGGCTGGAATTTTTGGCCCATTAAGTTGAACCGGGTTCAGCCTTAGTGTTGTTTACCCTAGCCCGACCCAAGCTAATCCAGAAATACACGCATAGGGCTCGTTTGGTTTGCAAGAGCAATTTTTCCTCCTAAAAATATGATTTTCGAGAAGCAGATTCTTGAAAAAAGGATGCCTGAAAAAGTACTTTTGGCATGTTTGGTTGATAATGAAAAAGTGATAGATTTTCAGAGTGATTATGTTTGGTTGACCATCCACTTTTCTGAGAAAGTTATATATAATTCTTATTATACCCTTAATAAAAATTAAATTTTTAATACCTCTTTAATGCTGAAGGATTTTTTTGGAAAAAAATAAAAATTGAGTGATTTCCGGCTCATGGAAAAGTAACACTCTTTCATAAAACATGTGAATCATATTTCCATAGGAATACAATTTTTCCGTCTTTCTCCTTTGAAACTCTAACCAAACAAGAGACATTTCATTACTTTTCTATTAACCACACTTTTTTCCATTCTTTTCCCGTGATCCAAATGAGCCCATAGTATTGTAAGTGGGGGGAACCACTTTTCACTGGTAAGTCCAATCTCCATGCCCCAAGCTCAACTGAAGTTATCATGGTTGAGCTTAGACTAGTCCAGTTATGGGCAAGATTAGCTATTGGGGAAGCGGATTGTGTTATAGCAAGATATATTCTGCTATTCTACTTGAATTACTCCGAGTTTTCCCCATTTTTTGCTAACTTCCAATACGAAACATTTTTTTGTCTCACAAACTTCGGGTCCGTTGTAATCCAAACTTAAAGGAAAGCATTTTTTGCCTGAAACAAGCCAGTCCAGTAGTAACATGACCAAGCCAATCAGTCCGGTAGAACACGTTCTGAATCAGTTTTCAGAATTTTTTACCCCCTAACTTTCATTATTAAAATACAAGTTCAATATTTAGCTTAATTTTAGGCGGCGGATGTAGGTATCTTAATATCTTATGCATTTGATTTTAGTAAAGTTCACCAGTAGGGTGTCTATTTCATAAGGATCGATATCAATAGAAAAAGGATTTGGAACATCCATCTTTGATCTTATTGGGTTCATCTCAATTTTGAAGAGGGCCTGCTGTGTTCGTTTTAGGTCTAATTTATCTCTAGCTAGGCTTGTGCACTGACTGGATCCATGTAGGGATCTATCTAGGAACCATGCGGCCTGTGTTACTTGGTTTGGGTACATTTGAAATTCCCAACAAGATAAGAACAATTCATTCAAGGACACCTTCATCCTTGTCTCCTGTCTCCATCATCGGATTAAGCACGGATCTTCTTTGGTGCATGGTTTACATCGCAAAGTATTGTATAACTCTTCGTAGCCACTACATCACCCTATCATAAAGAACAGTCTTACATGCTATACATGGTGCATCGTTGTTGATAACCATATATCTCTTGATAAAGGCCATCGAGCACTGTACATCACTCTGCGGTGCAAAAATATGCACCGTATAGGATCCCGAGTCCATCGCATTTCCCCTCCCTCGGCCACCATGTTGCAAGGTTGGGACAGCCATGAGCCATGGCAGTTGCATTGCAGCCATTGGTCCTAGCTTGGGTGAGGAGCAGGATCAGGTGCTCGGAAAAGTTGGATGGTTGGCAGTGGCCAATAGCGATGGGAACCATGTTCAATCGTTTTGCCAACCAAATGGGCTTTTATCTATTGGTGGGTCCGCAGCTGAGTTGCTCAGGTGACGTTTGTTTGTGAATGGGCGAATTTGGGAGGCGGCCCTTTTTGACATCCGGCAGCCAAATCACTCTCACTCCCCTGTAGGTTTCAGATGAAGCTGTTGGCAGTAGAGCTGTTACAAAACATTGTATAGTATTATACAATAGAGCATAATAAAATATAATATATATTAATACATAATATACGATATAGTATAATATTACTGTAATATAAAATATTATTATTATAATATAGTAATATG